>CM053032.1:44570026-44704749 GCA_028564925.1 Lithobates sylvaticus | reverse complement strand
GCGGCGATCTGCGATTTTTATCGTGACTGCGACATTATGGCGGACACATCGGACACTTTTGACACTACAGCGATCAGTGCTATAAAAATGCACTGATTACTGTGTAAATGACACAGGGAAGGGGTTAAACACTAGGGGCGATCAAGGGGTTAAGTGTGTCCTAGGGAGTGTTCTAACTGTGGGGGGGAATGGGCTACTACTCACATGACAGCGATCACTGCTCCCGATAACAAGGAGCAGTGATCTCTGTCATGTCACTAGGCAGAATGGGGAAATGCCTTGTTTACACATCAGCATTCTGCCGCTTCGTGACGTGATCGCAGGAAACCCGGCGAACATCGAGTCTGCGTGACCCGCGTTAACAGGGCACGCGGCAGGCATGCACGCCCACAATGCTGCTTCTTAAAGGGGACATACCTGTACGCCCATTTGCCCAGCCGTGCCATTGCGATGTATAACGCTGTGTGCTGGTCGGCATGTGGTTAAACAGAACAAGCTCTCCTGCAGAAGTAACAGTTAGCCACGGTTCACACCGAATGTGACTTTGAAATCGCGCTACTTCAGCACGATTTCAAAGCCACGGTCAGTGTGATTTCATGTGCAGCTTGCCAACATCTGTGTGACTTCATGAAGTCGCACAGGTGTCAATATAAGATTTGAACGGTTCCATAGCCAGTAATAGAGTGCAAATCGCATGACAAGTCGCACCAGTGTGAACAGTATTGGGAAAAACCATTTGCCACTGACAGGGTGCTTACAATGATCCACTTTTATTTATTTATGTAAAAGCTTTATCCCAAAAAGAACTCAATTGTTACTTTAACTTCTTAAAGTGGGGTTGCACACAAAAAAAAAAAATCATTAGTATTTCTAAAAAAAATAAAACATTTTGATTTTTTTTTTTAACTCACCTCTAAATGCCTGTTGCTAGGGGGTCCCTCGTAGTCTGCCTCCTTCAGTGCGTGGGCTGGTGACATCACTTCCCCTCGGCGCAGGAAGGGCTCAGCTCTGCTCCCTCCCTCCTGTCAGTCATCTGAGACAGGTGACATGTCCCAGATGACTGCGCGGCCAATCGCGGCTAGTGGTGCCGCTCGCGCATTCGCAGTGGGTGCCCAGCTATGAAGCCACAGCCAGGCGCCCACAGTTACAATGTCGGCGCCGCCGAACGGAGGGGGGGCGAGCGGGGCTTCTATCCCCCGCATCGCTGGACCATAGGACAGGTAAGTGTCCGATTATTAAAAGACAGCAGCTGCAGTATTTGTAGCTGCTGACTAGTAATTTTTTTTTTTTTTCAAATGGTTACTCCTCTTTAAATAGTGAGAGTTGACTTCTTGTTAACAAAAAAATTTGTTAGTGTATCTAAATCTGCTAGTACGTCTAACACTCCCCCGCTCCCCATAATGACAATGCTACTGTCTAAAGGTGTCTCCGTTCCTCTTTCATCCAGAATGGAGGCACTCCAATACAAGAGGTGTGTTACTGGCCAGATCACCAAGTAAAAACAGAGGGAAGAAAATCTTAAAGAGTTGGTGCAATAAACTTTTCATTGCATTCATTTTTCTGTGCTGGTTTTTATCAGTGACTGTTTTTGTCACCGTATTCTCTTACTCCAAACCATGCGATAAACTGCGGGAGATGAAGGAGTCAGATGCACTGGCAAGGGTTTAAAAAGAAAGATCTGAGATTGTGGAAAAAAAAAAACGGAGTGCGTGCGCCATTTCTAACGACGGAGCATGAAATCATCACACATTCTTAGATTTCATAGACTGCCATGTACCCCAGAAGGCCGCGGGCGCTGCGTGTTTTATATTACACAGATCTGAAAGTGCTCAGGAAATCCTTACTAACGTATAGGATGCCTCCAGATTTTAATGTCTGTAATATTAAAAGGGGGAGAGAATTTACATAAAGGGTCCCCGGGGCATTTTCTTCCTTAGCTTTGCCATAGCAAGAGATTACTGGTGTGTTCACGGCAAAATAGCTTTTTTTTTTCCTTTGTCCATACCATGTCAAAATCATGGAACACTGAACCTTTGTTAAATGTCAGGAGATGTAACTCTTGATTGGACTGGGTTGCCGCATACACACGATCGGAAATTCGGCCAGCAAAAGACTGATTTTGCTTTTAGTCGGAAGATGCGACCGTGTGTATGCTCCATCGGACTTTTGCTGGCCGAATTCCAGCCAGCAAAAGATTGAGAGCAGGTTCTCTATTTTTCAGTCAGAAAAAGTTTTGACCGGAAATTCCGATCGTCTGTAGTAATTCCGACGAGCAAAATTCCTACGCATGCTCGGAAACAATTTGACGCATGCTCAGAAGAATTGAACTTCATTTTCTCGGCTCGTCATAGTGTTGTACGTCACCACGTTCTTGACGGTCGAAAGTTCAGCGAACTTTTGTGTGACCGTGTGTATGCAAGCCAAGCTTGAGCAGAATTCCGTCAGCAAAACCATCCAAGATTTTTCAGACAGAAAATCCGCTCGTGTGTATGCGGCAGGAGTATTAGCTGGTTGGAAATCTGCTAGAATAATACTGGATTATGACAGTTGGGTTCATTTACGGCAGGGTTTCATAAAGTGTATGCAAAGGCAAAACCGTTTTTTTGGGGGGTTTTGGATAGTGTAGGTAAAAGTGAAAACCCCAGTCAAGTTTTTATTGCCTGAAGTCAGTGGTGGAATACCAAATAGGCAGAGTAAGCACCAGCCTATGGGCCCCATGCCATTTAAGAACCCTGTGACAACATATCAAAATAATATTAATTTAAAGGGGTGTTTCAGCAAAAAAATAAAAAATGTAAAAGTCAGCAGCTAAAAAAAAAAGTAGCTGCTGACTTTTAATAAGTACACTTACCCTCCCAGGGCACCCGCGATGTCGGTCGTGGAGGCCGAGATGTCCCTCGGCGCTCCGGTCCCAGCGCTGCCATCCTCAGTAATGGAAACGGGCAGCGAAGACTACGGCCTTACTGGCCGTTTCCTACTGCGCATGCGCGAGCGGCGCGCAGTGAATGGGGAACGCAATATGTTGTGGGACACACAGTTCCCATAACACACCGCGCCCCATTCACTATAAGACGGCGCTAGGAGCAGAAGACAGAACAGCTCCGCGGAACATTTTACATTTTTATTAACATTTTTATCAAGTTTTTTTTTCAGGGTGGCCCTCCACTTTAATCTTGAAAGAAAATTACAATGAAGCTTGAAGACCCAGCCTTTTCTGAAACTTTTTGTTTACACGTAAAAATATGTATTTTTTCCCAGAAAATTACTTAGAACCCCCAAACATTATATATATATATATATTTTAGCAAAAGCCACAGAGAATAAAATTATGGTTGTTGCAATTTTGTATGTCACATGGTATTTGCTAATATTAAAACACAATATATAACCCAATATTTTTTGTAAAATATAAAAGATGAAGTAAATCAGGTAAATAGATATGCCTTAAATTTGCGCACGCTTGTGAAATGGCGACAAACTACAATACTTAAAAATCTCCATAGGCATTACATTTTTTTACAGGTTACCAGTTTAAAGTTACAAAATAGGTCTAGAGCTAGAATTATTGCTCTCGCTCTAACGTTTGTGGCAATACTTCACATGTGTGGTGCAAACACCATTTACATATGTGTGTGCGATCTACGTATGACTTTGCCTCTGTGTGCTTTAAAAATGTCATCATATATTTTATTAAAACATTTTTACACTGTCCCTTTACATTTTTTTAATCACTTTTATTGCTGTCACAAGGAATGTAAACATCTCTTGTGGCAGCAATAGGCAGTGACAGGTACTCTTTATGTAGACATCTGGGTTTTATAAGACCCCAGATCTCTCCCTTACCCTGAGATAAAAAATAAAAAAAACATTGATCTCGTGCTTTCTAAAAAAAACAAAATGGCTCTGTTTACATCTGCCCTAACTGGACATGACGAAAACTCATCGCTTCTGGTCTCCTAAGACCATAGAAATGATCGGAGACCTTGTGATTTCCGATCAGCTCTATGATCAGCTGATCGAACCGCCGGATCAAACCCCGGGCTCTCCTGGGAGGGAGAGTCACTGGTGGGTGGTGGGGGGTACACCCCTCCTGCTGCCTGTAAAAGTGATCCAGAGGCTAATCAGTCCTTAAATAGTCTCTGCCTCACCCAAGATGGATTCCAGAGTCACATGGAGCAGCAACATCCAATTGGATAACTTCCCCAGTGACCCGGGAAACCATAGAGAAAACCTGTTCCTCTTGACTTCTCCTACTGCAAAGCTGCTGCGGTTGAGCGCCACCTACAGTGGAGAAAATAGACTGCACCTGTCTACACCCTAATGGGGACAAAGACAGCAAAAAATAAATAAAGGCAGCCATAAAGGGTTAATAAACCCATACAGGGTTGTAGATATGCTGCGGATGCAGCAAAAAAATGATACCCCCTGTCGCATACAATGTGGAAATGAGTGTAATGATTTCACATTTTGACCATAGATACACTTTAAGAGCTTGTTAACACTAGCACTTTTACCAAGCCCCAAACTGCTACCCCCCTTTAATTGCAGAGGCCGTGGCCAGGGCTGTACACTTGCAACTTTGCTCCACGGCCATGACAGGCATTATGACCTCTGTCACTTTCAAGTGAATGGGGCCACTCTGCAGGCACCATGGAACCATATGCAATGCACACGTTTGGGGAACGCTCCTCACTGCCTCCGAACACGGATCGCTCTTCAGAAAGCCCCATTTCTTTCTATATTATTTTCATTTACACATGAATAATTTATGAATAGAAGGTACAGTAGGGGCTTTCATACATAAATGAATGCTGGTCAGAATCTGAGCCATCAAACTGATAGCTCAGTCCTGCAGATTACATAGGGAGAATGCAGATCTATCTTTGCAGTCTGTGTAATCATAGGAGCTCTGTGACAGCCGGGTGCTGTGCTCTGTTTACTGGCAGAAGACAGAGCGTCTGATACTGAGCAGGCAGATGTCACACTGACAGAGGAGCCAAGTCGTTGCACAGAGAGCTGCAATCAGGGCCGGGACAAGGGATGGGCAGAAGGGGCGGCTGCCCTGGGCACTGTGGTATCATGTGAGGTGGGGGAGGGGGGGATGCTGCAAGGATGTTGGTGAAGGGCAGGGTTGTGTTGGGAGAGAAAATTTGGGGAGCGTCAGGGGAAAGGATTGTTTTAGGAGTGAAAATTTGTGGGGTGTGTAAGGAGTGGTGATTTAGGGGGATTTGTGTTGGGAGGGGGGACGGGGAAGAGGATATGTGCTAGGAGGGGGGATTTGGGGGCTCTGTGCTAGAAGAGGTGATAGGGTGGGGGTCAGAGTATTATGCTAGGAGGGGTATTTTTTTTCTTTTTTGGGGGGGGTGGGTGATTGGGGGGGTATTTTTTTGCTAGGAGAGGATATTTGGGGGGAAGGACTTGTGGTAGGAGCGGGGACTGGGGGGGATTTGTGCTGGGAGGGGGGATTTGGGGTGGGGGGGGTGAATGTGTACTTGGAGGGGAAATTTGAGGGGCAGAGGATTTGTACTAGGAGGCATAATTTTTTTTTTTGGGGGGGGGGGTTGGGGAAAGGGGGGGGCAAAGTTTTGAGCTGGGAGTCAGGATTTCCGCAGGGGGGCAGATTTGAGATTTGTACTGGGAGGAGCTGGAATTTATGCTTAGAGGGTAAGCATGCAGATAAGTGCTCAAATTTTTTTTGCTGACACATAATGCTCATACATCTTAGGGAAGGATGGGGTGGGTGCACAGTTTGGAAATGGGGGGAGGCATGTTCGCCCTGGGCTCTAGATGACCTTATCCCAGCACAGCAAAGTAAACAACTGCCAGTTTCTTCTACTTCTTAAGGACCCTCTTGGATAGATCTGTGCACCAATTCTGCTAACCTACTAGGGTCATTATAACCTATTATGGGTCATTAATAAAAATCCAAAGTACCGTATTTATCGGCGTATAACACGCACCTTTTTTCCCCTTAAAATCAGGGGGAAATCGTGGGTTCTTGTTATACGCCGATCCCCCGCCGATTGTGAGTCTATCAGCCGTTCTTGCCTGCTTTCGGCGGCTCTCGAGAACGGCCGAAAGCCGGCGAGAGCGGTTAAAGGCCGCCGAGAATGGGCGAGAGCTGCCGAGAACGGCCGAAAGCCGGTGAGAGTGGCCGAAAGCCGCCGAGAACTATCGAGCGCCTCCAAGATACACAGGACATCCGGCTCTGTATCTCGGCGGCGCCATTTTTAAAGTCCGCAAATTAAAATGCAATGACAAGGCTGCAGAATGATGGATACTGACAAGGCTGTAGAATGATGGATACTGGACAAGGCTGCAGAATGATGGATACTGGACAAGGCTGCAGATGGACACTGATAAGGCTGCATTGATGGGCATTTAAATGTAAGTTTTTTTCCTTAAACTTCCCTCCTAAAAGTTTTTTTCCTTAAAATTCCCTCCTAAACTTGGGGTGCGTGTTATACGCCGGCACGTGTTATACGCCAATAAATATGGTAATCAACCTTGTAAAGATATAAATCAGTCAGCGTGAGGAGAAAAAAAAAAACGATTACCGAGCTTTTGTTTAGATCATGTGGTCAGCTGTCATTGGCTGACAGCTGATCACATGATAAGGGGCCAGGATCGGATCTGTGATCACCCGAGTCTCAGTGACTCTGTGATCACAGTGCACGCCCTGCAGGGGGCGCACAGGGAGCATTTACAGGGGAGACATATGACGGCTTCCCGGAAATTCAGGTCTGCGCTGTGGCCGTCATTCGGCTATAGTGCGGACGGCAAGAGGTTAAACAAGATGAAGAATCTGACTGACTACCATGCACAGCTGCACCAGATTTTGCATTCTCCGGTTCTAGTAAATCAACATTACTATGTCATATGTGCATTAAAGTATAAATAAAAATCCAAAGTAATCAACCTTGGAAAGATATAAATCAGTATTGAATTTAACACACGCAACACTAAAACCTTAGTGAGTTAATAACCGAATGTACTTAAAAAGTAGTTCATAAATACAAAAGCGCATTCAGTGTGAAGTGACTATTACACTCAGAATCCCTATTAAAAGGGATTATGTGACAAGAAATGTAAAAACAAATCAAACAAAGATTATAGTGAAATCAAAAATGTAAACTTGTATCCATTCTATCAGTACACTTGAAATGCGCATAGGATCGCTTGTGGATCTAAACTTCTGGTAAGCGGCCATTTAGTTTGCTTAGAACACGGTGGTGGAGCACTGACACTTTGCATTTGTTGTACACAAGGACACTGCAATACCATGAATATGGATGGACAACTTTAGTGGACTTTTACTCACCTGTTTATGGACATTTATGATTTCACTATAATCTTTGTTTGATTTGTGTTTAAATTTTTTCTGTCACATAATCCCTTTTAATAGGGGTTCTGAGTGTAATAGTCATTTCACACTGAATGCATAGCTCCCCACTGTCCCTGATTTGGAGCAATGTCCCTCTGTCCCTCATTTGTCCCTCATATTGGTCTGATCTATATAGTTGTATATAAAATGCACTTGTGTTTCCCAAGTGCTAAACCTTTCATCCAAATTCTAAATTGCTGCATTTGTCAATTTTAAAAGCCAATGTAAAAGAATAGTAGTGGTAAAAAAAAAGTCCTTATGGATTTAAATAACCTTTTTTTTTAGATTATGTGCCGGGGTGTGCCGGGGGGGCGTGTCCTATGCCTACATACGTTTGCAAGTAGGGGTCCCTCATTCCCATTTCAAAATGTAGGGAGGTATGTGTGATGGACGGCAAAGGCTCATTGATGCACGTGGGGTGCAAACGCTGGCCAGTGTTGTCTGATCCAAAAGAAGAGCTACTGTAGCTCAAATTGCTGTAAACATTAAAGAGCAGTGATGTAAGTAACTGAGTTAAAATAAACGGAGTTACTTAACGCAGTTACTTTAGAGGGTAACGAGTAATCTAACTGATTACTTTTCCCCTCATGGTAACTTAGTTCCCATTACTTGGGCGGCGTTACCCCAATTACATCTACCGCCACTAGATGGCAGTAGTGTAATTCCGGTGTCCTGCCGAAAAAGTTCCCCCGCCGGATAAGGACCCCCTGTACTGCTCAGGCGCAGCGCTTGCACAGTGCGAAGGACTACGGAGCTTACAAAAATTGCCGAACCTAAACAGCTCTGAGTGAACTCTACACCGCGCAGGCGCAGTTAACATGTAATTGTACGAGGCGATGCCGCACGCTCCCGATGCTCGTGCTACTCTGCAAGGGGCGTCTATCGTGTAATTAAGGGGCGGGTCTAGTATTACTGTAACCAAGGGGCGCATTTATTATTATTGTTATATATCGAGCTCTGCCCATTAATTTAACATTCGCCCTCTTCTGTAGCCATCCGCCCCTTACACAATATAATAATAATAGACCCGACCCTTGCTTACACGCTATAACAGATCTGCCCCTTGGTTAGAGTAATAATAGAGCAGCCCCTTGGTTACACGATACATAACAATAATAATAAATGTGCCCCTTGCTTACAGTAATACTAGACCCGCCCCTTAGTTACACGTATAGAATATAAAAAAAAAAGTCACAGTTACTTTGCTGCGTAACTAATTACTTTTCTAATGTAGTAACTGAGTTACTAACGCAATTACTTTTTGGGAGAAGTAATTTATAACTTAACTAATTACTTTTTTAAAGTAAGATGACCAACACTGTTAACCACTTCAGCCCCGGACCAATTGGCAGCCAAAGGACCAAGCCCCTTTTTGCGATTCGGCACTGCGTCGATTTAACTGACAATTGCACGGTCGTGCGACGTGGCTCCAAAACAAAATTGGCGTCCTTTTTTTCCCACAAATAGAGCTTTCTTTTGGTGGTATTTGATCGCCCCTGCGGTTTTTATTTTTTGCGCTATAAACAAAAATAGAGCGACAATTTTGAAAAAAATGCAATATTTTTAACTTTTTGCTATAAGAAATATCCCCAAAAAATATATAAAAAAAAAAATTTTTTTTCCTCAGTTTATGCCGATACGTATTCTTCGACATATTTTTGGTAAAAAAAATCGCAGTTATTGATTGGTTTGCGCAAAAGTTATAGCGTTTACAAAATAGGGGATAGTTTTATAGCATTTTTATTAATTTTTTTTTTTTACTAGTAATGGCGGCGATTAGCGTTTTTTTTTGTGACTGCGACATTATGGTGGACACATCGGACATTTTTGACACATTTTTGGGACCATTGTCATTTATACAGCAATCAATGCTATTTAAATGCATTAATTCCTGTATAAATGACAGTTGTAGTGAAAGAGTTAACCACTAGGGGGAGGGGAGGGTTTATGGGCTGTGACGCGTGTGTGTTTTTTTACATTAGGGGGCGGGGCTGACGTCTGACGTCATTGATCGGCTTTCCCGATGACCGGGAACAGCCAATCAATGACAGGCAGAGTAGGAAGCGCGGGGAGAGGTTTGTTTACACATACCTCTCCCCGTTCTTCAGCTCCGTAACCCGATCGCGGGACACCAGCGGCGATCGGGTCCGCTGGTCCCGCGGCCGGGGTCACGGAGCTCCCGATCGGGTTGCGAGCGTGCCGCTGGCGCGCGCGCGCGCGTGACCCACGGGCAGGCAATTAAAGGGGACTTACAGGTACGTGCTTTTGCCTGCCCGTGCCATTCTGTAGACGTATATCTACATGAGGCGGTCGGGAAGCGGTTAAAGAGGTTGTAAAGGTTTGTTTTTTCATTAAAATAATAAACTGGTATACTTCTATGTTGTGTCAGAACGCACAATGCATCGCATATAGAGCTGTGTGGCTACAGACTGGCAGGGTGCCCATACTGACCTGTGCCCACAGCTAAAAGTGTCTACAATGGGCATGTGAGCATCAGAACTGGATATATACACAGTATACAGGTAGGTATGCATGAGTAGGGTGTGTATGTATATATATTATTTATTATATCTTTTCATGTGACAACACTGAAGAAATGACACTTTGCTACAATGTAAAGTAGTGAGTGTACAGCTTGTATAACAGTGTAAATTTGGGCTTTTTCTCTTAGGGGTGTACTCACTTTTGTTGCCAGCGGTTTAGACATTAATGGCTGTGTGTTGAGTTATTTTGAGGAGACAGGAAATTTATACTGTTATACAAGCTGTACACTCACTACTTTACATTACATATAATAAAATATTTTTAAAAATGTGAGGGGTGTACTGACTTTTGTGAGATACTGTATATACACACACAGTATACAGGTAGGTATAAATAAGTAGGCTCCATATACACAGTATAGATGTAGGTATATATGAGTAGGCTGTATATACAGAGTATACAGGTAGTTTTAAATGAAAAGACTCTATATACACACACAGTAAAATATAGGTATATATGAGTAGGCTCTATGTACACAGGATACAGGTAGGTATACAGGAGTAGGCTCTATATATACAGGTAGGTATACAAGAGTAGGTTTTATATATCCAGTATCCAGGAAGGTAGACATGTGGGTGCTCTATACACACAGTATACAGGTAGGTATACAGAAGCAGGGTTTATATATACAGTAAGGTAGATGGGGCTCTATACACACAGTATACAGGTAGGTATGTATGTTTTAGGAGGCTCTATACACACATAGGGTTATGTAGTACACATAGGGATGAAGTATATACACCGTTGCTATGGTTACTAGTGACACTCAGCCCTCTCTTAGACATGGAAGGGCTCAGTCACCACACAATATAAAAGTCAAGCCTGCCTGCGGACAGAAGTGACCCGGGTCCCCTCCATACACAGTACTACACACACAGAACACAGATATATGTACTGACTGGATCAACATTCAGCCCAACTCCATTTATAACCCACTTCCTGGCTCCCCTACAGCCCTCAGGACCCCACAAAGGATCCCAAGTCTGTCCATCTCACTGCCTGATACCAGAGCAACTGTCACAGTTCCTTTATATTATGAAATGATTAAACCCAGTGTTTATTAAATACCATAATAAAGCTTTATTTTTTTAATAACAATGAAATAAGCTCAAGTTCATTTGGGTACTTGTGTTGTGTGAGCCAGTATATTTCAGGCAAAGTATCGAGGCAGCTAGTGTGAGAAGGCCAGTGCTGTTATTGGCAGTTAATCTCTGCGCAGGTGTTTGGGGCACCTCTAGGGGTCCTGACAGGCAAACGGTGAAGAGGATCTCGACTGGGACGCATCTCCGAAGCCAGACTCCAGCGATTATCGCCATAAACGATTATTATTCTACATTTTTGTCTTCTTATTGTTATTTCTATAGTGTTGTATAGTATTAGTATTAACTATTTTCAGGTAAACCTTCATTCACCTGCGATACCATCAAGATGCCGCGCCGTCCACGCCGCAACAACCGTGAAATACCACCACGTGACCCAGCAGGTATGACAATTGTACCATGTTAACCCCTTCATGACCGCATAACACATATATGAGTTATCCAGGAAGTGGGCTCCATATATGTGTTCTTACAATACATACTATTGTTTCTTGGCTCTATTGTGGGCACAAAAAACAAATCGCACACACATATGTGGTATCACTGCGATCGTCAGGAACAGGAGAATTGATTGTGCAGGTTTTTTTTGGAGATGGTACATTGTAATGTCCTAAAATATACAGCTAAATTGAACTACTTTCTGCCTGTAGGACATCCATGGAAGTCCTCGGGTTAAAGTAGTTATACCGGGATGACCTCCAGTATGGGTTTTTTCAGCCGGCGATTCTGTTTGTGGCGGACGTGATTTGAGTGGCTAAATAGCCACTAAATCACTTCTGTGGGTGGCAGAAGGGGGTCCCCCCTCCCTCCGCCGCCATTCCTGGGCTCCAAGTGTAAAAAAAAATGTTTGTGTTTACGCGCAAATGTGAACGCATACGTTACTCCCGAACGCACATGTGAGGTATTATTGCAAACATTAGAGTGAGAGCAATAATTCTAGCACCAGATGTCCTGTGTAACTCTAAACTGGTAACCTGTAAAGGCATTGAAAGTGTCGCCTATGGAGAATTTTAAGCACCTTAGTTTGCCGCCATTCCACAGGCAGATGCAATTTTAAAGCGTGACATATTATATATCTATTTACTTGGTGTAACATCATCTTTCACATGATACAAACAAACTGGAGTAAATATTGTGTATTTATTTATTAAAGCGTATTTTTTGCCCCAAAAAATTGCATTTGAAAAACCGCTGCGCAAATTTTGTGTGACATAAAAAATTGCAACACCTATCACTTTATTCTATAGGGCCTCAGCTAAAAAATATATATAATGTTTGGGGTTCGAAGTAATTTTCTAGCAAATAAAAGTAGATTTTTACATGTAGGAGTGAAGTGTCAGAATTGGCCCGGATACGAAGTGGTTAAAGAATAATTTTTTTGTTTACTATTTTGGGCCCTGTTTTCCATTTGATAATAATAAAAATCAGGAGATATCCATTACCATTTCCTACCTAATGAAAGCTGTTCTGAAGAAAAACAATGTACAGTATAATCCACCTGGATACACTAAGTAGTTGCGATGATATGCACAGTTTTAGGAACACGTCTTAAATTTGCAAAATTGGAATTAGCTGTTAAGTTTTGTTTGACTCATAAAGGGGAGAAGAATTCCTTTCAACCCTTGTTAAATAATTCAATTTTGCTACCAGTTTCAAATTGTTTATTTAGAGTTTATATGTTTAACCACTTGCCATTCAGTATACGTATAAATATATTCTGAATGGCAAGCGATTATACTAGGCTTATGGGTGCAGCAGCAGCCATGATCCTGGAATCAATTTTCATAGCCACCCATTCACTTTTATTTCTTTTTTAAAATATGAAAAAAAAAAAAAATGTAAACCACCCCCTCCTCAGTTCACACACCCAAATGCACATGTAGGTCTTGCACACATATGTAAACAGTAATTGCATCACTCAATGAGGTACCGCCGTGAACATCAGAGTGAAAATAATAATTTTAATGCCAGAGCTCACCTTTAACTCTAAACTGATAACCTGTAAAAGCTTTAAGAGCTATGCCTACGGACAATTGTAGGTAGTGTACTTTGTCACTATTTCACAAGCATGTACAATTTTAGATTTTAAAATGTTTGGCATATATTTACCCGACGCGTCATTATCTTTTATATTTTAGCAAAAAAATTGTGTATTATATTGTGTTTGTCTGATCAGCTGTCTTGCAGGGCAGAGGAGGGATCAAGGATCTAACAGACCCCTGATTTCTCCATGAAAAGTACCTGTCTCCACCCCTTGTAATAGCAATAAAGATGAATAAAAAAAATACATTTTAAAAAAGTGTAAAAAAAATAAAAAGTAATAAAAAAATAAATAAAAAAAAACAATTTAACCACCTGCTTACTGGGCGCTTACGGCGCTGACGCACTTTGAATGACAATTGCGCGGTCATACAACACTGTACCCAAATAAGCTTTCTTTTGGTGGTATTTAATCAAGCTGGGGTTTTTATTTTTTGCTAAACAAACAAAAAAAGATGGAAAAAAAAATAAAAAAAATCATTTCCTGACAGGCTCCATGGCAGCATACGTGTGGGTTGGCCCCGCCTCCATAACTACCCAATAGGACCCCTCTCCCATAAATCTTTGCTCCTGGCTGCTATCCGTGTTCCTTTTTTGTCCTCCTCCGTAGGACCATGTGGTTCTCCTACCTGAAGATGACTTCACAGCGATCGATCGGCCGAATGACTGAATTGTTTCCTCCGATAGGCCTTGACTGTTAAGCAGGGTATGGAGAGTAATTGCAGAGTAGCGCTGAAGAAAGGTTATCTTACCTTAAAAGTGCGCCGGCCTGTTTACCTGTTGCTACAGGTGGCCCTTATCTGCTGGGAGGTCCGGTGTGTGCGTGCCTTGGATCGTTCGGCCAGGTGATCGTTGGTGGAGTGGTGAGTCTGTATCTGTCCATGGCAGCAGTGTTTATGTGTGTGCCCATTGATTATATCCTTTTCCTCTGTCTATTGCTATTTGTATGCTGTTTGCTGGACGCTTCTGCGTTCCAGCAAACTACTCTCTTCGATTTCCGGGTCCGCGGGCGTTCTGCGCATGCGCGGACCCGATGTGAGAGCGAGGCTTGGTTCTCGCGCATGCGCGCTGAGGATCCCGGCGTCGGATGACGCCGATGACGTCACGGGCGGCAAATTTAAAAACCTTGCAAAGCTGACAGAGCCCTGGGAATGATTGCGGACGCCACAGCGACTTCCCGGGGCTAGTATTTCGGCGGTTCAAGGTAGGAACAGTCCTTATGCTGGGGCTTGGTTGGATTATTGCTGTATTTTGTCTGAAGATTGTATTTTTTACTGCAGTGTCAGGCTTGGTGTTTTTGGACATTATGGATGCTTCACTGCCCCCTAGTGGCCAGCCCGCTCATGTTAGGTAGGTCCTAAAGTACATTTGTTATATTTCTAATATTGAAGAGAGTAAGCATAGGCAGCAAATATGACCTGTCCCTTCTGTCTGTCTCTCTGTGTTCACAGCCCTTCCAAATCTGATCCACAACCTAGTGCCTATAGACGCAGTGGATCGTCAAAATCGCACCACCGCAAATCCTCCTCAAAATCCAGCCACCATAGGTCCGCCAGGTCGGAACAGCGTGACAGGGATTATTCCCGCCCCCCTGTGGCTCACTCCAGCAAGAGGCCAGAGAAAGCATGTTGGGGGTGCAAAATGCCTGTACCAGCAGACAAATCCTTATGTGACCATTGTTTCACTAAGGCAGCGGATGAGAGAGACGGCGCTGACCAGCGCCTAGAATCAATGGTGAGACGAGTGGTAAAAGAATCCCTGCAGGAAAGGGAAGCTCAACAGCCCTGTGAATCCCCGGCAGACCCGCTAGATCCTATAGTAGGAGAGGGGGTACTACAAGAAACATGGGATTCATCCCAACCTAGCCGCCATTCTGCCCTTGTCTCAGACAGTGAATCGGATCCGGAAGATCCAGGTTTGGGGTTTGACTATGGTTTGGTTCCCTCCCTGGTTAAAGCTGTGAGAGAGGCTCTGAAGTGGGAGGATCCTGTCACCTCCCCCCCGAAGCAGAGGAAATTTTTTTTAAACAGCTCAATAAGGAGCGTCAATTTTTTCCGTTTCTGTCTGAATTGGGTGATATTATTTCAGAAGAGTGGAGCAAGATGGATAAAAAGAGTTCCATGCAATCCAAAGTCCTTAAACTTTACCCCTTTAAGGAAGAAGATGTGAAACACCTGGAGTCAGCTCCAATGGTAGATGCAGCACTTATGCGTCTGGTGAGATATGTGACTCTCCCCTTAGAAGACACTGTGTCATTCAAGGATCCTTTAGAGAGACGGATCGATTCAGATCTAAAGAAAATCTATTTGACCTCCGGGATGGCGTGCAAGCCAGTGCTTGCGATCGCAGCAGTGTCAAAGGCCATAGAATTCTGGGCTGACAGCATTGAAGAATACCTGAGAGGCATTTCGATAGACACAGCTAAAGACTCACCTATTCAAGAGATTAGGATGGCTTCAGCCTTCTTGGGGGAGGCATCCATTGATGTCATTCGCCTGATGTCTCGGGATATGCTGGCAGCCGTTTCGGCGCGACGTGCATTGTGGCTCCGTCCGTGGCTCGCAGACCCTGCTTCTAAGCAGGCTTGGTGCCGCATCCCCTTTGAAGGGTCCTCATTATTCGGCAATAAGCTTGATTCTGCCATATCCCGGGCCACAGGTGGGAAATCTGGGTTTCTCCCTCAGGATAGGCGTCCTCAAAATCAGAGACGCTCTTTTCCAAGAAGACAGAATGCGGATCGTGCCAGGGATGCACGCAGCTATAAACCCGGCCGAGAATTCTCCAGGACATGGAGGTCCAGGCAGTCTTCTTTCAAGAAGGCCTCTAAAGGTGGTTCCTCTGGGAACCAGGAGGCTGGGAAGTCCTTTTGAAATTGGGCCCGCTCAGACATGTCGGGTGGGGGCCCGTCTTCTCCACTTCAAACATGTTTGGGCGGCCTCAATTCGGGACTATTGGACCGTAAAGACAGTATCGTCCGGTCACAAGTGGGTCTTCTGCAACACTCCAAAACTCAGATTCATCCCTACTACTCTTCCAAGCTCAGAAGAGAAAAGACAGGTCCTGTTGACCTACGTAAGCTGTTTATTGGAACAAGGAGCAGTCGTACCCGTCCCAGAAGAAGAGAGGGGCGAAGGCATGTATTCACCCCTGTTTTTGGTGCAGAAGAAGAACGGCACATGGAGGCCAGTAATAGACCTGACTCACCTCAACTCATTCATCCGCAAGGAGAAATTCAAGATGGAGTCCCTACTTACCATACAACAGTCAGTACACTTGGGAGACTGGTTAATATCAATCGACCTGAAAGACGCATATTTTCATGTGCCTGTGACAAGGGACTTCCACAAATTCCTCCGCTTCGCGGTAGGCAACCAACACCTTCAGTTCATTTGTCTACCCTTCGGGTTAACCACGTCACCCCGGGTTTTTTCCAAGGTGCTATTGGCGGTAGTGGCTCTTCTCAGGGTCAAGGGTGTGCGTCTCCACCATTACTTGGACGACCTGCTTCTACTATCTCAGAGCAAGGATCAGCTATTAGTTCACAAAGAGGTTGTCATCTCTACCCTGCAAGAGTTCGGGTGGCTCCTGAACTTAGAAAAGAGCCAGCTAGAGCCATCTCAGTCCCTCGTGTTTCTGGGCGCTCTTTTCAACACCGTGGAGGGTTCCATCTCCCTCCCAGAGGAGAAAATCATGGTAATCCGAGACAGGATTCAGGAGGCACGTGGATCAACTCACCTTTCTGCTCTCCAGTGCCTGAAAATAATTGGTACGATGACAGCAACCATTCCCATGGTGAAGTGGGCCCAGTGGCATACCCGTCCCTTTCAGAAGGGATTTCTGCATCAGTGGAACTCTGTCGACCAGAATCAGCGCATCTTCCTTACCCCATCTATGAGGACATCTCTCCTCTGGTGGCTCCAGGGGAAGAATCTGCGCAACCATCATTCGATTGTCCCCATCTCATGGATCACGGTGACCTCAGATGCCAGCAACCAGGGTTGGGGCGCTCATTGCCTTTCGGAGGTAGCTCAGGGCAGGTGGACATGCCAGTCTCAAGGAGTCGTTTCCAACATCCTGGAACTGAGGGCAGCCTTTCAGGCACTCCTATCCTTTCGCCATCTAGTGTCGAACTCTTCCGTCATGCTAAGGTTGGACAACACAACAGCAGTGGCATACATAAGGAAACAAGGCGGGACTCACAGCTGGTCCCTGTTACAAGAAGTGGAGCCTTTAATGAGTTGGGCGCAAAAGAACTTAGCCAACATCTCGGCAGTATACATTCCGGGGGTCCAGAATGTGCAAGCAGACTTCTTGTCCCGGGTCGAGTTGGACAACAACGAATGGTCCCTCCACAGAGAAGTTTTCGAGTGGCTCCTAACACTGGGTGTGTCTCCGGAAGTCGACATGTTCGCTTCCCCGTGCAACTTCAAGATACCGAAGTACTTTGCGAGGTTCAGGGACCCTCAGGCGTTCGGGATAGATGCTCTCACGACCAGTTGGGAGTTCCAGAGGGCCTATGCCTTCCCTCCAGTACCGGTAATTCTGCAGTTTCTGCGGAGGCTCAGAACAGAAAAAGTGGAGATTATTGCGGTCATTCCATTCTGGCCCAACAGGCCGTGGTTTCCTCTGCTGCTGCTCCTCAGCTATCAAGACCCAATTCCCCTACCTCTCAGGCCGGATCTATTGTCTCAAGGCAAGACGTTACACCCGTTTCCAGCATGTCTGCATCTCAAGGTGTGGTTCTTGAGAGGGGAAGGCTAGAGGCGCTTGGTTGCCCGAAAGAAGCGATTCCAACTCTTCTTAATGCCAGGCGAAGAAGCACTAATAGGGTGTATGAGCGCATTTGGTCCAGGTTTGCTGAACACATGTCGTCAAGAGAAAACTCGTGTAACTCTCCAGAGGTTCATGATATCCTGAGCTTTCTTCAGTCTGGATTAGACTTATCCCTGGCGGTCGGTTCGTTAAGGGTGCAAGTGTCAGCCATCTCAGCCTTCACGGGAGTCTCATGGGCGAATCACGCCTTAGTTCGTCAATTCTTTAAGGGTGCCATCAGGCTCAGACCACAAAGAAGACCCAGGTTTCCCAAATGGGACCTTCCATTAGTTTTGGATTTTCTGTCAAATCTTGGGAAAGATTCGTCTCAACCTTTGCCTGTTAAGGATCTTACTCTAAAGACTATCTTCCTAGTGGCAATAACGTCAGCGAAAAGGGTATCAGAGATCAGGAATCTGGGTTCAGAGGAACCTTTTCTGACCTTTTTTGAAGACAGAGTAGTGCTGATTCCAATGTTAGGGTCAAACCCTAAAGTGACCACAGTCTTCCATGAGAATCAGGAGATTGTACTTCCTACCTTCAAAACATCAGATGACCAAGAGATCCATCCTCTCGATGTAGGCCACACCTTAAAACAATATCTGGAGGCAACAGCTCCATTCAGGCAAACGGAATTCCTCTTTGTCCTTCTTCATGGCAAGAATAAAGGGATGCGTGCGTCAATTAGGTCAATTTCCGCGTGGATTGTGCAGACGATTCAAAGGGCATACGGAGCTAAGGGCTTGGCTCCTCCTGAGGCAGTGACGGCTCATTCAACACGGAGCATCTCAACTTCGTGGGCAGCTTCTCGGCATGTGGCGCCTGATGTTATTTGTAGAGCGGCCTCTTGGTCCACAATTAATACTTTTCTTTCTCATTATTGCGTTGAACCAGCTGCGCTGTCTTCTATTAATTTTGGTTTACAAGTATTGTCATTGGACAATGTTAAATAAATTTGGTTTTCTTTGCTCAACATTTTGCCCACCCGAGTGTGTTTTGGCGAGTTATTTCCCACACGTATGCTGCCATGGAGCCTGTCAGGAAAACGGAAAATTTATATCAAATACTTACCGTAATTTTCCTTTCCTGATAGGCTCCATGGCAGCAGGAGTTCCCTCCCAAATGTCTGGAGTAGGCTAGTTACGGAACACGGATAGCAGCCAGGAGCAAAGATTTATGGGAGAGGGGTCCTATTGGGTAGTTATGGAGGCGGGGCCAACCCACACGTATGCTGCCATGGAGCCTATCAGGAAAGGAAAATTACGGTAAGTATTTGATATAAATTTTCCGTTTTTTTTTGTTTTTTTGTTTTCTCCTCGCGCTATCAGCGCGAGGAGGACAAAAAAGCCGATTACCGGCTCTGTTATTATCACATGATCAGCTGTCATTGGCTGACAGCTGATCACATGGTAAGGGGTCGGGATCGACCCCTTACTCGGATCTGTGATCCAGTGAGTCTCACAGACTCGCTGATCACAGAGCACGCCGCGTGCGCCCTTCAGGGGGCGCGCAGGCCGCTCGTGGCCGGGACGACGTCAATAGACATCATCCCGGCATCTTAGATCCGCGCTGTAGCCGTCATTCGGCTATAGCGCGGATCTCAGGTAGTTAAAGCACTCCCGCCTCCCCCCATGCTCAAATGCAGTCGTGCGTTTAGGTCTGGCACGTATATGTAAGCAATGATTGAATCACACTTGTGAGGTATCGTTGTGAACCTCATAGTGAGAGCAATAAATCTGGTGCCAGAGCTCACATTTAACTCTTAGCAGATAACCTATAAAGGCTTTTGTGTGTGTCCTATGGACAGTTTCAGGTACCTTAGTTTGTTGCCATTTCACAGGAGTGTGCAATTTTAAATCTTAGCGTTTGGTATCGAATTACCTGACGCAACATCATGTAATATATTTTACCAACAATATTGGGTATTACTTTGTGCATTAAAATTAATTCAAGTGTATTTTTAATGCAAATGTGCAGTATGATGTATTATAGATGGCTCTGTTCTCTGTGAATATAAGATTAGGAAGGTTTAATTTCAATTCAACTGGTCATCATTGGACTTATGCATGAATCTGAATATTAAGGTGATTCTAAACCAATTTTATTTTTTTTCTATGAAATAACAAACATGTCATACTTACCTGCTCCGTGCAATGGTTTTGCACAGAGCAACCCCGATCCTGCTATTCTCTGGTCCCCCTCTGGCTCTCCTGGCTACTCCTGTCTGCAGAATACCCCAACAGCAATACACTTCCATTTGCCCCGCCCCCTGCTCCTGCTGCTGTCTATGAGCCAATGAAGAGGGAAAGAACAGAGAGAGGCTCTGCTCTTGTGCATAGCACTGGATCAAGATCAGGCTCAGGTAAGTGTAAGGGGGAGAGCTGCATGCAGAAGGTTTTTAACACTAATGCAGAAAATGCATTAAGGTAAAAAAATCCTTCTGCCTTTATGTTTAGTCAGTTTTTATTGCATTTTTAAATTTTACACAAGAAAACCAAATAGAGACACTGATGTGAAACATAAATAGTGCACTGTCTTATGCCCCGTACACACGGTCGGAAAATCCGACCACAAAATCCATCAGATTTTTTCCGACGGATTTAGTCCGACACTGGTGTTGCATACACACGGTCGGACAAAGTTGTCGGAAAATCCGATCATTCTGAACGTGGTGACGTTTGTTGCCTACGACGGGACTACGTAGAGGCTAGTAGCCAATAGCTTGGGTCTTGTAAGAGCAGGAGATGAAACTTTGTCCGTCGAAAAATCCGATGGAGCCTACACACGGTCGAAATTTCCGACAACATTGTCCAATAGGACATTTTCCGTCGGAAAATCCGACCGTGTGTATGGGGCTTAACAGTGACATTTTCAAAAAACGCATGGGGGGTTGATTGTGGGGTTGATTTACTAAAACTGGAGAGTGCAAAATCTGGTGCAGCTCTTCACAGGAACCAATCAGCTTCCAGTTTTTTTTGTCAAAGCTTAACCCCTTCCTGACCACACGCCGCAGTTATACTGTGGCAGGTTGGCTCCCCTGCGCGAGCCGTTGTAGCTATACGTCGGCTCTTTAACCACTTGCTTACTGGGCACTTAAACCCCCCTCCTTTCTAGACCAATTTTCAGCTTTTAGCACTGTCGCACTTTGAATGACAATTGCGTGGTCATACAACACTGTACCCAAATAAATTTTTCCCCCCAAATAGAGCTTTCTTTTGGTGGTATTTGATCACCTCTGCGATTTTTATTTTTTGTTAAAAAAATGTAAAAAGACTGAATAAAAAAAAAAAAAGGTGGCACTTATGGGCATTGCAAGGTGGCACATGTGGGCATTGTAAGGTGGGACCGATGTCCCTTTAAGATAAGCCGGTGATCAGCTTTTTTTTTCTCCTCCGTTGTCAGCGTGAGGAGAAAAAAAAAACAATCACTGAGCTTTTGTTTTTATCATGTGATCAGCTGTCATTGGCTGACAGCTGATCACATGGTAAGGGGCCGGGACCCGCCCCTTACTCGGATCACTGATCACCCGAGCCTACAAGGCGCGCGCAGGGAGCATGCACAGGGGAGGCCGTCATATGACAGCCTCCTGGGAATTGAGAACCGTGCTGTGGCCGTCATTCAGCCATAGCGCGGATGGCAAGTGGTTAAGATGCTTTGGCAGGCACGCACCCGCAGCGTGTCCCCAGAGCCAATACACGGGCGCAATGACTGCCGGGTACCCGCGATCGCTCGTGACAGAGAAAGAACCGGGATCTGTGTGTAAACACACAATTCCCGGTTCTCTCAGGGGAGAGGAGACAGATCTGTGCTTCTACTAAGTAATAACACTGATCGGTCTCCTCCCCTAGTCAGTCCCACCCACCCCCCCCACAGTTAGAACACAACTAGGGAACACAGTCAACCCCTTGATCGCCCCCTAGTGTTAACCCCTTCCCTGCCAATCACATTTATACAGTAATCAGTGGCTATTTTTAGCTCTGATCGCTGTACAGATGTCACTGGTCCCATAAAAGTGTCAAAATGGTCCAATCTGTCTGCTGCAATGTCGCAGTCACGATAAAAATCGCTGATCACCGCCATTACTAGTAAAAAAAAAAAAAATAATAATAATAATAAAAATGCCATAAATCTATCCCCTATTTTGTAGACGCTATAACTTTTGCACACACCAATCAATATACGCTTATTGACGATACGTCGAAGAATACATATCGGTCTAAACTGAGGAAAAAATGTGTTTTTTAATTTTTGGGATATTCATTATAGCAAAAAAGTACAAAATATATATATTTTTTTTATAAAAATTGTTGCTCTTTTTTTGTTTATAGCGCAAAAAATAAAAACTGCAGAGGTGATCAAATACCACCAAAAGAAAGATCTCTTTGTGGGGGGAAAAGGACATCAATTTTGTTTGGGTACAATGTCGCACGGCCGCACAATTGTCAGTTAAAGCGAAGCAGTGACTTATCGCGAAAAATAGCCTGGTCAGAAAAGTGACTTATCGCGAAAAATAGCCTGGTCAGAAAAGGGGGCAAATCCTTCAGGGCTGACTATTACACTCAGAATCCCTATTAAAAGGGATTATGTGACAAGAAATGTAAAAACAAATCAAACAAAGATTATAGTGAAATCAAAATATAAACTGGTATCCATTCTATCAGTACACTTGAAATGCACATAGGATCGCTTGTGGATCTAAACTTCTGGTAAGGGGCCATTTAGTTTGCTTAGAACACAGTGGTGGAGCACTGACACTTTGCATTTGTTGTACACAAGGACACTGCAATACCATGAATATGGATGGACACCTTTAGTGGACTTTTACTCACCTGTTTATGGACATTTTTGATTTCACTATAATCTTTGATTTGTTTTTACATTTTTTCGGTCACATAATCCCTTTTAATAGGGGTTCTGAGTGTAATAGTAATTTCACACCAAATGTGCTTGTCTATTTATGAACTACTTTTTAAGTACATTCAGTTATTAACCCACTAAGGTTTTAGTGATGCATATGACATACTGTTTTTTGAAGGTCACTGTTAGACAGCGCACTATTTATGTTTCACAATTATTTTGGATCCTAGTATTCCAAGGATTTTCTGCATAGCAGTCCCTAGATTACGAGAGGCTCAGAGCAACCTTACATAACTAATAAATAGAGAAATTGTAGCTCACAAAGAATTCACTTTCCACCACCGGTACATTACAGGCGATACAAAGAGAATGCTGGTGCATTTAGTAAGAAAAAGAACGTAAGTGCACTCTGGACCAAATAGAGGGTGTGTACCAAGTTATTGTAATCACCCCTAAGGGCGGGCACGTGGGCATAGACATAATACTTTAATAGCTGTAAAAAATACAATATAGAAACAGTATGAAACCAAGTACTGTATTTATTGGTGTATAACACTGAAAATCGGGTGCAAATAGTGTGTGCGTGTTATACACCGATACTGCGATTTGGGCTACCTCGGAGGGGACAGGGAGGGGGGCGGGACAAGCGCTGTCAGATTACATACAGCGAGAAAGCGGCCTCTGTAATAGGAAGTCCCGTCCTCTGGGCCGTCATTGGACCAGTGTTCTGTCTATCATGGAAGCAGGTCCAGGAGGCAGGACTTTATATTAAAGAGGCCTCAGAGTAAACCGAGTAAACAGGAGATTCTCGCTGTATGTAATCTGAAGGCGCTTGTCCCACCCACCTCCCTGTGCCCTCCGAGGCAGCAGTAATCTGAGGTGAGGTTGCAGATGGGCATTAATCAGGCTGCATTCATGGCAATGGTCAGGCTGCAGATGGGCAATGATTAAGCTGCATTGATGGGCAACTGTGAGGCTGCAGATGGGCATTGATCAAGCTTCATTGATGGGCAATTGTGAGGCTGCACATGGCATTGATCAAGCTGCATTGCTGGCAATTGTGAGGCTGCAGATGGACATTGATCAAGCTGCATTGATAGGCAATTGTGAGGCTGCAGATGGCATTGATCAGGATGCAGATGGGCAATGGTGAGGCTGCATTGATGGACACTGACCCTTATTTTTCTTCAAAGTTATATATTTCAAATTTAAGTTTATTTCCTGAAACTCCCCTACTTAAATTAAGGTGAGTGTTATACGCCTGTGCGTGTTATATGCCGATAAATACGGTATATAAGGCACCTCTGCCAATATCTTGAATGGCAAGAGTATCAATTCTGCCATCTATGTAGTCATAACTATGTGGTAAGTAGTAAAGTGGTAGATGTAATCAGTATATAGACATCCGGAAATCAATCAATATGAAAGTAACCTATATAGGATAGTTAAAGGGTGTAGAGGTGTGGGGGAAGAGGGAAGGGGGGAAAAAATGGGGGGGGGGGGGTTGGATGGAGGAATGAAACCGGGGCATCTAATCAAGCCTGGCAGACAGTAGAGCAACAAATTATACAGAAGAGGCAAACTTTGGAGCATATCCAAATTAATTACAAACTGACCATGTGAGGGTATATACCTTCTGCCTTTAGAACCACTTTCCTAAAAAAGGAGCTCCAATTTGGGCAAAAAAATAAATAAAAAATGTAAACTCAGCAGCTACAAGTATTTTAACTGCTGACTTTTAATATAAGGACATTTACCCGTCCAGGGATCCAGCGAAGTCGGCACCCGAGCTGATTCTTCACTGCCAGTTTCCTACTGCGCATGCACTAGTCATGCTGCTCTTTGTGAATGGTCCTGCGGTCTTCAGGAACCTGTGTATGTCCCAGAAGGCTGTGGGGGTAAGAAAGAGGGGCCGAAGATCCTTGTAGAGCGCCACAGCAATCTGACAAAACCAGGTACCCGCCCGCCCCCCCCCAAAAAAGTGCCAAATGTGGCAGTGGAGGGTGCAAACAAGTGTATCTTCCCCTTTTGGGTGGAGCTCCGCTTTATACACTTCATCCTCTGGCCAATTCTGACATTCCTCTCCTACTTGTAAAAATTAGCTTTTTTTTGCTAGAAAATTACTTAGAAGCCCCAAACATGATATATTTTTTTTAAAGCAGGGGCCCTAGAGAATAAAATTGTGGGGGTTAAAAATTTTTATGCCACACAGTATTTGAGTAGCGTTTTTTCAAATGCAATTTTTTGGGGGAAAAATCCACAAGCAAAAAAACACAATAGAATATCTAATTGTTTGGTAAAATATAAATGATAATGTTACGCATAGTAAATAAATACCTAACCTGTTATGCTTTAAAATTGAGGATGCTCACGGAACGACGACGAACAACGGTACACTAAATTATCCATAGATGACACTTTAATAGCCTTTACAGGTTACTAGTTTAGAGTCACCATGGAGGTCTGGTGCTCGAATTATTGCCCTCACTGTAACATTTGTGGCGATACCTCTCATGTGTGATGTGTGGAGGCAATGCCATTTACATATGTGTGTGTGACCTACATATGCCTTTGCTTTAGTGCATGAGCATTGGGGGACAGGGGTGCTTTAAAAAAAAGTTTCTATTTTAATAATTATTTATTTATTCATTTTGTTTTTTTTTACACTTCATTTTTTTGTTCATGTTTATGGCTATCACAAGGGATGAACAATATCCCTTGTGATAGCCGGAACAGTGACAGGTGTTTATGGAGAGATCTGGGGATGTTCCTATCCTCAGTCATCTATGTGGTCAGCTGGCAGAACTTCTGGCTTCAGTCCCGGGTTCCCCGGAGGGACAGGAGAATCCGGAAAGACTGCGGCGGGGGGGGGGGGGGGTTGCCTTTTCCACTACCTGTAAAAGAGGTCCAGCGGCAAATTAGCTATCACTAAAGTAGCCCCTAGGATCACTTTTACATTAAAGAGCATTGCTGGCTAAACCAAAATAGATACTGGGATGATAGCTGTAGCTGCAGGCATCATTCAGGTATTACCACTTAAATCTGGCGCTGTATGGGTACATTGTGGAGGCTGAAGTTGTTGAATTATCTCCTATTTTCAGGTTTACTTATGAGACAGCCACCTGTCACACTTGAAATCTGTTAGAAATAAGACACTTGCGCTTGTCATTTAAGTTTAAAATTGTGATAGAAAGGGTTACATGTCAGAAATGCTGAAATCTTTGTCATTGTTATTACAGGCATGGATTCACCCATTGCTCACCGAACACGAGCAGCTCTTCGGCAGCAGCGAGAGAATGCCAGGCCCAATAGAAGTCGATCTCCAAGGGACCGCATCGTTGCTGAGGACCAGCCTGCACCAGCCAGACCACCGGCCAGGGAGTATCAGGAGGTGCCCACCTGTTCCATCTGTTTGAGTGAAATGGGTGTGGGAGAGGACAATACAACTCTACCCTGCTCCCACCTATTTCACTCGACCTGCATCGGAACATGGAGAGCGCAAAACAATACATGCCCTCTTTGCAGAGCTTTGATTGATATTTTTCCTCCACAGGATGGAAACAGAAGAGTGCCCCGAAGGGTCCAGCCCTGGGAGATACACGCCCTAACGCTAGAAGACCTCCTCAACCTTCAGTTTGTATATGAAATTGATGAATTTGGTCATAACCGTGTTGTCTTCTATGTGTAACATCTTTTTTTGTTTCAGGTGTACAGCAGGATAGTGAAGTATGTTATGTATATATTTTTATATATTATACAGTACTGTATATTAGGGCAGGGTGGTGCAGTTAAGGGCATGGTGGAGTGGATTAGGGCAGAGTGGAGCGAATTAGGGCAGGGTGGTGTGGATTTGGACAGAGTGGAGTGGATTAGGGCAGAGTGGAGCAGATTAGGGCAGAGTGGAGTGGATCACGAGATTGCAGACGTGGCTGCTGCAATTGGTGGTGACACATGCTGATTCAATTTGGTGGTGACACATGCTTCTGCAATTTGATGGTTACACAGGATGCTGGAATTGGTGGTGACACATGCTGCTTCAATTGGTGGTGACACCTGCTGCTGCAATTTGGTAGTGACACATGCTGCTGCAATTGGTGGTGACACATGCTGCTGCATTTGGTGGTGACACATGCTGATGCAATTTGGTGGTGACACATGCTTCTGCAATTTGATAGTGACAAATGCTGCTGCAATTGGTGGTGACAAATGCTGCTGCAATTGGTGGTGACACATGCTGATGCAATTTGGTGGTGACACATGCTTCTGCAATTTGATGGTGACACATGCTGCTGCAATTGGTGGTGACACATGCTGCTGCAATTGGTGGTGACACATGCTGCTGCAATTTTCTGGTGACACATGCTGCTGCATTTGGTGGTGACACATGCTGCTGCAATTTGATGGTGACAGGATGCTGCAATTGGTGGTGACACATGCTGATGCAATTTGGTGGTGACACATGCTTCTGCAATTTGGTGGTGACACATGCTGCTGCAATTTGGTGGTGACACATGATGCTGCATTTGGTGGTGACACATGCTGCTGCATTTGGTGGTGACACATGCTGCTGCATTTGGTGGTGACACATGCTGCTGCATTTGGTGGTGACACATGCTGCTGCAATTTGATGGTGACAGGATGCTGCAATTGGTGGTGACACATGCTGCTGCAATTGGTGGTGACACATGCTGCTGCAATTGGTGGTGACACATGCTGCTGCATTTGGTGGTGACACATGCTGCTTCATTTGGTGGTGACACATGCTGCTGCATTTGGTGGTGACACATGCTGCTGCAATTTGATGGTGACAGGCAGCTGCAATTGGTGGTGACACATGCTGCTGCAATTTGGTGGTGACACATGCTTCTGCAATTTGATAGTGACAAATGCTGCTGCAATTGGTGGTGACAAATGCTGCTGCAATTGGTGGTGACACATGCTGATGCAATTTGGTGGTGACACATGCTGATGCAATTTGGTGGTGACACATGCTTCTGCAATTTGATAGTGACAAATGCTGCTGCAATTGGTGGTGACAAATGCTGCTGCAATTGGTGGTGACACATGCTGATGCAATTTGGTGGTGACACATGCTGATGCAATTTGGTGGTGACACATGCTTCTGCAATTTGATAGTGATAAATGCTGCTGCAATTGGTGGTGACAAATGCTGCTGCAATTGGTGGTGACACATGCTGATGCAATTTGGTGGTGACACATACTTCTGCAATTTGATGGTGACACAGGCTGCTGCAATTGGTGGTGACACATGCTGCTGCAATTGGTGGTGACACATGCTGCTGCAATTTTCTGGTGACAAATGCTGCTGCAATTTGGTGGTGACACATGATGCTGCATTTGGTGGTGACACATGCTGCTGCATTTGGTGGTGACACATGCTGCTGCATTTGGTGGTGACACATGCTGCTGCAATTTGATGGTGACAGGCTGCTGCAATTGGTGGTGACACATGCTGCTGCAATTGGTGGTGACACACGCTGCTGCAATTGGTGGTGACACATGCTGCTGCAATTTGGTGGTGACACATGCTGCTGCATTTGGTGGTGACACATGCTGCTTCATTTGGTGGTGACACATGCTGCTTCATTTGGTGGTGACACATGATGCTGCATTTGGTGGTGACACATGCTGCTGCAATTTGATGGTGACAGGCTGCTGCAATTGGTGGTGACACATGCTGCTGCAATTTGGTGGTGACACATGCTGCTGCATTTGGTGGTGACACATGCTGCTGCATTTGGTGGTGACACATGCTGCTGCAATTTGTGGTGACACATGCTGCTGCAATTTGGTGGTGACACATGCTGCTGCAATTTATGGTGACACAGGCTGCTGCAATTGGTGGTGACACATGCTGCTGCAATTGGTGGTGACACATGCTGCTGCAATTTGATGGTGACACATAATGCTGCAATTGGTGGTGACACATGCTGCTGCATTTGGTGGTGACACATGCTGCTTCAATTTGGTAGTGACACATGCTGCTGCATTTGGTGGTGACACAGGCTGCTGCAATTGGTGGTGACACATGCTGCTGCAATTGGTGGTGACACATTGTTGGAATCAAACATGAATGTTATTTTTCTAAAGTTCTACACCTCTGAGAAATGTGGCCCCAAACATGATCTGCATAGCAAAAGGAGTTATCTTCAGCCCACCTGGTGTGCATGAAGCTTCAAATAGATTGAGGACGGAGATAGCCTGGGGCACAGACTGCAGCAGGACAGTCATGGATTGTCATGGGAACAATGATTGGGGCAGCTTGGATTGGCAAGGGGGGGAGCTTGAATGAGTGAGCTTGGTAAAAGGAATTCGCAGAGAGCTCTTCCCTCTGTTTTGCTGGGAATGGGGTCATGAGAGGATGTCTCTAGTCACCTCATGGTCTGGCGGCCATCTTTCGAGACTACAAGGAGGGCCCTGTGATAAGTATCTTTGATATTCTTGTATTATTTGATTTGATTGTAAGCCTTGTGACATTGTAATGTCTTTTATTACTTTATGTGAGCATTCCTGATTCTTGGGAAATAAATAAGATATTGTGTTATTAACAGCAGTTTGTGTTTGGTTTCATAGCTAACCTCGTATTATTGTGATACAAACAGTAGCATGCGCTCATAGGTTTAACAGACTAATAACATTATAGGGACTAGACAAATTAATGCATAGATATAAGTATTTTAGCGCGTACTTCACACATGCTGCTGCATTTGGTGGTGACACATGCTGTTGCATTTGGTGGTGACACATGCTGCTGCATTTGGTGGTGACACATGCTGCTGCAATTTGATGGTGACAGGCTGCTGCAATTGGTGGTGACACATGCTGCTGCAATTTGGTGGTGACACATGCTGCTGCAATTTGGTGGTGACACATGCTGCTGCATTTGGTGGTGACACATGCTGCTGCAATTTGATGGCGATACAGGCTGCTGCAATTTTATGGTGACACAGGCTGCTGCAATTGGTGGTGACACATGCTGCTGCAATTGGTGGTGACACATGCTGCTGCAATTTAATGGTGACACATAATGCTGCAATTGGTGGTGACACATGCTGCTGCATTTGGTGGTGACACATGCTGCTGCATTTGGTGGTGACACATGCTGCTGCAATTTGATGGTGACAGGCTGCTGCAATTGGTGGTGACACATGCTGCTGCAATTTGGTGGTGACACATGCTGCTGCACTTGGTTGTGACACATGCTGCGGCAATTTGATGGTGACACATGCTGCTGCATTTGGTGGTGACAGATGCTGCTTCAATTTGATGGTGACACATGCTGCTGCAATTGGTGGTGACACATGATGCTGAAATTTGGTGGTGACACATGCTGCTGCATTTGGTGGTGACACATGCTGCTGCAATTGGTGTTGACACATGCTGCTGCAATTGGTGGTGACACATGCTGCTGCAATTGGTGGTGACACATGCTGCTGCATTTGGTGGTGACACATGCTGCTGCAATTTGGTGACACATGCTGCTGCAATTTGATGGTGACACATGCTGCGGCAATTTGTGGTGACACATGCTGCTGCATTTGGTGGTGACACATGCTGCTGCAATTTGGTTGTGAAACATGCAGCTGCAATTGGTGGTGACACATGATGCTGAAATTTGGTGGTGACACATGCTGCTGCATTTGGTGGTGACACATGCTGCTGCAATTTGATGTTGACACATGCTGCTGCAATTGGTGGTGACACATGCTGCTGCAATTGGTGGTGACATATGCTGCTGCAATTGGTGGTGACACATGCTGCTGCATTTGGTGGTGACACATGCTGCTGCATTTGGTGGTGACACATGCTGCTGCAATTTGATGGTGACAGGCTGCTGCAATTGGTGGTGACACATGCTGCTGCAACTTGGTGGTGACACATGCTGCTGCAATTTGGTGGTGACACATGCTGCTGCATTTGGTGGTGACACATGCTGCGGCAATTTGATGGTGACACATGCTGCTGCAATTGGTGGTGACACATGCTGCTTCAATTTGGTGGTGACACATGCTGCTGCATTTGGTGGTGACACATGCTGCTGCAATTTGATGTTGAGACAGGCTGCTGCAATTGGTGGTGACACATGCTGCTGCAATTGGTGGTGACACATGCTGCTGCATTTGGTGGTGACACAGGCTGCTGCATGTGGTGACACATGCTGCTGCAATTTGATGGTGACACATGCTGCGGCAATTTGATGGTGACACATGCTGCTGCATTTGGTGGTGACAGATGCTGCTTCAATTTGATGGTGACACATGCTGCTGCAATTGGTGGTGACACATGATGCTGAAATTTGGTGGTGACACATGCTGCTGCATTTGGTGGTGACACATGCTGCTGCAATTTGATGTTGAGACAGGCTGCTGCAATTGGTGGTGACACATGCTGCTGCAATTGGTGGTGACATATGCTGCTGCAATTGGTGGTGACACATGCTGCTTTATTTGGTGGTGACACATGCTGCTGCATTTGGTGGTGACACATGCTGCTGCAATTTGATGGTGACAGGCTGCTGCAATTGGTGGTGACACATGCTGCTGCAATTTGGTGGTGACACATGCTGCTGCACTTGGTTGTGACACATGCTGCGGCAATTTGATGGTGACACATGCTGCTGCATTTGGTGGTGACAGATGCTGCTTCAATTTGATGGTGACACATGCTGCTGCAATTGGTGGTGACACATGATGCTGAAATTTGGTGGTGACACATGCTGCTGCATTTGGTGGTGACACATGCTGCTGCAATTTGATGTTGAGACAGGCTGCTGCAATTGGTGGTGACACATGCTGCTGCAATTGGTGGTGACACATGCTGCTGCATTTGGTGGTGACACAGGCTGCTGCATTTGGTGGTGACACATGCTGCTGCAATTTGATGGTGACACATGCTGCGGCAATTTGATGGTGACACATGCTGCTGCATTTGGTGGTGACAGATGCTGCTTCAATTTGATGGTGACACATGCTGCTGCAATTGGTGGTGACACATGATGCTGAAATTTGGTGGTGACACATGCTGCTGCATTTGGTGGTGACACATGCTGCTGCAATTTGATGTTGAGACAGGCTGCTGCAATTGGTGGTGACACATGCTGCTGCAATTGGTGGTGACATATGCTGCTGCAATTGGTGGTGACACATGCTGCTTTATTTGGTGGTGACACATGCTGCTGCAATTTGGCTGAGCAGGAAAAAATAAAAAATTTTAAAATACAAAAAAACATATTTGTTTATATGCATGAAATGTATATTTTCATGTATAAGCTAGTAATGGAGATTAGGGCAGGGTAGAGAGGATTAGGGCAAAGTGGAGCAGATTTGGGCAGAGTGGAGCAGATAAGGGCAGATTTGAGTGGATCAGGGCAGAGTTGAGTGGATCAGGGCAGGGTGGAGCAGTTTAGGCCAGAGTGGAGGGAATTTGGCCAGAGTGGAGGGGATTTGGGCAAGGTGGAGCAGATTAGGGCAGAGTGGAGTGATTTAGAGCAGAGTGGAGTTGATTAGGTAAGGGTGGAGCGCATTAGGGCAGAGTGGAAGGGTGTAGCAGAAAATAATTAATAATACCAAAAATGTATATTTGTTTATTTGTATAAAATGTATGTTTTTATATATGATTCGGTACTAGACATGTGCGATTAGTTTCGTACAAATTCGTAATTCGTACGAATTTTTCGAAATTCGTACGAATTTACGAATCCGTAGTACGAATTTTTTTCGAATACGAATTCCGTACGGAATACGAAATTCCGTTTACGAATTTCGTCGCCAAATTATTCGAATCAAACTACCAATATCGAATTTCAACGAATTTGAAAGAAATTATTATAACGGATATAACGAATGATTTGAATGATTCGTAAAACAAAGTGTCATTTTTGCAGGAAAAAAAGCTATTTAAAATCACTCGCGGCTATTGCTGGCTAATGAATTGTCGGCTCCGTAACACAGAGAACAGTCATTCATTGATAAAAAAAAAAAAAAGCGTGGGGGTCCCCCCAAATTCAATAACCAGGCCCTTCAGGTAAATTTAAAAAAAAATGACGTGGGGTCCCCCCTAAATATCCCTACCAGACCCTTCAGGTCTGGGATGGATTTTAAGGGGAACCCCAGCCAAAAAGAAAAATGGCGTGGGGTCCCCCTCAAAATCCATACCAGACCCTTTATCCGAGCCCGCAACCTGGCAGGCCGCAGGAAAAGAGGACGAGAGCGCCTCCCCCTCCTGAACCGTACCAGGCCACATGCCCTCAACATTGGGAGGGTGCTAACAAGGAGACCCCCAGATCCCGGCACCCTCCCTGTGTGAAAAGGTAAGGGGGTACAAAAGTACCCCTACCATTTCACCAAAAAAGTGACAACCATTGTAAAAATGACGGTAGACGGTCTTTGACAATTCCTTTATTAAAATCTTCTTTCTTCTTTCTTCATCCTTCGGTTTCTTCATCTTCTCCTTCCGGCATCTTCTTCCATCTTCTTCTTCCTTCATCCGCTTCTTCTTGCTCTGGTCTTCTCGTCCTTCTCGTCCGGCATCTTCTTCCATGGCGTCGGCGTCTCTTCTCGGGCCGCTCCTCGCAATGGGAGGCTCCCGCTGTGTGAGGCTTCGCTGCGTCTGACAGGTCTTTTATAACCTCATGACGTCACTGTGCGTCAGAGGGGGCTTTTTTTTTTATCAATGAATGACTATTCTCTGTGTTACAGAGCCGACAATTCATTAGCCGCGAGTGATTTTAAATAGCTTTTTTTCCTGCAAAAATGAAACTTTGTGCAGGAACAGTTCTCGATATTACATATACTGAATCTCAAATTCATTCGAATCATTTGAAGCATTCGTTATATCCGCTATAATAATTTCTTTCGTATTAGTATTAGTTGAAATTCGATATTTGTAGTTGGATTCGAATTGTACTCTGTGTTACGGGAACCGGCAATTCATTAGCCGCTTTAACGATTCGTAACTTTATTAACGATTCGTAACAATTCAAAAAAATGTTTACGATTCGTACGAAATTCGTATTTCGTACGAATTAGAACGGAATTTCGTACACACGAATTACGAATTTTTTTATATACGAAACAGAACGAAACGAAACAAATTTTTGGACAGTTCCCATGTCTATTCGATACTGTAGATTAGGGCAGATTGGAGTGGGTTAGTACAGATTGGAGTGGATTAGGGCAGGGTGGAGAGGATTAGGGCACGGTGGAGTGGATTAAGGCAGAGTGGAGCGGATTAGAGCAGGGTGGAGCGGATTGGGGTAGGGTGGAGCGGATTAGTGTAGGGTGGAGCGGATCAGAGCAGAGTGGAGAGGATTATGGCATGGTGGAGAGGATTAGGGCATGATGGAGCAGATTAGGGCAGGGTGGAGTGGATTAAGGCAGAGTGGAGCGGATTAGGGCAGAGTGGAGCGTATAAGAGCAGGGTAGAGCGGCTTAGGGCAGAGTGGAGCGGATTAGAGCAGGGTGGAGCGGATTAGGGCAGGGTGGAGCGGATTAGTGTAGGGTGGAGCGGATCAGGGCAGAGTGGGGCGGATTAGGGCAGAGTTGAGTGGATAAGAGCAGGGTGGAGTGGATTAGGGCAGGATGGAGCGGATTAGGGCAGGGAGGAGCGGATTAGGGCAGAGTGGAGCTGATTAGGTCAGAGTGGATTGGATTAGGGAAAAGTGGAGCGGATTAGGGCAGAGTAGATTAGATTAGATTAGTGTAATGTAGTGTAGTGTAGATTAGTATAGTGTAGTTAGGGCCTGGCCAGAAAGGGATTACTTTGACGCAGTTGGCCAGCTTAAACATGTATTGCAATGCATGTGAACTAAAAATCCCTGTTTATTTGCAAAGTACGCACATTTAGAAGCAGTATATAGCAGTGTGCAGAGGGTTTATTCCAAATTTTTTGTCTTAACATGTGGTCACATCCCTACAGTATCCGGTTCTATACATAATATGTATAAGCTATTTAGATTTTTTCACAGGTATAGTTTATTTATATGGAATATATAGGGTACTGAAGTGTGTTGCTATTTCAAAGGTACATGCAATTTTAAGGCTTGACATGTTGGGCATTTGTTTACTCGGTGCAACATCATCTTTTAGATTTTTCCAAAAAAGCAAAATTGCAATATTGGATTTGTGTGCCCTGAAATTAACTTTAGTGTATTTTTTACTGACATTTTGCATTTTAGAAACCATTGTAATAATATCACGTGACATCAACAATGAAACTATCACTATTTTATTCTAAAGGGTGTCTACTCTCAGAAAATACATTATAATTTGGGGGATTTTATGTCATCTTCAGGCCTAAAATGTTTTTTAAATGTTTTCAAAAAAATGCAAAACTGGCTCTGGCTTGGCAAGTGTTAATAGTATAATATTGTAATCAATATATTTATTCTTTTCCCAACTGAAAGAAATGGTGCGGCTGAAAAACTCCCAAGAATGGCATTCCCCCATCCTGCCTTGTTATTTGGATGTTGCTAAGCTGATCCCGGAGCAAATAATAAAAGAAAATAGGCGCAGGGATGGCATGACAGTGCTGGACAGCACAGTTAGGCTGCTTTAAGAAGTGTTGCCCCTTTAAAGGAAAGGGGAGGAGCCAGGATAGGGAGGCGCTCGGAGTCTTAGAAAACAAAGGAGAAAGGGGAAGTGATGTCAGTTCAGAGCGGCGGAGGAAACGATTGAACGCTTCACCCTCACTGCTCACCTCTTCCTCTCCCTATCTCTACAGCAGCATGGCGGCGATGGAGGGCTTCATAGCACAGTTGAGAGCGGTGGTCGCCGCACAAGGCGTGGACTGGCTGCAGGCGCAATTAGCAGCCATAGAGGCAGACGACGGAGTGGCAAAGAACGGGGGGTGGTGATACCTTGTGCGCGGCGGTCACGGCCGCCTGAGCGTTTCAGCCCAGACACAGGCCCTGGTAATTCGTGGTGGATGCAGCAACCGACGGAGGGGAGTGATCCCCAACCCCCAGTGCCCAGCAGAGCCAGAGATCCAGGTATGGGGTCAAGAGAGCGACCCAGCGCAGAGGCAGGGGCGCAGTAGGGGGAGCCCAGCACAGCACATGGCTCTGCCCCCCTGCTCATCGCAGATGTACATAGCAGGCGGCCGGGGCTGCGGGGGAAGGCCAGAGCAGCCAGCCGGCCTAGCAAAGGAGCAATGAGTCTCAGGATGCTGGTCAGGCAACCAGGACGGCCAACAGTCCTACACAGCCCGGAAGGAGGTCAATGAGGAGCGCCGTGTCGAGGGTGATTGACAGCAGAGGTCGAACGACGAATTCCCAGCCAAGTAGTAGGCGCAGGAGTCTGTCACGAGGGGCAATGAGCCGGTCTGGCGGGATGGGACGAAGAGAAGGACGCGAACAGCACCGCAGACCTCAGGCAACCAGAGCAGGTCCATCTGGGGTGCAGCCTGTGGTCGGTCGGCTGAGGTGAGCAGTGACAGATCGGAAGGTGAACTGTCTGGGTCGGAAGGAAGCGATGACCAGTGACATCTGGCAGCTGTGGTTCCCGGAGTGGTGTCTGGTGGGCCCAGTCCTGGGAAGCCTGGTGAGTGTAACTCTTCACTGTCTATTTCTACTTTACTGAATAGTCTGTTGGTCCAGAATAGACAGCAAGGGCCATCTGGGTCAGGGGTAGTAGCAGGGGCTAGCGTTGCAGCTCCGGACAGCCAGGGAAAGACAGGGGATAAAATAGCAGACTCGGCCAGGTTGGCTGATTCCGCGAAAAGTGAAGTGTATGTCTGTTTTGAGGGCCCCTTGGGTGCCCATCTGAAGGCAGAGATAAAAGAAAAAATCTGGAAAGGGCAATATGTTGAGATCTTCACATTATTGCCTTTGGAGAAGTTCAACCTGGACAGGTTGAAGCCAGAACAAAGTAAGAAGGAAGATGAGGAAAAACTGATATACCGGTTGAGTCCTCGTACTTTTTCCAATTGGCTACAGGCATTCGCCAAATTGGCAAGCGTAGTAGGGGAAAAGATGGTTTGGCTTGGCTAAGGTACGATGAGCAGTTTCGACAAGGGATGGCTGTCCGACCGTCACTACGCTGGGACCACAAGGACATCAGCCTGTGGATGAAGCTGATGACAGCGGCGCTGGTTCCTAATCAGTTTTTTCCGGCAGGGGTCAGAGGTTCTGCAGCCTCAGAATAACCGACCGAAAAAAGATGGGGCTTTTGTTGGCAGTTCAACGAGGGCACGTGTAAGTTTGGGGCAAACTGTCGCTTCAAACGCACATGCTCAGGCTGCGGGGGATCCCATACACTGTCCAAGTGCTTCAAGAGAGGAAAAGGAGGTGCTGGAGAGTCTGCGAGTAAGAGGGACGACGCCGGTGCGGGTGGAAAGGATGCTTCCTTTCCTCAGTAGATACCCCGACCGGAAAGTGTTGCTCCTGTTAGAATCCAGTTTCACGAGTGGCTTTAGAATACCACGTTCCTTGATGACATTCCCACCCAAGGCTAAGAATTTACGTTCGGCCCTGCTTCATCCGGCAGTGGTTTTGAAAAAACTTGGGAAAGAAGTTACTTTAGGGCGCATGGCCGGCCCTTTTAGTAAGGTCCCGCTTCCGGACTTGGTGGTCTCTCCACTGGGAGTGGTTCCCAAGAAAGAGCCCAACAAGTTCAGATTGATTCACTGGTCAATGATTCAATTGTCCCTGAGGAGAAATGGTGCGGCTGAAAAACTCCCAAGAATGGCATTCCCCCATCCTGCCTTGTTATTTGGATGTTGCTAAGCTGATCCCGGAGCAAATAATAAAAGAAAATAGGCGCAGGGATGGCATGACAGTGCTGGACAGCACAGTTAGGCTGCTTTAAGAAGTGTTGCCCCTTTAAAGGAAAGGGGAGGAGCCAGGATAGGGAGGCGCTCGGAGTCTTAGAAAACAAAGGAGAAAGGGGAAGTGATGTCAGTTCAGAGCGGCGGAGGAAACGATTGAACGCTTCACCCTCACTGCTCACCTCTTCCTCTCCCTATCTCTACAGCAGCATGGCGGCGATGGAGGGCTTACTAAGGCCCTTTTAGTAAGGTCCCGCTTCCGGACTTGGTGGTCTCTCCACTGGGAGTGGTTCTCAAGAAAGAGCCCAACAAGTTCAGATTGATTCACCGGTCAATGATTCAATTGTCCCTGAGGAGTGTGCGGTAACATACACTTCTTTCGATGCAGCAATAGCATGGGTGTGGCGGTATGGGCGAGGATCATTGATGGCCAAGACAGACATTGCCAGTACATCCGGACAGCTTTCAGCTGCTGGGCTGCACATGGAACGGGGCATACTACGTAGATCCTTGTCTGCCGATGAGATGCTCCATCTCATGTGCCTTCTTCAAAACATTTAGCTCATTCTTGGAATGGGCAGTACGGGATGTTTCCGGTATCAACTCGGTCATTCACTACTTGCATGACTTCTTATGTGTCGGCCCGGCGGGTTCCAACATCTGCGCCGTCCTGTTGGGGACTTTACAACATATGGCGGAAACGTTTCGGGGTCCCGCTAGCTCAAGAAAAAACAGAGGGCCCCACAACAACCATTAATTTCCTGGGAATTGAAATAGATGTGATTGGGATAGAATGCTGGTTGCCAAGGGACAAGCTAGAGAAGCTTATAGGTGTGAGGTATCATTGGTATACGAAATTTACAACTACGTCAACTACAATCCTTGCTGGGGAAGCTAAATTTTGCTTGCCGAATAATTCCCATGGGCAGGGTTTTTTGCCGCCGGCTGGCGGCAGCAACCGCGGGAGTCAGGGCACCCACTCACTTTGTGAGCTTCAACAAGGAACACAGGGATCCTTTCCGGATTTGTGGGTGTGGCAGGATTTCCTAGAGTCGTTCAACGGGCGCGCACTTTGGATGTCAGGTCCCATTAGCAATTGTGATTTGGAGCTATTTACGGATGCTCCTTTAAGAAGGGGACCCCCAGATCCCAGCCTCCCCCCTGTGTGAAATGGTAACGGGGTACAAATGTACCCCTACCATTTCACAAAAAAAGTGTGAAAATGGTAAAAATGACATGACACGGCTTGGGACCTTTATTAAAAATTGAAAATTAAAAATGTCCCACAGTTTTCTTCTTCTCTTGCTCCGCCGACGGACAAAAAAAATAAAAAAAACACTACGGGGAAGACAGGACCCTCTTACAACACACAGAGGTGTTCTGACCAGGAGGCACAGGGGGAGCAATAGAGAACAGCGGAATAACACTGCCAGGCAACTCTCCAGGAGTTCCACAGGGGCAGCCAAGTGGGCTGGTGAGTGTTCACACAGTTGGGAGGACTGGAAGGGCACGCCTGAGAGCAGTGAGATGGAGCAGTCTGGGATGGGTGCAAAGCCAGTCTAGAGGATTGTGGTGGCACGGGCAGTGGAAAGGGGCAGCTGCAGCCAGGAGGGCTGGCAGTGCCTGAAGAGAGAGAGCAGTAGCCACAGGGATGGCTAGCACTGGGATTTTCTATATTTTTGCTACATCATAGGGGCCTGCGGTCCCTGCTTGCAAAGGGCATCTGCTATAGGCCTGACTGAGCCAGTGTCAGGCCTGACATTCAGTGCTAGCTGGTCCGGGAAGTGCAAGCAAGTGATGTGCTGGAAGAGAGGAGATTGTATATACTGTAGATGTATATAGTTGGTCCCAACATTAACTGTCAATTATCTGGGCATCTCATAATTTCCCTATCTCTATCCAAGTTAAATTCCACTCAATAAAATACAAAAAAACAAGTGCAAGGACTTTTTCATGTCTCTGGATGCTTTGTGTGCCTGGCTGGGCAGGGTGACAGACAGACCACTACACTCAGCAGCCCCTACAGTCATGGCTCTCTGCTCAGAGTGAAGAGGAGAACTGAGAAATCAGCGGTGTTTGAATGCTCAGTTCTGGTGGAGGGGGACAGATGCGGCATTAGATTGATGCACGTGTTTTTTTATTATTATCTACCCCATACATCTCTTTGAGGTACCATATATTAACCGCTTGACCACTGGGCACTTAAACACCCTTAATAACCAAACCAATTTTCAGCTTTCGGTGCTCTCACACTTTGAATGACAATTACTCATTCATACAACACTGTACCCATATGAAATTGTTGTTCTTTTTTTCACACAAATAGAGCTTTCTTTTGGTGGTATTTAATCACCGTTGGGTTTTTTATTTTTTGCGCTATAAAAGAAAAACGACTGAAAATTCAGTAAAAAAATGAATTTTTTCTTAGTTTTTGTTATAAAATTTAGCAAATTTGTAATTTTTTCTTGATAAATTTTGGCCAAAATTTATACTGCTACATATCTTTGGTAAAAGTAAGTACAAATTGGGGTATATTATTTGGTCTTTGTGAAAGTTATAGAGTCCACAAGCTATGGTGCCAATATCTGAAAATTGATCACACCTGAAGTACTTACGGCCTATCTCATTTCTTGAGACCCTAACAAGCCAGAAAAGTACAAATACCCCCCAAATGACCCCTTTTTGGAAAGAAGACATTCCAAGGTATTTAGAAAGAGGCATGGTGAGTTTTTTGAAGTTGTAATTTTTTCCCACAATTCTTTGCAATATCAAGATTTTTTTTCTTTTTTTTTTTTTTCACAAAATTGTCATATTAGCAGGTTATTTCTCACACACAGCATATGCATACCACAAATTACACCCCAAAACACATTCTACTATTACTCCTGAGTATGGCGATACCACATGTGTGAGACTTTTACACAGCGTGGCCACATACACAGGCCTAACATGCAGGGAGCACCTTCAGGCGTACTGGAGCACCAAGGCCAATTCTGATATTTCTCTCCTACATGTACAAATCATCATTTATTTGCTAGAAAATTACATAGAACCCCAAAATATTATATATGTTTTTTTAGCAAAGACCCTAGAGAATACAATGGCGGCCGTTTTTATCTAGCACGGTACTTGCGCAGCAATTTTTCGAACGTGTTTTTTTGGAAAAAAAAAATGTTTTGTGCTTTACAAAAAACAAAACTGTAAATTTAGCCCAATGTTTTTGCATAATGTGAAAGATGAAGTTACGCTGAGTAAATAGATACCCAACATGTCACCCTTCAAAATTGCACACGCTCGTGGAATGGCGCCAAACTTCGCTACTTAAAAATCCCCATAGGCTTTAATTTTTTTTACTGGTTACATGTTTTGAGTTACAGAGGAGGTCTAGGGCCAAAATTATTGTTCTCACTCTAACGTTCGCAGCGATAACCTCACACGTGTGGTTTGAACACCGTTTTCATATGTGGGCGGGACTTACGTATGCGTTACCATCTGCATGCGAGCACACGGGGACCGGGGCGCTTTAAAAAATATATATATATTTTATTGTTTATTTTACTTTATTTATTTTAGTTTGACCCTTTTTTCCCCCCAAAAAATTTTTTTGATCACTTTTATTCCTATTACAAGGAATGTAAACATCCCTTGTAATAGGGATATGACATGACAGGTCCTCTTTACAGTGAGATATGGGGTCAATAAGACCCCACATCTCACCTCTAGGCTGGAAAGCCTGGAATAAAAAAAAAACGATCCTGGCTTTGATCGTAGCGAGTATCGCAGGGTTTTGCAGAGTATGGCAGAGAGGGTATGGCAGGGTATGGCAGAGCAGAGTATCGCAGGGTATGGCAGGGTATGTATCGCAGGGTATGGCAGATTATGGCAGGGTATGGCAGAGTATGGCAGAGTATGGCAGGTATGGCAGGGTATGGCAGAGCATCGCAGGGTGGCAGAGCATCGCAGGGTATGTCAGAGCATCGCAGAGTATTGCAGGGTATGGCAGAGTATTGCAGGGTATGGCAGAGTATTGCAGGGTATGGCAGAGTATGGCAGAGTATCGCAGGGTATGGCAGAGTATCGCAGGGTATGGCAGAGCATCGCAGGGTATGGCAGAGCATCGCAGGGTATGGCAGGGTATCGCAGGGTATGGCAGAGTATCGCAGGGTATGGCAGAGTATCGCAGGGTATGGCAGAGTATCGCAGGGTATGGCAGAGTATCGCAGGGTATGGCAGAGCATCGCAGGGTATGGCAGCGCATCGCAGGGTATGGCAGAGTATGGCAGGGTATTGCAGGGTATGGCAGAGTATTGCAGGGTATGGCAGAGTATTGCAGGGTATGGCAGAGTATGGCAGGGTATGGCAGAGTATTGCAGGGTATGGCAGAGTATTGCAGGGTAAGGCAGAGTATTGCAGGGTATGGCACAGTATTGCAGGGTATGGCAGAGCATTGCAGGGTATCCATCCATCCATGCTCAGCCATCCCTCCATACCCTGCAATACCCAGCAATACACTGCAGGCTATTGCTGTGTATTGCAGGGTATGGAGGGATGGCTGAGCATGGGTGGATGGATCGGTGGTGACTGCAGGGCAGGCTGTGGGCACTACAGATCCCGCCCACAGCACTGCTGCCACCGATCCCTCCCCCTCTCCTCTCACGCCGTACCGATCGGTACAGACAGAGGAGGAGAGAGGAACCGGCGACATCAAATGACGGAGCGATCACGCGATGAGCGGCCGTTTACCGTGATCCATGATCCGCCGGGTCCTCTGGACCCGGCGATCATGGATGTTCTCGAGTGCGCACCCCTGGGGGCGCGCAAGAGCAGAATTCTGGGAGGCCGTTAATTAACGGCCTCCCAGAGTTAAGCAACCGCCCTGTAGCCATTTTTCGGCTATGGGCCGGTTGTTAACTGGTTAAAAACAACAGCAATTTGTTTTCTGCAGTCTACTAAATTCACCTTTTTTGTCATACTTTGTTGCATCTCAGTTCTGCTAAGCTCCTGCAGCCCACTCCTAGCTACATGTACTCCAGTGATAGCTGCACAGCATTTCTCAGGGTGGGTTTCCAGAAGGTGACAACTGTGGATTATGCCCTTGTAAATGGCACATTGAAATGGCACTTTTAGGGTTACATAGAAGCCTGTGTGACAGAAATATATATATATATATATATATATATATATATATATATATATATATATATATATATACATATATATATACACAGTATCTCACAAAAGTGAGTACACACCTCACACTTTTGTAAATATTTTATTCTATCTTTTCATGTGACAACACTGAAGAAATGACACTTTGCTACAATGTAAAGTAGTGAGTGTACAGCTTGTATTAAGCCCCATACACACGGTCGGACAATCCGCGGACCAGGTCCGTCGGACCATGTCTGTCATACTTTGTCCGATGTTGGTTTTGCGTACACACGGTCGGACAAAGTTGTCGTAAAATCCGATCATTCTGAACGCGGTGACGTTTGTTGCCTACGACGGGACAACGTAGAGGCTAGTAGCCAATAGCTTTGGTCTTGTAATGTGATCTGAGCATGCGTAGCACTTTGTCCGGTCGGACAACCGTACACACGATCGGATTTGGTGTGATCGGACCGTGTTGACGGCAAATCTTTCCAGCAGGAGATAAGACTTTGTCCGTCGGACAAACCGACGTACACTGTCCGATGGTGCATACACACGGTCTGATTTTTCAACAACATTGTCCGATCGGACAGAATCCATGAAAAAGTCCGACCGTGTGTATGGGGCTTAAGAGTGTAAATTTGCTGTCCCCTCAAAATAACTCAACACACAGCCATTAATGTCTAAACCGCTGGCAACAAAAGTGAGTACAGCACTAAGTGAAAATGTCCAAATTGGGCCCAATTAGCCATTTTCCCTCCCTGGTGTCATGTGACTCCTTAGTGTTACAAGGTCTTAGGTGTGAATGGGGAGCAGGTGTGTTAAATTTGATGTTAATCACTCTCACTCTCTCATACTGGTCACTGGAATTTCAACATGACACCTCACGGCAAAGAACCCTCTGAGGATCTGAAAAAAAGAATTGTTGCTCCACATGAAGATGGCCTAGGCTATAAGAAAATTACCAAGACCCTGAAACTGAGCTGCAGCACGGTGGCCAAGACCATACAGCAGAACATGGGTGATCTGCGCCCCGGGCCCACCATTTTTTGAAGCCTATTAGAGCCTCTGGCGTGCTTAAAAAAAACAACCCTATTGGAATCCATGCGTCCGGCGCCCTGTATGTAGATTAGGGGGGCCTGACACATGGAGAGGGGGGGGGGGGCGGCTCCGTGCGCCCATAATGAACGGGCCACCACTGTACCCTATAACAGCAAGTGTCTGAATAAGGCATCTGAAATTACATCAAGATGTTAAAGCCTATATGACACAATGGCAGACCACTGTAACCCTATACCAGGAAGGGCCTGACCAATGATCTTCATGGCAGGATCAGCAGGTGTTATTATAATGAAAGCTGTCGTTTTACAAATATTGAAAATAACTTTTAGACTTTAAAGTAAATATGAAATTTTGGTGGTTGGGTTTACATCTACTTTAATTGATGGCCAGTCTACACTGAGAAGTTTCTGGTGGAGGTGGATCAGCCCCCGGCCCTTCTGCAGAGAATGTCAACATTTGCATATGTGAGCTTCCTGCTTTCCATGGTTCTGTGGTTAATGTTTTTATCATAAGCTGCTGAGACAGATATTCTGCTTCAGATCCCTTTATTGTTCCTGTGCCTGAGCTTCCAATTCTGCATCAGAGGATTGAAATAATCACTAGTTGTACAACAGTGCCTTCTGCTGGCTTGGTGTCAACATGGAATTAGAGGCATAGCGTAAAAATAAAGTTTAGGCAGTTCATAAAAATAGCCATTGGTGAACCATAACAAAAATCCCACTTTCCATTCCCTGAAGGAGCATTCACGATACATTCACGATGTATAGATGAGTGTCACTGTGTCAGCACAACTCTCTGTATCTCTGAAGGACCTCCAACCACAGGAGAAGATGAGGACCCATTATATTATGTGACTGTTCAGAAGAAATCAGGGAAAGGTAAGTATATTAAAGAATAGGGCATAGCATACACACTTGCCACTTGTGGGGGGAGCCCAGAGCCTGGAAGTGTGCTTTAACAAGCCTCTACTGCCCATCAGGTGACTTATAGTAAATGTTGCAGAGCATACTTTAAGGCTGGGTTCACACTTTGGTGATCTGTTGCGATGTGTTAACATGCGTTGCATTAACCACTTTCAGACCGGACCATTTTGCTGGCTTAAGACCAGACCACTTTTTGCGATTCGGCACTGCGTCGCTTTAACTGACAATTACACGGTCGTGCGACGTGTCTCCCAAACAAAATTTACGTCCTTTTTTCCCACAAATAGAGCTTTCTTTTGTTGGTATTTGATCACCTCTGCGGTTTTTATTTTTTGTGCTATGAACAAAAAAAGAGCAACAATTTTGAAAAAAACACATTATTTTTTACTTTTTGCTATATTAAATATCCCCCAAAAAATATATAAAAAACATTTTTTTTCCTCAGTTTAGGCCGATATGTATTCTTCTACATATTTTTGGTAAAAAAAAAATCGCAATAAGCGATTATTGATTGGTTTGCACAAAAGTTATAGCGTTTAGAAAATAGGGGATAGTTTTATGGCATTTTTATTATAAATTTTTTTTTACTAGTAATGATGGCGATCAGCGATTTTTATTGTGACTGCGACTTTATGGCAGACACATCGGACATTTTTGGGACCATTGTCATTTATACAGCAATCAGTGCTATACAAATGCAAAATGACACTGGTAGTGAAGGGCTTAACCAGGGGTGGCAGTGTAGGGGTTAAAGAGGAAGTAAAGCCTCCTCAAAAAAAAAAAAAAAACGGAACCTGCAAGGCAAAGACATAATGAGCTAGTATGCATAGCAGGAAGTAGTAGGATATTTATTATAGCAAAAAGTAAAAAATATTGAATTTTTTTACAAAATTGTCGCTCTATTTTTGTTTATAGCACAAAAAAAAAAAACCACAGAGGTGATCAAATACCACCAAAAGAAAGCTCTATTTGTGGGAAAAAAGGACGTCAATTTTGTTTGGGAGCCACGTCGCACAACCGCGCAATTGTCAAATAAAGCGACGCAGTGCCGAATCGCAAAAAGGGGCCCGGTCCTTTGGCTGCAAATTGGTCCGGGGCTTAAGTGGTTAAATGGCTTTTTTTTTTTCCTTTACAAATGTCATTTTGTGCAGGGACAGTTCTAAACACGGGAAACACATGCCACTTCACAGGCATACTTTACACACCCCCCAGGTACCATATTTAAAGGAAAATTTCACTTTTTTTTTTTCACTTTATGCATCATTAAAATGACTGCTCCCGAAAAAAACTTCTGTTTTTAAAACTTCTTTTTGCATTGATATATGTCCCCTGGGGCAGGACCCGGGTCCCAAAACACTTTTTAGGACAATAACATGCATATTGGCCGTTATAAATAGCACTTTAGATTGCGAACGTTCGCGTCCATTGTAACTAATAGGGTTCGAACGTTCGTGCAAACTTTTGGTCCGTTCGCAGGTTCTGGTGCGAAAAAATCGTCTACGCAGGAACAACCTGCGCCTGGTGGGCCTCCCAGAACGGGTCGAGGGTGCGGACCCGGTATCCTTCTTAGAATGCTGGTTTACCCAGGAATTTGGCAAAGACTGCCTGTCCCCATGCTTTGTGATTGAACGGGCCCACAGGGTCCCCGGAAGACCGCTCCCTGCTGGCAACCCCCCTCGCACCATGGTTATCCGTCTCCTAAATTATAGGGACAGGGACGCTATCCTGAGGGCTGCCCGCATAAAGGGAAGCCTGAAAATCAACAACGCATCGGTCTCCCTCTTCCCAGATTACTCCCCAGCAGTCCGTGCTGCGAGAGCCAAGTATCAGCATGTTAAACAGAAGTTAAGAGAACAGACCATACAATACTCCATGCAATTTCCTGCGACGCTGAGAGTCGTCCACCAGGGCCAAGTGCACTTTTTCCAGAACCCTGCTACTGCACTTTCCTGGTATGAATCCCTGCACCAACCAGGCCGCGCATCTGACCGACCACCTGCAACCTGATCGGGGTATCCCCCCGCACTGGCTACAATGCCACTTCATTCTTTTTTTTTTTTTCCTCGCCCCAATTGGGGGTTCTTTGTGCCTATGGCAGGTACCTTATTCTACACCTCGACAAGAGGCTACGGATCTTCATGTGGAAGATTGAGTTGCTGCATTTTTCTTTTTTGAGTTCCCTGATCGTTGACTGATCGAAGTTGTTTGCTGACTTGCCTGTATTGGCCATGTTCCTAGTGTCTACTAGAAGTTTCGGGACAAAGCCGGCCCCTTGTTCTTGGGGCACGGCAGGGGTAGTAACAAAATCAATGTGGATTTCAACTGGTAATGTATGTGTAATGGTATGTGTGTTTGTATGGATGGTGGTTGTGTGTTTGTGTGCATGGGTGCTCTTTTTCTCCTGCTCCCCCCCAGTGTTGGACTGCAGCTGTGCCAGTGACAAGGGTCTGATTTGTGCCATCATATATGGGCCCCTTTTTAACCCCCCGCCATGTCTATGATCACATGCATCTCCTGGAATGTCCGGGGGTTAAATTCTAAATTTAAAAGAGCATCCTTATTTGAATTTCTCAAACCGCATATGCCACAGATACTATGCCTGCAGGAGACACATCTCCTAGGCTCCAAAATACTTGCTTTGAAAAAACACTGGGTGTCACAAGGGTATCATTCCACGTACTCTAATTATGCTAGGGGAGTCTCTGTCCTCATAAGGAAGGGACTCCCTTTCTCCTGTGACCAGGTAGTTATTGACCCAAAGGGTCGGTATGTTTTTTTACTGTGTAAAATCCACGCCACCCCATTGCTTTTAGTGGTAGTATACGCCCCCCCCCCCCCCCCCCCCCTGTCACGGCTGCAGTTTTCACTGATTTAAGTTTACCGTTTTCTAAGTTGCCAGGTCTACCTACCCTTGTGTTGGGGGATTTCAACTCTGTACTGGACCCCGGTCTGGACAGATTGAGGCCCCTTCAATATGAATCCAAGCTATTTAGCCAATGGTGTGCCTCCTTTGGTTACGTTGACCTTTGGCGGCGTGGCCATCCACTGACAAAAGAATACTCCTGTCAATCCAGAACGTATGGTACTCTTTCCAGGCTGGATTATGCCCTGGGAACCTCTGATATGGTCCCCTATGTTAAGTCGGTCGCATACCTTTCACAGACAATCTCAGACCATTCAGCCCTTAGGATAGATTTAGTGGTTGGCCATCGACCCTCATTTCGGCAGTGGAGACTCAGCCCCTGCTGGATCTCCACCCCCGAAGTACAAGACCCGGTTGGACAGGACATGTCCCACTTTTGGGTGGATAATGAAGGATCGGCCTCCCCAGGCCCCACATGGGACGCCTTTAAGGCGACTGTGAGGGGGTCATACATCTCTAACATTACCAGACATAAAAAAAATCTCCAGGCCACTCTTTTAGCCCTAGAGTCCTCCTTGGAGACCGCTAGGGCCCAGTACTCTGCGTCCCCCACCCCGGACTCCCACGGGGTCCTGGTGGGGGCGCATAGGGCCCTGGATCTCCACAGGGTGGATGTAACGCAGAAACAACAGAGATATCTGACGGCCAGGCTGCTTGAACACAGTGGGAAAAATGGTAAGATGTTAGCATATCTCTCCCGCATGGACTATGTTGATAGGACTATTCCGCGAATCCAGGTGCGGGACGGCTCCATCGCTTCAGACCCTATGACCATTAATCTAACTTTTAAATCCTTCTACGAGGATCTATATTCATCCCAGCCCTCTCCACCTGAATGGGAAACTCTGGGTTTCTTTGAATCTCTCCAGCTCCCTGTACTGGAGGACTCACATAAATCTATTTTAAATGAACCTTTGACAGTAGACGAAATTACCACTGCCATATACTCACTCCCCCCGAACAAAACTCCTGGATTGGACGGCTTGCCCGCAGAATGGTACAAACATTATGCTAAAGACTTGGCACAGAAATTACACTCTCAGTTCAGGCAGGCAATGGAGGGGGGCGCTCTCCCCTCCTCCATGTGCGAGGCCCTGATTGTGGTAATTCCCAAGCCTGACAAAGATCCATTGCAATGCGGCTCATACCGCCCAATCTCCTTACTCAATAGCGATGTTAAGATATTGGCCAAAGTACTGGCAGTCAGACTGCAAAAGGTTATCCTACATCTTATCCATAGGGACCAGACTGGATTCATGCCTGGAAAGAGTACATACGACAACATTAGACGATTGTTCATACATATCCATAGAGCTGACACTGAGCATAAAAGTGGCCTAGTGTTATCACTTGACGTAATGAAGGCCTTTGATACTGTGAACTGGACCTTTTTGTGGGAAGTCATGCACCGAATGGGCTTTAGTCACCAATTTATTAAATGGGTTTGCCTGCTGTACACCAATCCCAGGGCAAGAATATGTACTAACAAAGATGTGTCGGATGTCTTCTCTTTACACAGGGGAACATGGCAGGGCTGCCCACTCTCGCCACTCCTGTTCGCACTTGCCATAGAGCCTTTGGCTCTGGCAGTGCGGCAGACGGCGTCGGTGGGCGGCATCTGTTACGGTAATCTTACAGAGAAAATATCACTATATGCTGATGATGCGCTAATATACCTTGATGGCACAGAACAGTCCTTTAAATCTTTAATGGAAGTGGTGGAGGAGTTCGGGAAGGTCTCGGGACTAAAGGTGGGCTGGGACAAGTCTGTTGCTTTTCCCATAGGCCCCAAACAGGATTATATTTACTTATCTCACTCTAAACTGTCAGTCAGACCCACGTTTAAATATTTGGGCATTTACATTAATGCAGACCTGTCCCTTTTTGAATCTCTTAACATTGCCCCAATTGTTACACACATGGAGACCAGGTTGCAAACTTGGGCCTCATTACCTTTGAATTTGATAGGGCGGGTGAACATATTTAAAATGATATACCTACCTAAATTTTTATATGCCTTTAGGGCATCCCCTATTTTTCTCTACAAAAAACTCTTCAAAAGAATAGACTCGTTATTATCCTCCTTCCTCTGGCAGGGCACTAACCCCAGAATAGCGAAGGCTTCCCTCCAGGCCCCTAAGGGGGATGGGGGACTGGCCTGCCCGAACTTGCGACACTATTTTATAGCAGCCCAACTAACCTATGTCTATGAATGGTTCCAGGAGGCCTCTACATCCTGCTCTACCTACCTACTGCAGGCACTCGCAGGCCTAGGGACCCCACTTGTAGACATTGTGCATAGATCTTTACCAAAACGATGCTCCTGCGGTTCCCCGATAGAAGTAAGTTGGTTGGCCTGGCATGAAGGGAACAAGATAGTTTCAGAAAAGGGGGGGTCTCACCGAAAACCCCCCTATGGCATAACCCCAATCTTCTGGAGCTCATGGGTCACCCCGATGCATTGTGGTGGACACGGCTGGGCATTACCCACGCCGCCCACATTTTTCCCCCTGTGACGGACCTAGCCTAGGACACGGGCTGTTGGAGGGGACTGAGTGCGAGCTGTTGCCTTACGATTATGGGCCCTGGCATTGGAGGGGGGAAGGGGCCTCCTGCCCTAGATGTAATTGCACTAATGCTGGTTATGTACACATGTTTTGGTCCTGCCCGGCCCTCTTGAGCTGCAAGCCTGGGACCCCTGAGCTGGTGATACTTGGATTCAGGTCCATGCTGGCCCCCCAATACACATAGAATCTGTATGTGTATTTGGCATATTAGCAAGAGACGCTAATGTCATGACTCATGAACTCCAGCCACCTGTGTTATGTAATTGAGTATAGTCTGGCTTGTAGAAGTGTTTCACCTATTGTTGTGTGTGCTAATTAACCCTGCAATTGAATGAAGGAGCCCAGTGTTGATTAAGATAATTAGCTCATGCTAATTAGGTTAAGCTTGAGTCATCTAGCTGTATATAAGTGTGACATGTCAAATAAAGATTCATTCCTGATGTACCCTACACTGGTGTTGTCTGGTGACTGGGTAAGCTAAGGGGGTCTTGGATTGTGTGGTACCGGACAGAGGAAGCAGTTACGGCGGACATCTTGGGTACGAGGTCCGTCACAATTGGCTGGCAGCGGTGGGATCGTGCTTCCTTGTCGTGAACACATCCAAACCATCACCTGGATCCAAGGCCCGGATAGCAGAGGTACAGATACGTCATCATGGAAGAGGAATTCGGAAGGAGGTTGCGAGAGATGCGGATACAGCACAGAGGACCAGTATCGGTGCAGGTCCTGCTGGGATGGTATGATTCTGTTCGCCTACAACTCTGGAAAGAAGCGCTAGCCTGTGAGCAGCGACACCAGGGAAAAGTTCTCCCCTCCATCCATGTAAGGTACTGGTCGCAGTATGAAGTACGAATGTTGTTATTGGGGGAACAACCGAAGCAGGAGTGGACAGCTGAGTTAAGCAGGCTGATCCGGGCAGAAATGCGTTTGGACGAGAGCTACAGAGCCCTCCGGTGGTATGTAGCCCAAGTGTGCCCATGGACAGCGGATGACAGGCCCACGGAAGGCTTTGATTATAATGGCCTGGGATTGTTGTACTGGAGGCTGTCCGAGGACCCCGACTTTGGGAGTGATCTGGAGTGGCGTTTGGAGGAAATAATGGAGCACAGAGAGCAAAGATTGAACGTCTCGGAAGTGCTCTGGGCACAGGAAGATTTGGAGTTCCTGGCCGCTCAGGAATGGGAGCTGGAGATCGCCTACATACAGCTGCTAGACACTGCTCAGCAGCAGGGTGGGGCTCCCTTTGCCTGGGACTATGAGGAAATACCAGCAGACAGCTCTGAAATCCTGGCTGAAGAGTCGGCGATGTGGCATAGTAACAGAGTGCTTTGCCCACCTGCCCCCTCAGCTATGGACGCGGAGGTCTTATGGCGGATGCAGGAAGTGCTGACAACAGGGCAGAGCTCTGCTAACCTCTGCCCAGCACCGATGGCATCTTCTAGGTTCCACGGACAGGTGGTGAACCTCTATCCCCAGCCATCAGTTGTAGAGACTGGGGATTTAATAGACTTTTCTGCTGAGGAAAAACAACCTCATGAGCCTCCATCAGAAGAGCTGGTATTAGGGCCAAACTTCACTGAGCTCTGCCCAGCACCAACGGCAGTATCCGTGGAGTTACAAGGAACTTCTCCAGCTGAAGCGCAGGTCACCGGACAGAGGGTCCAAGACCTCTGCCCACACCGGTGGCAGTTATGGAGGCTCAGGGTGAGAAGGTGGCAATCACTTCCCAGCAGCAGATACAGGGGGAGAAGGGAGAGGAGGTGTTTGTCGTCCCTCCCCAACAGTTGGCCAGGGTGGAGAAAGCGATCTTTCCTCCCCAGCAAAGATTTGTGCACCTGGGAGACAGTACCAGAGACATGTTGTCCCAGCAGCCAGATGAGGGAATGGAAAAGGAAGCCAGCCTCCTGCCCCAATGGTTTGCCAGAGCGGAGGATGTGGAGTCCCCAGCAGAAGTGCTGGCAACAGGGCAGAGTGCTACCCACCTCTGTCCAGCACCAGCAACAACTGTGGAGTTCCAGGAAGCCGGGGCAGTCGGCCTCTCTCCCCAACAGTTAGCTGGAGGAGATGATGTAGGGAAGCTCCTACACCCACCTGAACTGCTGGCAACGGAACAAAGTGCTAGTGGCCTCTGCCCACAACTAACAGAGGGCAGATTTCCTGTAAAGGGGGATGGGACTGCAGTCCCCACCTGTATACCCCAGGGATGCTGGGCTGTCGGCCCAGATCCCCAACAGCATGATGGAGTGAGCCCAGTCACCCTGTCTTCTCTCCAGCGGCTGAAAAGACTCCAGGGAGAAGGGCCAGTCCAGGCCTCTCCCCAGCGGCGGATATGTTCTATGAGAGAGGCAGAAGTTGGCTGGGTGAGTCGTGCTCTGTTTGGAACAATTTGTTTGGGGTACTGTGTGGGTACAGGCATTAGAGGACTGGAACCACTGACTAACTTCGGAGTCAACCCGTCTGGGGTCTCCTCCTGTGTTAGTCTCCTGCCGAAAGGGGAGAAATGTGACGGACCTAGCCGGGACACGGGCTGTTGGAGGGGACTGAGTGCGAGCCTGTTGCCTTACGATTATGGGCCCTGGCATTTGGGGGAACAGTGCTCTTTGAGCTGCAAGCCTGGGACCCCTGAGCTGGTGATACTTGGATTCAGGTCCATGCTGGCCCCCCAATACACATAGAATCTGTATGTGTATTTGGCATATTAGCAAGAGACGCTAATGTCATGACTCATGAACTCCAGCCACCTGTGTTATGTAATTGAGTATAGTCTGGCTTGTAGAAGTGTTTCACCTATTGTTGTGTGTGCTAATTAACCCTGCAATTGAATGAAGGAGCCCAGTGTTGATTAAGATAATTAGCTCATGCTAATTAGGTTAGGCTTGAGTCATCTAGCTGTATATAAGTGTGACATGTCAAATAAAGATTCATTCCTGATGTACCCTACACTGGTGTTGTCTGGTGACTGGGTAAGCTAAGGGGGTCTTGGATTGTGTGGTACCGGACAGAGGAAGAGGAAGCAGTTACGGCGGACATCTTGGGTACGAGGTCCGTCACAATCTTATCACAAGTAAATGTAGGGGGGAGTGGGAGGAGTACCCCCCCAGCTGTAGCTTCGGCTGGGGAAATGGATGGAAGTGACGGGTGAATAGGTATGAGTGTTGTGTGAGTGAATGCAAGCACTTAGGTACTACTGAGTATTGATAACCGAATGAGTCCTGTGAAAATCACAGTCAAATACTCTCGATACACTTTTTGTATTCGTTTTTTCCTCCGTTGAGGAACTGGGACACTTATGTGGCCACAAGCTGTAAGCCTTATTAGACTTGAATGTTATTTCGATATTATATTGTTTATACTGCCGCTTCACGGTGTAATACTGGTAATTGATTACTGAATACAAGACTATAATGTGTAAGCGTGTATGTTCATATGTTCTGTAATTTTCTTTTTCTCTGTTTAATGGAAAACCAATAAACATAAATTAAAAAAAAAAAAAAAAACTCTCTGCTTTGAGTAAATAAATATCAGATAAGTCACCCCTCAACATTGCATGAGCCCATCTATAAGGCCCCTTTCACACTGGGGTGGTTTTCAGGCGGTACAGCGCTAAAAATAGCGCCTGTACACCGCCTGAACAAACCGGCCCCATTCACTCCAGTGTGAAAGCCGGCGGGCTTTCACACTGGAGCGGTGCGCTAGCAGGACGGCAAAAAAAGTCCGGCTCCTACCCATTGATTTGAATGGGACACCGCGGTAATACCGCCGCAAAGCGCCGTTACGGCGGCGCTCTGTAGGGGATTTTAACCCTTTTTCATCCGCTCGCGGGGGGTAAAACCGCACTGCGAGCGGCCAAATCCCGCGGGCAAAATGACGGTAAAGCAGCGCTAATTATAGCGCTGCTTTACCGTCACAGCGGCTCCCGCCCCAGTGTGAAAGGGGCCTAAGGGACACTTTGCAAGCCTTTATAGCTCATCCATTGAATGATAACTGATGATAATTGAATGATAACTGATGATGATTGGATGATATCTCTAGACGTTTTTCTCTCGCAGCCGTTTAAATCACTTCTACAAGAAAGCCATCAGATGTAAGAAAAAATCTAAACAAACTCCCAGCTGCTTTAGCAGCAAAAACTCTGTTTACATGTCATTGCCGCCAAAGAAGCAATAGTTATGTCAAAAAGAGTGAAAGGGTAGGTCCTAAAGCACCTCTGAAAATCTATCTCTAGCCTTAGCCGTTGGGTTGAGGGCAGGACTCTGTGCAGGCCAGTCAAGTCCCTCCACCCCAAACCCCCTCATCCATGTCTTTATGACCTCAATCTGATAAAACACCTTTGGGATGATTTAGAGTGGAGACTGCGAGCCAGGCCTTCTCATCCAACATCAGTGCCTGACCTCACAAATACGCTTCTGGAAGAATGGTCAAACATTCCCTTAGACACACTCCTAAACCTTGTGGACGGCCTTCCCAGAAGAGCTGAACCTGTTATAGCTGCAAAGGGGGGCCAACTTAATATTGAACCCTACAGACTAAAGCCCCATACACACGGTCGGACAATCCGCGGACCAGGTCCGTCGGACCATGTCCGTCATACTTTGTCTGATGTTGGTTTTGCGTACACACGGTCAGACAAAGTTGTCGGAAAATCCGATCATTCTGAACGCGGTGACGATTGTTACCTACGACGGGACTACGTAGAGGCTAGTAGCCAATAGCTTTGGTCTTGTAATGTGGTCTGAGCATGTGTAGCACTTTGTCCGGTCGGACAACCATACACACGATCGGATTTGGTGTGATCGGACCGTGTTGTCGGCAAATCTTTCCAGCAGGAGACAAGACTTTGTCCGTCGGACAATCCGACGTACACTGTCCGATGGTGCATACACACGGTCTGATTTTTCAACAACATTGTCCGATCGGACAGAATCCATGAAAAAGTCCGACCGTGTGTATGGGGCTTAAGACTGGGATGTCATTACAGTTCATGTGAGTGTAAAGGCAGGAGGTGTCCCAATACTTTTGGTAATATAGTGTACGTTTTTTTTACTCTCCTTTTCCTTAGACTAGATGAAAAAAATAAACTGACTGAAGAGATGAAGATTCATGGCGAGCAGATTGGAAAGGACAGCCGAGCTTCAGAAGCCGCACATAACAGAAATCAGATGCTTCGTAAAGTAAGTTCTGTCCAATGACGGTTCCCTTTCTGTAGGGAATCCTGTAGCCTCACTCCTTGACATCTCCCAACACAGAGTTGGAAGAACCACCAAGACTTGCACCTACCCTACTTTTATGGGGAATTCAAGCTTTGTTGGTTTCCCAGTCTCAGAGATCCTCAACAGTGAGTTCTTCTAAAGCAGGGATATGCAATTAGAGGACCTCCAGCTGTTGAAAAAACTACAAGTCCCATCATGCCTCTGTCTCTGGGTGTCATGTTTGTGGCTGTCAGAGTCTTGCTATGCCTCATGGGACTTGTAGTTCTGCAGCTGGAGGTCCACTAATTGCATATCCCTGTTCTAAAGGGTACATGATGTAGGATATGAAGGTTTAGTCTGCTGCCCCCTGGGGGATGCCACTGGAAGGAAGATTCTCACTTGCCTCTTTTTAAGGGTACGCCTTACATTTTAAATCCCAAGTCCAAAATGATTTGTTAATTGTCTCATCACTGGTTATAGGGAGAAAAAGCTTTTGCTGCTGCTGTGCCCGCCCTGCAAGGGTTAATTGCTTATTTTGTCTACGGAGGAGGAGAAACCAATTGAATTACCTGATCCTCCACCTCCCCAGCAGCCAGAGCCCCCCCCACCAGCTCGCAGACAACCGAATCAACCTAAGGCTACTTTCACACTGAGGCGCTGGCGGTAAAGTGGCGCTATATTTAGTGGTGCTTTACCGTCGTTTTAGCAGTGCTTTTCGGCCGCTAGCGGGGCAGTTTTAACCCCCGCTAGCGCCCGAAAAAGGGTTAAAACCGCAGACGGGTTTGGAGCGCTGCCCCATTGTTTTCAATGGGAAGGGGCGCTTTTGGAGCGGTAAATACATGGCTCCTACAGCGCTCCAAAGATGCGGCTTGCAGGACTTTTTTTAGCGTCCTGCAAGCGCACCGCTCCAGTATGAAGGCCCTCAGGCACTGAGCGGCTCTTTTAGGGCACTTTGCAGGTGCTATTTTTAGCACTTTAGCGCCTGCAAAGCGCCTCAGTGTGTAAGGAGCCTAACAGTGCGTTAAAACAGGGGTTTAGTCCGCATGCATTTGCAAACACATGCGTAAGCCACAGAGCCACGTCACGGCCTCCTGATATCTGTGGTCCTAACACTAAAATGTGAGTGTCCCCACAGTGGAGGCACATGCATTCTGATTGATAGATGAGGGCGGGGGGACTGAAGGGGACTCTATATTGAACCCTACGGACTAATGCTGGCCATACACTATACAAAAAATCGGCCAAACCCATTTTTGAAAAACGAACGTTCGAGTGCAAACGATAGTGCCATCATGTAATGACCGATAAATCATTCAGTAGACATAGATAAACAAATACATTTTATGTTCGTTTTTTTACATATTCCTAGTGCAGACAGGTCGGACGGGAAACACATTAACCTTTCAATTTATCGTTCGTTCGGCAGAAAATTTCTAAACTTGTCCTTCGTTTTTTAGGCTCAAAAACGTCCAAACGATTATCAATTTTGTGCCCATTAACTGGCTGGAAAAACGAACGAACGGTCTAATGACCGAATTTCGGACAATTTTTTTTTTATAGTGTATGGCCAGCATAAGACTGGGATGCCATTAAAGTTCATGTGAGTGTAAAGGCAGGTGTCCCAATATTTTTGGTAATATAGTGTACATGTGTTTTTTTACTCTCCTTTTCCTTAGACTAGATGAAAAAAATAAACTGACTGAAGAGATGAAGATTCGATTCGGGTAAATTAGACAGGCTTTGGACTATGTGGCATGAGGACATTCCCGACCTAGATAAGGAAGACTGGGAGGAGTCCCTGGATAGGGGTCCCAGGCTGGTTGTCTCTGCTGGGGACAAGCTCGTACACACTACATTTGTTCATAGGGTCTACTTTACTCCGATACGCCTGGCCAGAATGTACCCTGACAGAAACCCGCAATGTCCAAGATGTCAGAGGTCCCCGGGCACCTTCATGCACATGTTTTGGTCATGCCCTAAACTGGCACCATTCTGGTCTGGTGTATTTGAACCCCTAAACATACGCCTTGCGCTATCTGTCCCTATGATGCCTGAGTTGGCTCTGCTGGGAGTAGTGGATGACAAATAAAGATCCCATCATACCAAATTTGTTCTATGCAAAAAAAGAAATCTTATGTAAATGGTCCTCCTCAGTTCCACCCCCCCCCCCCCCCCGGGTCCTCCTGGGAATCCAAAATAAATGCTGCATTGCCGCTATATAAATTGACATACATTAGTGGTGGGTGTCCATGGAAGTATGAAAAAATATGGTCATCTTGGACGACATGTTAAAATATGGGGGCCAGACCCGGATACTGGATGTGTTGGCCACCCCCCCCTTTCTTCCAATTCACCCCTTTCTGCTGTGTCTTCCTCTCCCGACCATTTATTAAAAGCCAGCAGTTGCGGTATGTGTAGCTGCTGTATGTGTAGCTGCGGTATGTGTAGCTGCGGTATGTGTAGCTGCGGGATGTGTAGCTGCGGGATGTGTAGCTGCGGGATGTGTAGCTGCAGTGTGTGTAGTTGCAGTATGTGTAGCTGCAGTGTGTGTAGTTGCGGTGTGTGTAGCTGCATTGTGTGTAGTTGCGGTGTGTGTAGCTGCGGTGTGTGTAGTTGCGGTGTGTGTAGCTGCGGTGTGTGTAGCTGCGGTGTGTGTAGCTGCGGTATGTGTAGCTGCGGTGTGTGTAGCTGCGGTGTGTGTAGCTGCGGTATGTGTAGCTGCTGTATGTGTAGCTGCGGTATGTGTAGCTGCTGGCTTTTAATTTAACCACTTTAATTTAACCACTTACCCACTGGGCACTTAAACCCCCTTCCTAACCAGACCAATTTTCAGCTTTCGGTGCTCTCACACTTTGAATGACAATTACTCAGTCATGCAACACTGTACCCAAATTAGTTTTTTGACCTTTTTTCAAACAAATAGAGCTTTCTTTTGGTGGTATTTAATCACTGCTGGGTTTTTTTTTTTTTTTGCGCTATGAATCAAAAAAGACTGAAAAGTCTGTAAAAAATTAAAAAAATTCTTTGTTTCTATTAAAATTTATTAAAATTTATTGCAGAGTATTGGCAGAGTATTGCACAGTGCTGGCAGAGTATTGCACAGTATTGGCAGAGTATTGCACAGTGCTGGCAGAGTATTGCACAGTATTGGCAGAGTATTGCACAGTGCTGGCAGAGTATTGCACAGCAGAGTATTGCACAGTATTGGCAGAGTATTGCACAGTGCTGGCAGAGTATTGCACAGTGGCAGAGTATTGCACAGGGCTGGCAGAGTATTGCACAGTGCTGGCATATTACTGTCATTGAGCAGCGCTGTGGGCACTACACATCCAGCCCACAGCGCTGGTCCCATCTCTCCCCCTCTCCGCTTCTCCCCTCTCACTGTACCGATCGGTACAGAGAGGGGAGGGAGGAACCGGCGTCATGACGTGATGCCGGTTTGTTTACATGTGATCGCTCCGTCAAATGACGGAGCGATCACATGTAAACAAACCGGCATCACGTCATGACGCCGGTAGTAAACGGCCGCCAACAGCGGCCGTTTACCGTGATGTTCTCGGATGTTCCCGAGTGCACGTCCCACGGACGTCCACCCAGAACAAGCCGACCGCGCTGTAGCCGTCTTTCGGCTATGGCCCGGTCGGCATGTGGTTAAGTGGTTAAATGTGGGAACTACATAATTTCTTTTTTTTCAGGTTTATTGCCTTTTATTTGTATCTGGGAAACCTGTCAGTAACACACTTCCTGTACTCGAGTGACAACGCTCACTCACTGTACTGTATCTATGGAGGAACAACATTGACCCCCTTGGACAGGAACAAACTCCCCCCTCCTGTTCTCCTCATTTTCATAATTTAGGGAGGAGTTGTTTTGTAGTTCACTGAGGTAACCTGGGAAAGGATGATAACAGTTCTTGGGAGCTCAGCAAAGTGTTCACAGCTTACTGCAAGAAGGTACAAGCACAGTAGATTACTGGCAGGATCAACAGGTATTTAAGCATTCCAGCAGCTGATTTAAGTTGGATGTAAAGCTGGGCACATATATCTGCAGTGTTTTCTTTTCTCGCTCCAAAGTCCCGTGATTTTCTGCTGCTCTGTTCTTCTGTTATCAGCATGATAACTTCTGACAAGTTCTCTGACACAGGACATAAAAGCAGCTTAAAATTTGTGTCAGGGCGGGTGCTATAATAGATTAGCAGAGAGCTGGTCTATTCAGAGCACAGCTCTGCAAGTATCTGCCTATGTGGAGGGGGTGTGGGTGCCTTTCCTCCAATCAGCTCTCTCACAGTGTATGGTAAGACTCCACTCCTACTGCTGAAAATTCTAACACTGTGCACTTTCTAAAGAATATAGCAAGCTGAAGACAGCAGATATACTAGTAAAACTTATGTAGGGAGATTTGTTTCATCTCTGTGTATCATCTGAGGCTGTTCACTTCACTGGATACATGTGAGGGTTTACATCCACTTTAATCACTTACTCAGTATGCAATTTCTTTATTCTTTTAATCCTTCCCTATGTTCCAGTTTAGGTTGGGGCCATGACCGCTGTCCTAGGTTTCCTGTGTCAGGGTGGCTCCTTTCTTTTGCAGTGTCATATGGAGCCACCCTTGCATGCAGGGACTAGTGTCTCCCTATACTGTGTGCATCAATAGAAACACACAGCCTCGGCCCCTCCTTCCCTCCCGTCCGCCCCAGGTGCTTGTACTGTATGCGTTTTGACATCACCTGGGACGGACGAGAAGAGTGGAGGGGCCGGCAGGGAGCAGTGTGCCGTTAGCAGTATTATTATCCACATCGGGTGACTTGTGAGTGAAGCTGAGACACCAGGGCCTTCATGGGGGGGGGGGGGGGACAGATCTATGGGGCCCAGGCCCCAACATGACCGCCTGGTCCCCCCACCCCCACAGTGCCCCCCTGTGTGTGCTCTCCCTCCAGTCAGTGTCCCCCTGTGTGTGTGTGCTCTCCTTCCAGTGCCCCCCTGTGTGTGTGTGTGCTCTCCCTCCACTGTCCTCCAGTGTCCCCCTGTGTGGGTGCGCTCTCCTTCCAGTGGTGTCCCCCTGTGTGTGTGTGTTCTCCCTCCCCAGTGTCCCCCATTGTGTCCCTCCAACTACCCTGCCCTCACTTACCCCCTATCCCCACCCGCCCTCACTTACCCCCTATGCCCACCCGCCCTTACTTCCCCCCTATCCCCACCCGCCCTTACTTCCCCCCCTATCCCCACCCGCCCTCACTTACCCCCTTACCCCCTTACCCTGCCCTCTCCTTCCGCTAATCCTTCTCAGTCCTTTTCTCCTCTCTTCTCCTCCTCCAATCTGCTCTTATTGCCCGTAATTTGTCCAGAAATCCTTTCTTCCTCTTTCCTTCCCTCTGCTCCTCTCTTTCGTTACCCTTCTCCACACTTCTCTCCCAATCTACTTCCCTTGTGTTTAATTTTGTTGTCATCTCTCCTCTCTCCTCTTCCTTCCCAATCGCTTTTTTCTTCCTTTGCTCCCTTCTCTGTGTCTCCTCATCTCTTCTCCTCTCCTCCTTCGCAGCCATATCCTTCACATGTCTGATGTATGCTGCGTTCTCCTCTCTTCTCGTTTGCTCCTGAATCTGTCTGTCCCTCTCCTGCTCTGCTGTCTGCTCTCCTAGATAATTTATGTAGGCAGCATAATCTTCTTTCCTCCTCTGCTCCTTCCTCTTTCTGTTCTTTTCTCTTTCCCTATCCTGCTTCGCTATCATCCCCTTTAAACGTATGAGGTGGGCAGCATTCTCCTCTCTCCTACATTGCTCCCTCCTCTGCCTGTCCCTCTCCTCTTCTGCTGCCAGGCCCCTCAGATAATTGAGGTGGGCAGCATTCTCCTCTCTCCTACATTGCTCCTTCCTCTGCCTGTCCCTCTCCTCCTCTGCTGCCAGGCCCCTCAAATAATTGAGGTTGGCAGCATTCTCCTCTCTCCTACATTGCCCCTTCTTCTGCCCGTACCTCTCCTCCTCTGCTGCCAGGCCCCTCAGATAACTGAGGTGGGCAGCATTCTCCTCTCTCCTACATGGCTCCTTCCTCTGCCTGTACTTTTCTCTTTTCCTCTCCTCCTCTGCTGCCATCTCCTTTAAATGTATGAGGTAGGCAGCACTCGCCTCTCTCCTACATTGCCCCTTCTTCTGCCTGCCTTTTTCCACCTTTACTGCCAGGATCCTCAGACAATTCATGAGGGCAGCATTCTTCTCTCTGCTACATTGCTCCCTCCTCTGCCCGTCCCTCTCCCCCTCTGCTGCCAGGCCCCTCAAATAAATGAGGTGGGCAGCATTCTCCTCTCTCCTATATTGCTCCTCCCTCTGCATGTCTCTCTCCTCCTCTGCTTCCAGGACCCTCACAAAAATGATGAGGGCAACATTCTCCTCTCTCCTATATTGCTCCTCCCTCTGCCTGTCTCTCTCCTTCACTGCTTCCAGGACCCTAACAAAAATGATGAGGGCAACATTCTCCTCTCTCCTATATTGCTCCTCCCTCTGCCTGTCTCTCTCCTTCACTGCTTCCAGGACCCTAACAAAAATAATGAGGGCAACATTCTCCTCTCTCCTATATTGCCCCTTCTTCTGCCCGTCCCTCTCCTCTTCTGCTGCCAGGCCCCTCAGATAACTGAGGTGGGCAGCATTCTCCTCTCTCCTACATTGCTCCTTCCTTTGCCTGTCCTTTTCTCTTTTCCTCTCCTCCTCTGCTGCCATCTCCTTTAAATGTACACCAATAGGAGTTAGACCCTTTTTCTTTTGCCTCTGGAGGCGTCGCCCCCCTCTGGTACCTCGTTTCGTTTTGGACTTGGAGGGTAGCTGGGAGGGTCCCTGTAAAAACCTGACTGCTGTGAGGCCCCTCGGGATTGGGAATTTTGGTGGTAAGGATGGGAATTGCGCATAGGTTCTCTACCTTGGTTGCTATATGGGTATTGCTCCCCATACATCCCTTGGTTCGCATACTCACGAGGGGGTACATGTCTGATGTAGTCTTTGACAGGTGTACTTTGGGAGTAATGGTTCCTGTCATCCTGCCAATATGCGGGAGGTGTGCCATATGGCTCAGCCCGGCGGGAGCCTCCTCTCCCTTTCTGCTGATTTTTTCTCCCCCTTGAGAGATGATTATTACCCCTGGAGTTGTGTCTTCCCCTATTATGATTGTTCTGAACGTACGTATTGGGGGTATACTCAACTGGGGTATACAAGTCATGCCTAGAGCCTCTCTGAAGATTGGACGGTGGGGGCTCGTAAACCAACCTACGATCAGACTGAAGTATAACTGGTTCAACTATGTCCATGAGAGGAGCATTGTCCACAGTATTACTGTTAGTGACAAGCTTTTTTTGCCAATTAAAGACTAGATTGTTTTTATAGTCTGTTAAATCACGGTTATACTTTTTCTGTTTCTTATTTTTCTGGTCTTTTTCTTCCTTTTCTAGGAAGTTTTTTAGGTTAGTGGAGAGGGTAACATAATCATGTGAACCATTAAACGGTGTTAATTTAGTTTTAAGATCTTTGATCTCTTGATCTATAGTTACAAGTCTAGCTTGCTTACGTTCGACCAAGAAATCATTAAGCTTAATCCCGACATCGTTAAAATATCTGGACCATGATTCAAGGTCTGAGTCTCCCTGTTGGGGGGATACATCCCATCTCAAACCTCTGGGTACCATACGCTCCTTAGTGTATTGTTCCAAAAACGCTATATCCCACTGTAGATGGAGATATTTATTGGACCTACAGGTAAGCCTTAATCTAGGCTTACCTGTAGGTCAAAGTGGTTTGTAAGGGTTTACAACCACTTTAAGTGTGTCCTAGGGGCGTGTTACTAACTGTGGGGGGCATGGCTGTGTGTCAGTGAACACTGATCTCTGCTCCAATCACAGGGAGCAGAGATCAGTGTCACTTGTTGCTAGGCAGAACGGGGAGATGCTGTTTACTTCCGCAATCTCCCCGTTCAGCCTTCCCGTGAGACGATCGCGGGTATCCCCGTGGCGATCAAGTCTGCGGGACCCGCGACCGGACTCATGGGGGTGCCACTGCAGCATTTTTAAAGGGACGTACCTGTACGCCCTTATGCCTGTCCGTGCCATTCTTCCGACGTACATCATCGTGCGCCGGTCGGGAACCGGTTAAAGTGACATTAAAGGTTCATTAAAAAAAAAAAAATGACATGCTTACCAGAGTATCAGAGTAAAGGGGGCTGAATACAAATGCACGCTACCCTTTTTTTTAGATATTTATTTGTAAAAATGTTTGAAAACCATTTATCATTTTCCTTCCACTTCACAATTATGCGCCACTTTGTCTATCACAAAAAAATTCAATAAAATACATTTAACGCAATCAATATACGCTTTTTGCAATTTTCATAACCAAAAATATATATAGAAGAATACATATCAGCCTAAACTGATAAAAAAATAGCTTTGTTTAAAAAAAAAAAATGGGGATATTTTATATAGCAAAAAGTACAAAATAATGTGTTTTTTTCAAAATTGTCTCTCTTTTTTTGTTTATAGCGCAAAAAATAAAAAACGCAGAGATGATCAAATACCACCAAAAGAAAGCCCTATATGTGGGGAAAAAAGGACGTCAATTTAGTTTGGGTACAGCGGCGCACGACCGCGCAATTGTCAGTTAAAGCAACGCAGTGCCGAATCGCTAAAAAATGACCTGGTCATTCAGCAGCCAATTCTTCCGGGGCTGAAGTGGTTAATCATAGCTATGATTAAGCATCTATATTGATGTGAAACGTGTTAGCCTGACTGTACCTTTCATCACCATGATGTAAGAGATTTTGGATCTTCTACACAGTTTTGCCAACAATAAAAGGTGTTATTTGGCGTGCGGCCGTTTAGCTATTTTCTTCAATTTTCTACATTATTCCTTTTACCTATTCCGACAGCAAAGTTAAAGTGCAAAGTGATGATGAGTGGTAGATAGTCAAAATTGGCAAAAAAAAAAAAACATGATCTTGAATATATACATCCGCCCTCTCTCAGTTGAAGTTAACAAAAATGACAATCAGAAAAAAGATCTCTGCAAAAAATAAATGGGATGTCAAAATGTTAATGAATATGAGTTAATAATCTCTGTTGTAGCACTTTTACTTTATTTCTTTGCATCTGATAAATCATAAAAATTGGCGGACAATTGTGTATTGCTGTCACGGTAATATAAATGACTGTAGAGTTACCAGACAGTTGTAGCAAAAAAAAATAAAAATCAATTCAACACCTTTAATTAGGAAGAAAGTACTCATATTTTACAGAATTTACAATTGTAAGGTGTAGGTCCATGCAACATGAGTAACATCTAGTGGTAAGTTTGGGTTATAACAGCCCACAGAGGTTGTTTAGTCCATTTTATAGTCCTAAATTACTTCTGAAATAAGAATAAAAGCAGTTAAAAATGAACATTGTTCTCAATGATCTAATTCAAGCACTGCATTCTATATCCTTAAAGAGACCTCATCATATAAGTAAACAGTTTGAGGAAAGCACGTACCTGTACAGAAAAAAGAATACACTTATTTCTCCTGCTCCTAACTTCTTGTTCAGGAATAGCACCCCCGATCCTCTTCTTCTTGGGTTGCCCACCGACAAGACTGGCTCCTCCCTCCTGCTGAGTGCCTCCAGAGCAACCAGCTTGCTATGAGGGCACCTAAGCAGGCTCGCTCCCAAGCCACTGCTCTGTATCTCTATTCACACACAGAGCCCAGGCTCAGCCCCACCCCCTCTCTCTTCTCATTGGCTCACTGGCTGTTATTGACCCCGCTGTGGTCTCATGTAATAAGGCGGGAGAGTCCCCAGAGAGCCAAGGCTCTTGTGCAAATCGCTGGATCGTGATCAGGCTCAGGTAAATATTAGAGGGGGCTACTGCACAGAGAGGGTTTTTTAACTTCATGCATAGAATGCATGAAGATACAAAACCTTGAGCCTTTAGAACCACTTTAAGCTAAACACATTCAGAATGGGTGAATGCTTGTCGCATTCGTCCAACATTTTTTTTTATAAATAGCCCCATAAAACCCTTGTACATGGGCCCAAAAAGGTGGCCACAAACAGACTAAAGCCTCGTAAATACAATCGGATTTTCCGCAGACAAAACCTCTGACTTTTGTCCGAAGGCGCGTGCCTGGATTTTGTCTTGCATACAAACAGCAAGGAATTGTCGGCCAACAAACATGAATGTAGTAGCGTACTACATGCTCAGCGCCACACTTTGGACTCCTTCTGCTAATTTTGTGTTAGTAGAAGCTTGGTGAGTGTTGATTTACGCTTTTCATTTCACACTTTTCATTTAGCGCTTTTCAGTTTGTTTCTGAACGGCCGTTCATCAACAAATTGCGGAATCTGAGAAGATAACGCATTATTTATTATTGGCTTTGGAGTTATTGCTTTGACCCAAGTCCAGACCAGGAACAGGAAGAGGATTTCTTGTACCAAAAATTGGTTGCTTTATTAATCATGACCAATTATGTCATATGCCTTTGCTGTGGGAGCTCCAGGAGAATAATCCATATGTTTTTCAGAATTATTTCCGCATGACGGACCCCTGCTTTCACCAACTCTTGGCATTGCTGACCCCTATATTAAGAAGCAGGACACATGCATGAGGCTTTTATTTTATTTTTTGGTTGAAAAATAATAATTTGATTTGTTTTATATTCTATTTTTTTTGGATGCATAGAATGCACTTTTTGGTTAAGTTCTATTGTCAGATAGCATGTCTAATTGTATTTGTTTTCTTTTTTTAATGCACAATAAAAAAATTGTGTAGAATAATACTTGGCTGTGTGTTTTACTTCAAATGACAGTTTGGGAGTAGGCAGTTACATTTAAAAAAATACAACAATGTAAAATTGACAATGGACACCAATATAGTTGTGTCTTTGATCTTATAAACTACGGGATAATGGTGTTGTGGTAACTTGCCCAAAAAAACCCCAAAAAAAAACATAATATTATTCTTGATATCACTAGAAAACAAAAAGCCTTTGAAAATGAGTTAGCAATAACTCCATCAGTATCACCAGCAAAGCAGCTTCATTATTATCCCATTAAAGAAGAGAATTGTGCGCTGCATTTCAAGATTTCATAATTTGCCAGGTCACAAATGTTAATTCTCCATTATGAACGCTAGTTTACAAGACCGACCACTTTTGGCTCCTCCTTGCTCACGAGCATGCGTGTTTGTACTTTGGACTTTTGTCCGTGGAAAATTGTAAATCCTGCCATCCAACATTTGTCCGCGGAAAATGCGACAATTGTCCGATGGAGCATACACACAGTCGGATTTACCGCCAACAGCCTGTCATCAAACATTTCCTGTCGGAAAGTACAATCATGCATGTGTACGCGCCTTAAAGTGGTTGTAAACCCTTAAATTCAACTTGCACCTACAGGTAAGCCTAGATTAAGGCTTACCTGTAGGTACAAGAAATATCTCCTAAACCTGCACGGTTTAGGAGATATTTGCAAAGAACGTTTTACAACGTTGTCTATGGTGCATTTACAGGGTTAATCCCCAGTCACAACTGCGGCTCACCGCAGTTGAAGTGTCCCGCGCGCATGCGCGGAGCGTCATCCTCGCCGCTCTGGCCAATCACAGCGCCGCAGCAGCGCTGTGATTGGCCGGAGCGGCGATACCCGGAAGGGTATCTGTGGAGAGATGGATGCGGCCAGAGGGGGAGAAGAGGACGGCGTCAGGGGCCCCGATCTAAGGTAAGTGATGCATAATGAGCTAGTATGCTAGTCATACTAGCTCATTATGACTTTGTCTTGCAGGTAGTTAACAAAATTTTTTTTTTTTTTAAACGGGTATACAACCGCTTTAAGGGTGTGTGTTCATGGAGTTTTGTTTGCTTCCATACAAGTCTATTGAAATGCAAAAGCAGTTTGAAGCAGGTCAGAAGGAGGTAAGCTGCAGATCAAATGCACCTGTAAATAGGGTTGCAACCTCATCCCTTTAAACCCAAAACACATGAATTACACAGGTTCTGAGGCTAATTTAATGCAGATAAGGCACTAAGTGAGTTTAATTACCACCTTAATTATCCACAGAACCTGTGTAATTAATATGTGTTCGGGTTTAAGGCCGGGTTCAGACTGCTGCGGTGCGGGAGATCGCATATGATTCGCACCGCACTGCAGTTCAAATCATATGCGATCTCTGTGCGATGCAAATTCAGCCATACAGATAGTATGGCTGAATTCGCATCGCATTCGGCCCAAAATCGGACAGGACCCTTTTTTTCGCTCCGCAGCAGAATCGGATCGCATGGTGTTCTCACCATGCGATCCGATTCCTGTCCGAGTTTGCAGATCGCACTGCGATATGCAAGCTGCTATGGGGGTGTCATTAACATTTCATTGACACCCCCAGCAGCTCGCATAGGGCAGTGTGAACTGCCGGCGGGAGACATGCGGTGCGGGAACTCGCAGTGTATTCGCAGCGTTCCCGCACCGCAGCAGTGTGAACCCAGCCTAAAGGAATGAGGTGGCAACCCTACTTGTAAATGATTTCTGAACGATCTCAGATGGGTCTAAAACTGATGCCATCAACGCAAACCCAAAGCCCATTGACATTAGCCAAAATAATTACAAGTTTATCTAATGTCTTTGGGAAGATAATGAGAGGATCCATCAACGATTCTCATTAAAATGCAGGGAGATGCTCGCAAAGTGTCCTGTTTGTTCTTTCTGCAATGGAAAGATGCGAACAATAAATTATTACTCGTGAGCTCCTGACAAGGTCAGCCAAAAACTGTGGCAGATTACATCAACTCATCTAAAGGCAAGAGGTATCTTCTCACTGGTCATCCTCAGCTGTGTGTATAATTCACTTTCCTTTTATCAAGGTCTCTTTACAACAAAGATTATTCACAGCACTATTCACAGCATAGCACTATATCAGTGTTGTGAATTGTTGGAAAGTGGCTCTTGAGCTTGACCCGAGGAAGAAGAAGTGAAGCATAATCACTGTATAGTACTGCAAAGCAGGAAGCATAGACAGCACATGACTTAGGCCCCTTTCACACGGGCGGTCCTGTCAGTTTTTTTGGCGGACCTGAAGGGAACCTCTATAGACCTCTATGGAAAGACGGATGTCAGCGGTGACATGTCCGCTGACAACCGACCCGCTCCGATCCGAAAAAGTGTGACGGAGGAAAAAGCTATTTTTCCATCCGTCTGCGGATCGGGTGATGACGGACTCTACGGTCCGTCGTCATCCGATCCCCCATAGGGGAGAGCGGCGCTCTGACAGGTCCGTCCCTGCACAGAGTGCAGGGACGGACCTGTCATCTTCCTGCACAGCGGGGGATCGATGGATCCCGTACACGGACACGTCCGTGTGAAAGAGCCCTTAGGCTACTTTCAGACTGGGGCGGGCGGGCGTCGGCGGTAATGCCGGCGGTTTGGTGGCGCTGCCCCATTGTTTTCAATGGGCAGGGGCGCTTTAGGAGCAGTGTATACGCTGCTCTTACAGCGCTGAAAAGATGCGACTTGCAGGACTTTTTGACTGTCCTGCAAGCGCACCGCTCCATTGTGAAAGCACTCGGGCTTTCACACTGGAGAGACGGGAGAGGCTCTTTACAGGTGCTATACAGGTGCTGTTTTTAGCGCTGTAGTGCCTTTAAAGCGCCTCATTGTGAAAGGGGTCTTAGTGGTTAGCACTTCTGCCTTGCTGCACTGGGGTCTGAGGTTCAAATCCTGGCCAGGACGTGAGCTTGCGAGTATTTTGGTTTCCTTATACACACTGAAGACATGATGACAATTAGCTTCTGTCTAAACTGGTCCTAGGATGTGAAATAGGGACCTTAGGCTGTAAGCTCATTGAGGGCAAGGCAATGTAAAGCACCATGTAAATTATTAGAGCTATATACAGTATATGCCTATAATAAATACAAATAATGATCAAATATGGCTGGGCTCATGTAATTACAAACTGCTCAGTGAAACAAGGTTTGAAGATAAGATTTTTATTAATGCCCAACTCCTATGCTGATCTCATGCAGCCTCTTTGCAGCCACTCCAGCAACAGCTGTCAGGGCCAGTTCACACCATAGAAACACAGTCCGGATGCGTTCCAGATGCTTTTCTGCATGCATGTTTTTGGCGCATTTTTGATGTGTTCCAGTGAGTTTTTGGTGCAGTCCAGTGCTTCCCCCCCCCCCTCTTTTTTCTTAACCTTAAATAAGGACATGTGCGTTCCAGTGCATTTTTGATGTGTTTTACAGCGTTCTAATACAGTCCAGTGCAGGAAAAAATGCTCTACATCTTTTTCTGGAACTGGAACACACTGGAACTACAAGCACTGATGTGAACAATGCCATTGAAAACCATATAACCTACTTTCCATGCGTTTTTGATGCAGAAAAAAACGCACTGGACTGCATGTGGGCTTTTATCAGGACAAGTTTTCTGATGATGACAATAGTGAACTATGCCTGTGCAATGCATGTCAGTGTGGCTGCTTGTAGACTCCATTAAGACTAAATGTGGCCAGGTGACAACATAGGAGAGCAAATGTGAGAAAGGGACAGAGCATTGTTACCTCAAAAGGTGCCTGCCAGGGGCATTTTATGAAAGCAGTGGGCCTATGTGCAAGTATATATATTAGACCCCCTTGGGCATTGCTTAAAGCGGGGGTCCATCTAAAAAAAAATATTAAAAGCCAGCTGCTGACTTTTAATAAACGCACAATTACCTGTCCTAGGGTCCAGCGATGTCAGCAGCCAAAGCCGATCAATCACTCGGCTCTCGGCAGCTGCCGCCGCCACCCTCGGTGAGGGAATCAGGAAGTGAAGCGTTGTGGCTTCACTTCTCGGTTCCCTACTGCGGATGCGTGAGTCGCGCTGCGCGTCCTACTGGTCCACGCTATCTCCTGGGACCTGTGTGTTTCCCAGGAGAAAGCGGGGGGGGTGCAGGAAGGGGCGTGACTCCCGTGGGAGTCTATTCACGGAAGTGGGTGCAAATACCTGTATTAGACAGGTATCTGCACCCCCCTCCCCCCTGAAAGGTGCCAATTGTGGCACCGGAGGGGGGGAGGAATCAGATGAGTGGAAGTTCCACTTTTGGGTGGAACTCCGCTTTAAAGAGATGTGGTTAAACAGAATCAAAGTTGAATTATGTAGTACAGAATGAGACAATGTTGAACAGTACAGAACAATGTCTGCGGAATAACATTGGAGGGGCCAGGGCACATAATTAGATGTTGGGGCACTTGTTCAGAGGTTAGTAGTAGGTGACTTACTTACTACTGACCTCTGAACTCTGTAATTTACTACTTAACCCTGAACTCTGTGTCACTTAATGTTGACTCCTGAACTCTGTGTCAAATATTTCTGACCTCTGAACTCTGCATCACATACTCCTGCCCCCTGAACTCTACATTACATACTTCTGACCCCTGAACTCTGCATCACATACTCCTGACCCCTAAACCCTGCATCGCATACTCCTGGCCCCTAAACTCTGTGTTACTTACCACTGACCATAATGTCACCTACTACTGTCACAAACCATGAATCAGACTCAGATGCAGTAAAAATCACACCTTTAATGTAATAATAAAAATAGTACAGATCAAGAACATAGTCAAAACCTAAGCCTGGGTTCCGAAGCCAAAACAAGCAATCAGTCGAGTCTGTAATCAGGAAGCCAGGAATCAGCGTAGTCAGAAGCAGAAGATAAGGATCAGGAACCAGAAGGGACGTCAGCCGGGCAAAGTTTTTAACAGGAACACAGCAGAGACACACAGGATATGTTGACCAAGGCGAAGGCCACGAAGGAATGAGCAAGGTAGCTTAACCTATTTGATGGTATGATATAACATGAGTTCGACTCGAACATTGGCTGTTCGCCCGTTCGCCGCATAGCGAACAATTTGGGGTGTTCGTGGAAAATTCGAAAGCCGCCGAACACCCTTTAAAAGTCTATGAGAGAAATCGAAAACTGCTAATTTTAAAGGTTAATATGCAAGCTATTGTCATAAAAAGCGTTTGGGGACCCGGGCCCTGCCCCAGGGGACACATATCAATGCAAAAGAAAGTTGTTTTTTCGGGAGCAGAGATTTTAATAATGCTTAAAGTGAAACAATAAAAGTCAAATATTCCTTTAAATTTCGTACCTGGGGGGTGTCTATAGTATGCCTGTAAAGCGGCGCATTTTTCCAGTGTTTACAACAGTCCAAGAGCAACATTGACATTTCTAAAGGAAAAAAAACTCATTTAAAACTAGTACTAGCGCTAGTGTCAACTAATAATAAGTTGTTGGGTCTCTGCAATACACATAAAAGTCAGTGAAAAAAACGGCCTGGCATTCCCCCACAGTGCATTACCAGGCCCTTTCGGTCTGGTATGAATATTAAGGGGAACCCAAACCAAAATAAAAAAAAAAATGCGTGGGGTTCCCCCAAATTCCATACCAGGCCTTCAGGTCTGGTATGAATATTAAGGGGAACCCCCCCAGGTACGAAAAGGAATATTTCACTTTTATTGTTTCACTTTAAGCATTATTAAAATCACTGCCCCCTGAAAAAACGTCTGTTTTTAAAACTTTTTTTTGCATTGATACATGTCCCCTGGGGCAGGTCCCCAAACACTTTTTATGACAATAACTTGCATATTAGCCTTTAAAATTAGCACTTTTTATTTTTCACATTCGAGTCCCATAGACTTTAACGGTGTTCGAACAAATTTTTTGCCTGTTCGCATATTCTGGATGCGAACCAAACTGGGGGGGTGTCCTTAATTGACACCAATGAAGTGTGTGCCATGTGTGTAGGCTGCAGGATTCTGTAAATATTTTACTTATGCTTATTTAATAGTAAGAGCAGAACATTCGATGCTTTAGGCCCCTTTCACACTGGGGCGGTGAGCCGCGGTGACTGTAAAGCAGCGCTATATTTAGCGCTGCTTTACCGTCGTTTTCACCGCGGTTTTCGGCCGCTCGTGGTGCGGTTTTACCCCCCGCGAGCGGCCGAAAAAGGGTTAAACACCCCCCGCAGAGCGCCGCCGTAGCCGCGGTATTGCCGCGGTAACCGCGGTATTGCCGCGGTTTTACCGCGGTCTCCCATTGTAATCAATGGGAAGGAGCGGTATAGGAGCGGTGAACACACCGCTCCTATCCCGCTCCAAAGATGCTGCTAGCAGGACTTTTTTTGCCGTCCTGCTAGCGCACCGCTCCAGTGTGAAAGCCCGCCGGCTTTCACACTGGAGTTAAAGGGGCAGGATTTTTTCATGCGGTGAACAGGCGCTATTTTTAGCGCTGCACCGCATGAAAAACGCCCCGGTGTGAAAGGGGCCTTAGCCTAGTACACACAGTCCGAATGTCTGGGGCATGACCGAAAAAGGGCGATCAGCTCCCGATCAGCGCGATGAATGTAAATGTTCTGTCGGGCCGTCCCCTGTTGTCATAACACAATAGAGGGAGATTGCTGTACTAATGTCGGATAGTTAGTACAGTGGCTCCTCCTGAGCTGGTTATCCTTGGTTACAGAGGAACAATCCCTCTTTTGATTGGCATCACGCTGAGGTTCTTTCTTGGAAAGTGATTAAGGTCATGTGCACGTCTTCGTTCTCCTCATGCCCCGTACACACGGTCGGAATATCCGACCACAAAATCCATCGGATTTTTTCCGACGGATTTAGTCCGACACTGGTGTTGCATACACACAGTCGGACAAAGTTGTCGGAAAATCCGATCATTCTGAACGTGGTGACGTTTGTTGCCTACGACGGGACTACATAGAGGCTAGTAGCCAATAGCTTTGGTCTTGTAATGTGATCTGAGCATGCGTGGCACTTTGTCCGTCGGAATTCGCTACACGCGATCGGAAAAAGTCCGATAGGACTTTGTTGTCGGAAAATTTGAGAGCAGGCGATAAAACTTTGTCCGTCGGAAAATCCGATGGAAAATGTCCGATGGAGCCTACACACGGTCGGAATTTGCGACAACATTGTCCGATAGGACATTTTCCGTCTGAAAATCCGACCGTGTGTATGGGGCTTCATTGCCAGAGGAATACCGTGAATTTAGTGATGTCTTTGACAAAGGTCAGGCTGGTATTTTGCCTTCACCCCGGTCTTCTTTGGACACATAATAGAAAGAAGGGAACCAGGATCATCAACCAGCAACAAAACATTGTGCTTCTAAGATATTTTTTTAACTTAATGCATTGTGTGCAGCAGCCCTCCCAGCCCCCCTAATACTTGAGCCCCATTGCGATCCAGCGATGTGCACAAAAGCCTCGGCTCTCTGGGGACTCTCCCTTACGATATTGGCTCCCGCTGCTGTCAATCACAGCCAGTGAGCCAATGAGGAGAGAGAGGGGTCAGAGCCAAGCTGCGGCTCTGTGTGTAAATGGTTACGCAGAGCATCGGCTTGGGAGCCCAAATCGCAAGCTGCTTGCACAGACAGGTAAGTATAACATGTTCGTTATTTAAAAATAAAAAAAGAAATAAAAAACATTGCCTTTAATATCACTTTAAAATCTCAAAATGTGTAATAATATTTTCTCTTTCATTCATTGGAGGACATAGCTCTACTTTATATCATTACCACTGGGTATAATGCCACCTGCAGGAGCAGGTCACTAGTTACAACTATAAAACAACAGACAATTCAAACTCCCCACACTGTGAAACAAACTCAGTTAGTGCAGAGAGTTTTAAAAATATAATGAATACAAAACAAAATAATAAATAAGTACATTCAGGAGTGCCCATCAGAGTTCCCCCTTACATCAATCTGTGCCTAACAGAATCCCCGCTTATATTTCAGGTTGCAGGTAAGCATGGTTGAATCCAGGACGTGAAGCAGGTCTGGATGGAAGAAGTTTGGTCCTCCTGTAAATGATGGGGCATGGCAATCACATCATTGGTTGCTAGGGTGCTGGTGGTCCCAGCAACCAACCACAGTGGAGGGAGGAGGGTTGGCAGCGGATGCGCTGGTTTCCGTATTACGATACTCAGACTGGTGTGTTCACTGCCAGCCAGCCAAGTTTGCAAAATTTTGTAGCAGGCTGGATGTGGGCCATAGTTTGGAGACCCCTGGCCTAGTGTCTAGAAGTTAGGACAATCCTATTTTCTACTTTAAGCAAGTTGATGGCTGGATGACAGGTCGAACAATATAGATCCTGGTAGTCTCACATGTTTCAGCTATTGGGCACATGCAGGTTTGCCTGCAACAGTCCTATATTTGTAATAGTACAGCCTGTCATTGTTTTACCCTTTGACACAGTTATGACCAGTCAGTTTCAAACTATCTTGTCACAGGGCACCTATCAGGTATGCAACACCTCAGCCTTGGCTGGAGGCTACCTGCTCCTCGTCGTTGTGGTCAATTGACATCTACTGTTCTCATGGAGTGGTATATTAGGAGGGCCCCCTCTCCTTTTATGTACCTCAAGTTGGTTGTGCTGAGTTTTTCTTCTGCGGGGCAAGGGCAATGTTGGTGAGTGGGAGTAGGTGTGCTGTACCCCAGTTGGGGAATCCAGACCACAAGGGTATTCCAGGCTGTGACCACATTGTGTAGCAGGGCCCTGACTGGAGGTCTGTTTAATATTGGTTGAATGACTGCTGCATCCCTCCCCCTGAGCAGCAGGCCCCAGTGGGCAGTCTGAGGCTCCCTGGCTACAGAAGTGGCCTGCTACTTCAGTCCAGGGCTTAGGCTGGGAGACGTAGCAGTCATTTTGCATAGGGAATTTTGCCCTGATAAATGGTTCGGGCAGGAGAGAAAGTGCCACAGCCACCATCTTGGTTTAAGGCACTCTGGCCCAGTTTACAAGAGGACTTCTGGTAAAAGTCTGTAAGGACTGCTGAATAAAAGAGGTGATCCTCCCCTTGCTACCTGAGATCAGCAAAAGGGCAGCGCCTCCCTCCAAGAGAAGTTACAGAGGCTGACTAATGGACCAGGGCTCTTCTCGGGAGGGGCTCAAAGGTACACCCTTGCAGGTCAGCTGCAGACTGTCGCGGGTTCAAGAAGTAGTGGTGTCGGGGTTGGCAAGTCGGAGGGGCTTGGCTGATCGGCAGGACAGTGATTTCTTCCTCAGCTTCACTAACAGTAAGTAAGGAATCTCTTATTGAAATCCATTTTGTAACATCTGCAAACTGTCACCAGTGGCATCCTTCCCATCTTCTGGTTCTCGACTTTCAGCCTTAGGTTTTCTAGGGCCATCCTCATTCCTGAATTCCTTGGAGTATGTTTTGGGAGGTTTTGTGTTGTGTGTAGAATGTGCCTTTTCCTTTCAGTACCTGTTGAGAATTCAAATGCAGGGTGGACCTCCCTGGGGAACAAAAGCAAAGCCTCTACCTCAACTTTGTTCTGCTAAAAGGAGCTGGTGTTTGAGCTGAATAAGTTGGCTAGGGATACAATTAATACTGAGAATTCCCTTGTCATGGAATCCGAAGCACCAGTATGTTTTGGGATAAACAAAAGGAAAAGAACTCCATGCTAAGTACCAATCAAATCAAGTGTAAATCATCTGCTCCCCTCAAAGTGCTTAGCAAGCCAACTTTGGACTAGTGAGGGGTGTATAATAATAAGGGGGCGCTAGAAATATAAGTGTGACCATAAAGTGCATGTGCTCAATGCCACATAGTATAAGTGAAAAAATACTGTAAACATGCCATCATGTTTACCATAAAAAATAACAAAATTAAATACTATGAAACCAAAATGCACATCAGTAAACAGCCAGCAAATATCTGGAGCTGATCCTGGACACCAAACAGGCCAAAATGTTCATCCCATTGGAAAAACTGAGGACTTCAGGTTCAACTACTGTGAGCTCACAGGTGGTGATTCTTTCCCCACTGCATGTGAGTTTTGCGTTTCATTGTAGCAGGCTTTGAAGTGATTCCTTATGTGCAACACCACACCAGGAAGTTGTAGCAGGAGATCCTTTTGCAGTGGAACAAATCTCTTCTGTCTCTGCACAGGGAGATCAAAGTGAGTTGCCAGACCATGTCATTTTTAGTTTGGTGGCTCTTTTATCCCCTGCTGGTAGCCAGGAAGTTGTTTCTCCCTGGAAAATAGTAACAATGGATGCCAGCCTTCTCAGATGGCATAGAGCACTGGTCCTTTGGTCTGCTCAAGAATTTTGGAGCTGGGAGGTGTCCCTGCTTCCCATCAATGTGCTGGAACTTTCAGTGATCAAATGGGCTCTGCTTCTCTGGATGTGCCTCCAAATGTAACACTCTGTGTGGGTGCAGCCACTGTAAAGGTGGTTTTGTGTACCGTAATTGCTAAACTCTGAAATATGTTTACCTGCCAGTAAAACCTTTGTCATGGATACTATGCCCGATCAAGCTCATGGGAATTCCAATATTCCTGTTGGTTCTGAATTGGCCCCACAGTTCAGGATACAGAGATCTTGGTCATCTGGTAGTGAACACTTCTTGGCATCTACCACTTCAAGACCTATTGTCATAGGGGTCTACCTACCACCCTGTTTTATTACCAGCTGTAACATCTTGGTTGTTGCAAGCCAAGCGCTAAGGCATAGAGAGTTATTGGATGTGGTCCTCCACACCATGCTTAAGGCTCAAAAGGACCATTCTCATTAAATATATTGTCATAGGTTTATCCAATGCAGTAATCCTAACCATGCTTACGACCATTTCTCATAAAATGTATCATTGCTCTTGGAAGATGTACATTTACTTAACTAAAAAAAAAAATTAAAATTCTAATTTAGATCTATGTTTGTCCCAAGCATATTTAAATTCACTTACTGTTGACCAACTACTCTATAAATAAAATAATATTGTCTAAGGTTAGTAAGATCAAGAACAGGGAAGCATGACCTCAAGCTAGCAAGGAAACTTCAAAACCAATCTTAGAAAGTATTTACCAAAAGAGTCGTTTATGCTTGGAACATGTTAAACATGTTTGGAACATACATAGATCTATTCTGAAACAAAAAGGTTAAAAAAGAAAGATCAAAATAAATAGTCTTTAGAAGTATGCACTAATTTTCTCTTTCTCCTGACTTTTCTTCAGCATGTGCTGAAGACCAACTCTTGCTATGACTAACATCACTTTATATAACGTGTCACAGACTACCACATGGACCAATATCACTGGATGTAATTTGTCAAAGTCTACCACACCAGCTAATGTCACTGTATATAATCTGTCACCAACTGTTGCTATGAGTAATGTCACTATATATAATGTGTCACCAGCTTTCACATCGACTACTCATTGTATATAATCTAGAAACTAACATATTTCCATTCAACCACTTTCAGACCGGACCATTTTGCTGGCCAAAGACCAGACCACTTTTTGCGATTTGGCACTGCGTTGCTTTAACTGACAATTTTTTGCGCTATAAGCAAAAAAAAAAGTGTCAATTTTGAAAAAAACACATTATTTTTTACTTTTTGCTATAATAAATATCCCCCAAAAATGTATAAAAATTTTTTTTTCCTCAGTTTAGGCCGCTATTCTTCTACATATTTTTGGTAAAAAAAACAAAATTGACTTCCTTTTTTTTCCACAAATAGAGCTTTTTTTTCGTGGTATTTGATCACCCCTGCGGTTTTTATTTTTTGCGCTATAAGCAAAAAAAAAAAGTGTCAATTTTGAAAAAAACAAAAACGGAAAATTGTATCATACTTACCGTAATTTTCCTTTCCTGGTGCCTATCCATGGCAGCATACCTGTGATAGAGCTCCGCCTCGACTCCTCCCTCAGGACTAGTGAATAGCATAAATTAAAGGCACCGTCCCTCCCCCAACATTCTCTGTAATATAGCATACCGAGGGTGGGAGCGTATGCTGCCATGGATAGGCACCAGGAAAGGAAAATTACGGTAAGTATGATACAATTTTCCGTTTTCCTGGTGCCTCCATGGCAGCATACCTGTGATAAATAACTAGCTGACAAGGGTGGGATAATGCTTGTTAAATGTTTAATCAGAAAAGGACATTGCAGCCTGGACTGCCCTCCTTCCGAACTCAACAGTAGTGAGAGCTCCTGGATCGATATGGTAGTGCCTGAGAAAGGTATGGCGAGAAGACCAGGTGGCGGCCCTGCAAACCGTCTCCAATGAAACATTAGCCCTTGCTGCCCAGGAAGCTGAGACTGCCCTTGTGGAATGAGCATTCACTCGGGAAGGAGGATCCATATTCTTCACCCTGTAGGCCTTCTGAATCAGCTTTACGACCCAAGATGCCAGAGTTCTGATGGAAGCTTCTTTCCCCCTGTATTTACCGAAAGGTACCACAAAAAGTCTCTCGGAGTCCCTGAAGGGACTGGTGGCTTCGAGGTAAGCCCTGAGCACTCTGGAGATGTCTAGCTCGTGACAAGACTCTGAATCCGTATTTGTGAATACTGGTAGTGCCCAAGGTTCTGCCATATGGCTTGTGGTAGTGACTTTAGGCGTGAAGCCCCTAAGGGGACGGAGTTCCACTCTGTCTGGGAAAAAGGAGATATGGTCGTCCCCTATCCCTAACGAATGTAGTTCTGAAACTCTTCGGCCAGATGTGATGGCTAGCAGGAAGGCAGTTTTCAGTGATAGGTTCCAGATTGCCACTTGTTCTACTGGAGCAAATGGATGGCTAGATAGGACCTCCAGGACTAGGGACAGATCCCACTTAGGGAACGGCCGCCCGGCAGGAGGGCGGATCTTTAGCACCCCCCTGAGGAAGGTGACCACCAGAGGATCCTCTGCCCATCTTTTATTTGTGGCTGCGGAAATAGCTGCTACCTGCACTTTGAGAGAACTCAGACCGAGCCCCAGGTCGAGACCTGACTGGAGGAAACCCAAAATATTGGGTGTGGAGGGAAGGATTGGGTCAAAGCCTTTATCCGTAGCGAAAGACAAGAATTTGTTCCAGATTCTTGAGTAGATAGCGTTGGTCGCCGGTTTTCTGGCCCTCAGTAGTGTTGAAATAACCCCTGGGGAACACCCTAAGGCTTCAAACCTTCGCCTCTCAACTTCCAGATTCGAAGATCTAGTTTCTGTGGGTTCGGATGAACCAGGTTGCCTTGCGACAGAAGATGAGGGAAAGGGGGGATCCTGATTGGAGGACTCACGCTGAGGCGCATGGCCAGAGGAAACCAGGGTCTCTTCGGCCAATACGGGAGTACCGCCAACACTTGCACTGATTCCCTGAGGACCCTCAGGAGGAACCTGAATATTAGTGGCCGGGGAGGGAAGGCATATGCTGTCGTGAACCTCCAGGGGCACGTCAGGGCATCCACTGCCTCGGCTTGCGTGTGTGGCAGGCGGGAGAAAAATCTGTCCAGCTTTGCATTCTCCGGGGTGGCAAATAGATCCACCTGAGGGGGATCCCACAGGTTGGAGATCTGAAGGAAGACCTGGGGATGGAGCGCCCACTCGTTGATGTCTTGGAAATTTCTTGATAACGAGTCTGCTTCCGTGTTTAGTCTGCCCGGGAGATACATCGCTTTGAGATCCAGGAGGTTCTTCTCCGCCCAGAGCATGATCGGCTCTACCTCCCTGAGGAGCGATCTGCTGCACGTGCCTCCCTGCCTCTGCAGATATGAGACAGCCGCCCTGTTGTCCAGGCGTAGGAGTATCCTCCGCCCTCTGACTTGAGATGTCAGAGTAGTCAGTGCCAAGAAGGCTGCCCTCATCTCCAAGATGTTGGATACCACTCCCCGGGTAGAACATGACCATCTCCCTTGAATCCTGGTTTCCCCGCAATGGGCCCCCCAGCCTTGCCCGCTCGCGTCGGATGTGACCGTGGTCCAAGAGAGGGAGCCCAGATGGTGAGGCTTGGAGAGGTTCTCCGGGATTGTCCACCAGCGCAGACTCCTGCGCATTACTCCCGTCAGCAGGATTGTCTGTGAGAGACGCTGTCTCTTCCACTGAGCCAAAAAACCTGTTTGAAAGTATCTCAGGTGCCAATGGGTCCAAGGCGTCAGGGGAATGCAAGAGGACATTGTGCCAATAAGACTCAGACATTGTGATGCCGTCAGATACTGGCTCTGGATGGTCTTGCGCATCCTGCGGATGATGATCCTTGCCTTCGAAGGAGGTAACGACACTGTCCCTTCCTGAGTGTTGAACATCGCACCTAGGTAGACCATCTGTCGAGTTGGTGTTAATTGACTCTTGTCCATATTTATAAGCCATCCCAGTCTTCTTAGGGACTGTAGAAGGATGTCCCGGTGATGTACCAATTGCTCCGGACTGCTGGCTAGTAGGAGGATATCGTCCAGGTAGTGGTATATCCTCAGGCCCTTCTCCCGAAGGGGGGCCAGAGCGGATATCAATATTTTGGTGAACACTCTGGGGGAGGTGCACAGCCCAAAGGGTAGGGCTTGAAACTGTAGGTGGGTTTGGCCCACTGCAAATCTCAGATACTTCTGGAATGCAGGAAGAATCGGGACATGCAGGTAGGCATCCTGCAGGTCGACCGAGATCATCCAATCCATCGGTTGGACTACTTGGATAATTGTTTGCAGGGACTCCATCTTGAAGCTCTCGGTGCTGATGTACAGATTGAGCTTCTTCAGGTCTATCACTGGCCTCCAACCACCTGTCTTTTTGGGTACTAGGAACAGGGTAGAGTAGAAGCCTGTGAAGCGCTCTGACAAGGGAACCGGTACAGCCGCCCCCTGAAGCTGGAGGGATGTTATAAACTGTACTAGGGCCTGCGCTTTTGACGGTGAGGCCGGGATCTCGGTTCTCTTGAAGGATATGGGAGGTGGAGTGTGAGAGAACTTCCAAAAGTGTCCCCACTGGATTGTTGATAAAACCCAGGGGTCTTGGCAATGGGTAGTCCAGACTGGGACAAAGGACTTTAGTCTGGCTCCTACCGATGGTCTCTGGAGTAGCCCGGCGTCAAAAGGACTGCTTCTGCTCCTGAGGGGTCCTAGGGGCTTTGTTTTTTCTGCTCAAAAAGGAAGCTTGGGTGCCTCTCCAGGGCCTTCTGTTGTCTCTGAAGTACCTTGACTGTCTAAAGTCCCTGGCGTTTGACTGGCGGAACCTGGACGGACCTCCTCTGGGTCCTCGCACCCTTTTGTCCTGGGGGAGCATACCAGATTTCCCCCCTGTCACCCTGGAGATAGCCTTCTCCAATTTGTCTCCAAATAGCGCTTTGCCATCGAATGGGATTTTACACCAATTTTGCTTGGAGGCGAGATCAGCCGTCCAGGGCTTCAGCCATAAGGCTCTCTTTGCCATCACAGAATGGAGCATAGACCGGGCCGAGCATCTGATGGTGTCAATGGCTGCTTCCCCGACAAAGTCTGCCGACAGTCTAAGTTCCTCCAAGGCTTTTATTATGTCTTCCCTAGGGACCTCCTGTCGTAGGGCCGTCTCGATGTTGTCTGTCCAGGCTCTGATGGCATTTGACACAGAAGTGAGGGCAATGGCCGGTTTACAGGCGGCTCCTGCGGCCAAGTAGCTCCTCTTAAGCTCCAGATCGATCCGTCTGTCTAGAGGATCTTTAAAGGAAGCGGAATCCTCCATTGGGAGGGTGACATTCTTCGCTAAACGCACCACGGCCGCGTCTACTACCGGCATGGAGTTCAGCGACTGCGTTTCAGCCTCTGGTAGAGGATAAAGTTTATTGAGCCGGCCCACGGAGAGCTTCTTGTCGGTCCTTAACCATTCATTTTGGATGACTTCCGTGATCTCCCCCATCAGAGGGAAGAGAATCTGTCTCCTTTTGAGGAATGGGAAGTAACTCCTGGACTTTTGAGGTGGTTCCTCCGCCTCCTCCCAGGTGATCGCGGTCTTGACCGCTTGGATGAATGGTGGGACCAGGGCATAGCTGAATCCAGACGGCTCTGATTCCTCTGAAGAGTCCCCTGAGGGGTCTTCAGGTGGTAATTTCTCGGCCAGCCGTGACGGCGGCGGGGGGGTACTGACTGCCGAAGGACCTGGGACTTCGTGATCTGTCTCCCCTGCCTGTGTCCGTGGGACTGGCTGAACGGGGACCAGGGCTGCTAGCTTGGAGAATGAGTCCCTCATTGTCCGCTTAAGCAGATCCACGACCTGCTGACTCTCGAGCTCGCGGTTGGCCGCGTAGTCCCTGAAGCAGTCCTTGCAGACCAGTTTGCCCGGTAGCGGCGTAGCCCCACATGTCCAGCACTTCTTCTTTGCGCCACTTCTAGGGGAAGGCGACCGGTCTCGTCTTCTGGATCTTGACCTCTCTGATTCGTGGCGTGAGGACCGGGACCCATGATGAGAGGAACGGGACCTGCGGTCTGGGCTGTCATCATTGTCGCTGCGTCTTGACGACTTCTTGGTGCTTTTGGAGTGGGCAGGGCTACGATGCAAAGAATCTATGTTAGATTCATGCAGTGCACTTTTTTTTTTTTTTTTTTTTTTTTTTTTATACTCACGTACAGTTGGTCTCATACCTATTGGACGTAGGAGGATCTTTGTTACGAGATGAATAACTCATGGCGCGGTTGGGCAGAGGGATCAGCTGCGGAAATATAGTAAGATAGGGGAAGAGAGAGAGAGAAAAGGACTATGTAGATTTAAGCGTATACATAAGTACTCATGTAACATATACTTGCATACATCAGCTTATGCGCATACACGTGTGCCCCTCCCCCCCCCCTCCCCCCCATCTCTCTCTCTTTTTTTTTTTTTTTTTACAAAGACCTCCCATGAATACACCGCACACAAGGTATATTCCTCTATATTATTCAAAAAAAAAAATCAGCCTAATCATCACGACCTTTGCCTTTTTTTTTTTTTTAAAAGTTCACTTGGGGAACACCTACCGGGAGACGGTCAGCAAAGAGGCTCGCAGGGCACAGCTGAAACAGCACTGACAGCCATGACCCTGCTGCTAGCCTTTTAATACAAAAGGAGGTGGATGGGCTAATCCCAAACCACCTCCTACCTGAAAAAAAAAGGTAGTGAGGGCAAAACTGGAATTTTTTCCAGAAACCAAGATGGCCGCCGGGCGGTCAGGCCGCTGCGCACGCGCACGCGCATGCGCAGTAGCTAACGGCGCCGTGGGCTCTGTGCGGAGCCCTCGCCAGTCGGCGTCCCCACACTACCCCGGAACGCGCATGCGCCCATCAGGCGGCGAGGACGCCGAGCACGGGGGGGACCCGACAGCCGAATGTAAGGACCACTAAAGAGCGCTCCTGCGGCCCCCCCCCCCCCCATGACAGAGTCTTTGAGGACATTCCTGAAAAAAAAGGGGGACAAAAAAGTAACTTCACAAGGTAAATCTATATGGAGGGAAGAGAGAGGGGGAAGGGGGAGAGAGAGAGAGAGAGAGAGAGAGAAAGAGAAGGGAAAAGAGAAGAGAGGGGAAAAGAGAGAAAAAAAAAAAGTAACCGGCCTGAGACTGTGCATCAACAAGGGAGGGAGCTGATCCATCTGCGACTCGCTGCGATTCATCCTAGAAAGTGGCAGACTGCGTTCCTGTGAGGAAACTCTGCAAAAGACCCCACAGATCCACAGAGGGGTTCCCAGTCTTATCAGTGCATTGAGCGGACCCAAGAACAGGGACTTCGCACGGGAAAGGCTAAACCCGGCGGACGCTGCCGAAGGCAGAGGTATGGACATCTGCTACTCTTCACCAGCGCAAGAGGTATGAGGAAAAAAAGGAGAATGTTGGGGGAGGGACGGTGCCTTTAATTTATGCTATTCACTAGTCCTGAGGGAGGAGTCGAGGCGGAGCTCTATCACAGGTATGCTGCCATGGAGGCACCTCAGTTTTGTAGCAAAGCAATAAATATCCCCAAAAAGATGGGAGGTGTTTTCCGTGATGTACTCCAAGAAAAGGATTTTACAGGTAAGCATGATGGAAAAATCCTAATTTCTTTATTGTACATCAGGGGACAAATAGCAACCATAATAATGACTATATGGGATGTCCCAAAGCAATGCCATGGAGGTGAGAGAGACACAATCACAGAAACTGCCACCTGAGAAGAACTCCTTCTGTCGCTCAAAACATACTCCGGCCAAAGCAATATCCTCTTTGGCTTTGATATCTATTTGATAAAATTCTGTGAATGTATGAACAAAGATCATATAATGGCCTTAGATCCTGAGCCACTGACATCTGATGGCACAACTCTGAAACAGAGTTTAGAGCGAGCATGTGATTGTACACATCAATTGCGCTGCACATGGTAGGTATTGTTGTGAACGTCCGAGTGAGAGCAATAATTCTAGGGCTAACTAATACCTGACCGGTGATCACTGGATAGCTTGCCACCTTCCCTTCCATTTCCTTTGCCCCCTTCCCCTCCCTTATTTTTTACATGGCTAACTGATAACCTGTAAAAATTTTAAAAGGGTTGCCTTATATAGTTATTAAAAGGGTTTCTATATACTCAGCACAAGTTGTGCTAAAATTCATTTTAGTGTATTATTTCCTGAAAACGTGCATTTAATAAATAACTGCGCAAATATTGTATGACAAAAAAAATGTAACTACCACCATTTTTTTCTTCAGGGTCTTTGCTGTCAGAAAATCAATACTTTTTGGGGAGTTTACAGTACTTTCTAACACATCTGTCCTACTTTAATCTGTGTGACTCTTATGCCGCGTACACACGATCGCACATTGCAACAACAAAATCCATGTTTTCTTTCAGACGGATGTTGACTCAAACTTGTCTTGCATACACACGGTCGCACAAAGTTGGTCGGAAATTCCGATCGCCAAGAACGCGGTGACGTACAACACGTACGACGAGCCGAGAAAAATTAAGTTCAATAGCCAGTGCAGCTTTTCTGCTTAATTCCGAGCATGCGTGGAACTTTGTGCGTCGGAATTGTACGACGGATTTTGTTGTCGGAAAATTTGGGATCCAGATCTCAAATTTTGTTTGTCGGAAATTCAGATGGAAAATGTCCGATGGAGCCTACACACGGTCGGAATTTCCAAAAACAAGCTCCCATCAAACATTTCCCGTCGGAAAATCCGACCGTGTGTAAGCGGCATAACACTACTATGTCTTGCAGCACCTGCTCGCCCCTTACTATTGCCAGGCACAGCCACTCTGCCTCTCATTTTAGACTTGTCTTTCGCTGTAGTCTTTAGTTGAACGTGCCTAATGTAGTGCTACCCCTGCAGGAGCCAATTAGTATGTTCTCTGCTACAATTCTTAAAGATGCTCTGTCCCCACCAACACACCTGGTTATAGGTTTCTCATACCTTTGTAACTGAAGCACTAATATTCTACTGCTCTATGATAGCACACAGAAAACAGACCACGAGCAACTTGAGGATTAATAAGGTGGATGTATTAATGAAGAGTAAGAAAATGCATAGAACACATAAACAAGACAAGAGAATTCGTTAGGTTAACTGATGGGGATATTAGCCTCACCTAAGACCATTGACCTACGCTGCAATTAGGCTTAAGTAAACATTGTCAGTGTTGGCCAGCTTTTATTGAGGTCCTTCTGTGAGGTGGTGCACATGAAGCTGTCTCTTTAAGGCTATTCACAGTAGAAAGCTGCCGTTAGGTAAGGATCAGTCTCTATGGAATTAACTGTAGGCAATAAGGCGTTAAGTTCAGTAGTTCCATGGACCACTCCTGGTATACAGATCAAGTCCAGTAAGCTTTGCAAACAGTGGTCCCAGAAGTCCCAGTCCTCACAATCAGGTCCTCTCTGATGTGGTAGCACACGGCAAAAAGTATCCCCAGCTTGGCTTTAGATATTGAAAAAGCTTTCGACACAGTCAATTGAACATATATGACCAAGGTTTTGGACATTTTTGGATTTGAAACAAACTTTCGTAGGTGGATTGATATTTTATACCAGTCCCCCACGGCACAAATAAAATTAAGTGGTGATCTCTCCCCTACATTTGACATGGAGAGAGGCACAAGACGGGGTTGCCCCTTGTCTCCAGCCCTATTCTCCTTGGCCATGGATCCTCTGGCCTCTGCCTTGAGACAGTCGGATAGAGTGAGGGGAATATCAGTAGGTTCAATAACTGAAAAACTGGCATTATATGCTGATGACCTCATTCTCTTTCTACATGACCCTGGGCCCTCCTTGCATGCTGCCCTGCAAATGCTAGATAAATATGCTAAACTATCTGATTTAAGGGTGAACTGGGGGAAATCCTTAATCCTACCCATAGATGAGGGGGCACAGTTGGTAGCTGACCCCGCTTTGCCTCTCATGTGGACAACATCCTTTAGATACTTAGGAATCAATATTACCTCCAATGTTAAGGATTTTGCTCCTCTAAACCTATACCCCCTGTTACATACTACCAAGCAGAGAGTAACTGCATGGGACAACCTTTCTCTCATTGGACGAATTAACCTAATCAAAATGAGAATCATCACAGTTTTCCTGTATGAGGCACTCCCTGGTGTGAATTCCTAAAAAGTTCTTCAAACAATTTGACTTCTTGTTCTCCTTCTTCTTATGGAAATCCACTCCTCCCCGTTTTAGCACGAAAACATTATGTAGGGGGAATTAGAGTGTCCTTTTTCTTGAAAAAAAGGTTTTTAACAAAAAATAAAAACCGCATAGGTGATCAAATACCACCAAAAGAAAGCTCTATTTGTGGTTAAAAAATTATACAAATTTCATTTGGGTACAGTGTTGTATGACCGCGCAATTGTCATTCAAAGTGCATCAGCGCTGAAAGCTGAAAATTGGTCTGGACAGGAGGGGGGTTTGAGTGCCCCATAAGCTAAATGCCAGATTCTCTTACCTGAGCTGTGGATCTCTTTACTCCTCCAGAGATACCATGGGCCTCTTGGCTGCTTCTCTGATTAATACTCTCCTTGCCCGGCCTGTCAGTTTAGGTGGACGGCCATGTCTTAGTAGGTTTGCAGTTGTGCCATACTCTTTCCATTTTCGGATGGTGGATTGAACAGTGCTCTGTGAGATATTTTTTTAGAACCTAACCCTGCTTTAAACTTCTCCACAACTTTATCCCTGACCTGTCTGGTGTGTTCCTTGGCCTTCATGATGCTAGGGCTTCACAGAACAGCTGTATTTATACTGAGATTAAATTACACACAGGTGGACTCTATTTACTTATTAGGTGACTTCTGAAGGCAATTGGTTCCATTAGATTTTAGTTAGGGGTATCAGAGTAAAGGGGACTGAATGCAAATGTACGCCACACTTTTTAGATATTTATTTGTAAAAAAAAAATTAAATCCATTTATCATTTTCCTTCCACTTCACAATTATGTGTCACTTTGTGTTGGTTTATCACATAAAATCCCAATAAAATACATTTACATTTTTGGTTGTAACATGACAAAATGTGGAGAATGAATAAGGGGTATGAATAATATTTCAAGGCACTGTATACACTCAGGGCCGGTGCTACCACTAGGCAAACTAGGCAGCCGCCTAGGGAGCCCGGCCACTGGTTCCTACTCTCTTCTTTCTGCAGCATCAGCAGGCAGCCACTGCACCGTTTGCACATAGTGTCAGTGGCAGAGGACTGTGTCCTGATTGAATGTAAGCAAGCAAACATTCATTGATGGCCACTGGTAGGCTGCATTGATGGGCGCTGGTGAGGTTACATTTGATGGGCACTGGTGAGGCTACATTTGATGGACATTGGTGAGGCTACATTTGATGAGCGCTGGTGAGGCTGCATTTGATGGGCGCTGGTGAGGTTGCATTTGATGGGCGCTGGTGAGGCTGCATTTGATAGGCGCTGGTGAGGCTGCATTGATGGGCGTTGGTGAGACTGCATTTGATAGGCGCTGGTGAGGCTGCATTGATGGGCGTTGGTGAGGCTGCATTTTATGGGCCCTGTTAGGCTGCAGTGATGGGTGCTGGTAGGCTGCATTGATGGGCGCTGATAAGGCTGCATTTGATGGTCGCTGGTGAGGCTGCATTTTATGGGCGCTGGTGAGGCTACATTTGATAGGGGCTGGTAAGACTGCATTTGATGGGTGCTTCAGGTTGGGAAAAGGGGGTGGAGTCAGGGGTGGAGACAAGGGGGGTGGCAAAATTAGGTTTTGCCTAGGGTGTCAAATATCCTTGCACCAGCCCTGTATACACTGGGTGTTTAGCCCCTGTGCATGAGACCTCAGCATTTTGGTGCATATACATCATGGCACCAAAGCGCTAAGCTATTGTGAGAACCAAAATGATATCAATGCAGGACACTCCAGTATTCGTTCCCATCGTATGCTCCACCAATGCAGCTCTCTTCAGATAGGAAAATCTTAATGGTAAAGGACAAAACACAAACAAAAGCACAAAGGCCTAGGCCCTAGTGCAGGGGTCTCAAACTAGCGACACTCCAGCTGTTGCAAAACTATAAGTCCCATCATGCCTCTGCTTGTGGGAGTCATGCTTTTAACTGTCAGCTTTGCTATGCCTCATGGGACTTGTAGTTTTGCAACAGCTGGAGGGCCACCAGTTTGAGACCTCTGCCCTAGTGTATTACCGGATATACATTTTTACTAAATATAAGGTGATGCCAAGTGCATACTCAAAAAGTGATGTACAAACAAAACCCAAGTAGCAGAGTGGTCAGACTGAGGCCATGTGGTCTGGCTGAGGGCTTGCAAGCTAACGCGTTTCAAGGGATGCACCTTCTTCTTCAGAGAAGAGCTTGTCTGCATGCCACATCACTTATTAAAATTAGTACTCTCCAACCAATACCAATTGTTAATTCATTTCAATGGCCAGAACAAATTATTATTCCGTCCAATGAAATGAATTAAAGGGTGTGTAAACCCTAGTTTTTTTTTTTTTTAAATAACAAACATATCATACTTACCTCCACTGTGTAGTTCGTTTTGCACAGTGTGGACCTGATCATCGTCTTCTGGAGTCCCCCGGCAGCACTCTCGGCTCCTCCTTGCATCGGTAAACCCCCTTGGAGAAGCACTCTTCCGAGGGGGTTACCTTGCGGGCGCGCTCCCGAGTCCAGCATTGGCAACCAATGGAAAAGGTTTCTATCGGAAATTCCGATCGTCTGTAGCAATTCTGACGCGCAAAATTCCTACGCATGCTCGGAAACAATTCAACGCATGCTCGGAAGCATTGAACTCATCTCGTTGTAGTGTTGTATGTCACCGCGTTCTTGATGGTCGGAATTTGGTGTGACCGTGTGTAGGCAAGACAGTTTGAGCGGAATTCCGTCGGGAAAACCGTCAGAGCTTTTTCCGATGAGAATTCCGATCGTGTGTACGCGGCATTAGGAGTTGGGAAGGGAGCATTTTTAATTACAGTAGGTATAGCCCAGAATTCTACTTTAACCTTGCTTGGAGTATTCTCCACATTGCAAAATATAAAGTCAATAGGGTGGGGTGAGTTTGGGGTAAAACGGCACACAGCAGTTGGTGGTGCTGGAAAATTAAAGCTGAAGTTTAGTAAAACATCACCAGGGACGCTACTTATCAATAAAGAAGTGTCCACTCCCATGTGCTTCTGGCTGCTCTTTACAGTACAAACTTTCAGTCCTTTCATTCATTGGCCTGTCCTCCAGTCACAGAATGCTTTGCAATGTGGAAACCCATAGTATTGGTGCTGTGAATGGAACATGGAAAGAGCGGGCATAGTTGGCACTTTTACCTGTCAAAGGACAACTGTTGATATTAAAACCTGCATATTAAGAATATTAATGCTGCAGGGGTATCCAAGCACAGGGGACAGAGCATTTAGTAAACTTCAGGTTTAATTGAGTTGCTTTTGGCAAAATTATTTAATTTCTCTTGTCTCATTGAACTACTGCAAGCTAGGAGAGGGTAGTGGGAATTGATAGTCATAGATCTGCTAATGTTCTATCATGTTTGAGCACTGGATGGCAGTCTAGCTCTACAGAATCATGAATCTGCCTATTGTCGTATAGTAGTACAACAAAAAATACATTTATTTCAGAGCGAAGGTAATTTGCTGTTCACCCATGAACTGTGGTATAAATGAAGTAGTCACTGGGTGAGTAGTTATTGGAGTTGTGAAGAGATGTGTTGCAATAGACAGAATTTTAAAAGCAATGGAGCTGCATCCATGGATGCATCGCACCATAGATGTGCGCACAGGGTGTGCCAAATGTGCCTGGGCACACCCTAATCACCCTGTGTGCTGCAGATTCCTTCTGTTTAAACCCCTGATATTTCAACAAAGCCCCCTAATGGGGCGCCTAAAAAAATAGTTAAACAATATATTAAAAAAATAAAACTGTAAACAATAATAAAAAATAAAATAATGAAAATGAAAACTACTGATGCCGTCCACTGCCCTACTGACACCAAACTCTGCCCTACTGACACCGTCCACTACTCTACTGACACCGGCAGTATATATACATATGCACACGCATATGTGTTTGACACTGGGTCGCTTTGCAGGCGCTACAGTGCTAAAAATAGTGCCTGCAAAGTGCCCTGAAACAGCCGCTGCTTTCACACTGGAGACCAGTGTGAAAGCCCTGAGGAGCGGTGCGCTTGCAGGACGGTCAAAAAAGTCCTGCAAACCGCATCTTTGGAGCGCTGTAGGATCGGTGTATTTACCGCTCCTAAAGCGCCCCTTCCCTTTGAAAACAATGGGGCAGCGCTGCAAACCCACATGCAAAGCGCTGCTGCAGCGGCGCTTTGCGGGCGATCTTAACCCCTTTTTCGGGCACTAGCGGTGGTGGCCGAATAGCCCCGCTAAAACGGCGGTAAAGCGCCGCTAAATATAGCACCACTTTACTGCCAACGCCGCAACCCTCCAGTGTGAAAGTAGCTTTAAGGTGCACACTCTAATGCAATAGGCTGCACACACCTATTCATCACGTGTACTTGAAGCGCTGGACAAGTTGGTCCGTGTAGACCAGGGGGGACCTACTCCTTACCCTGACCCTGGTGTAAGAGCTTAGCCTACTTAGTGAGAGTTTGCAACTCGAGGGCCATAGCCAGAACGCTGTGATGGGCCGAACCAGCAACCGTAAACATATACTGTAGTGGATGACCGCTTCAGCATTCTTGTCAGCGGGGTCCTTGAAGGAAAGGAGAGTCCTCCACCTGTCAGTGGCGGTGCATGCATAGATGGCGCAGGAGTGCCGCCCCCTCTCTCCTGCACCGCTCTATCACCAATAGATAGATTCATGCATTGCATGAATCTATCTATTGTCACCGCTGCCGCCCCCTATTCAGGTGTCCGGCCCCTTGTCGGGCGTCGGGCATCTGAATTACAGCGGGGGGGTGTTTTTGGAAGCGCCCTATTAGAGCTGTAAGCTCTAATAGGGGACCTGATTAGAGCAGTGGGCTCTAATAGGCTTCCATAAGTGTAAACAGCAGGCGCAATGCTGTGCGTTCGCTGTTTACACAGTATTGTGTTAGAGAAGCGAATACATCGCTTCCTTAACACAGACCCGCCTCTCAGCCAATCAGGTTGCCGGGTCTGTTACCTGTCACCTGATCGGCTGAAGTCACAGGCGCTGTGATTGGACGCCTAGGCGTCTAATCATTGCAGAAGACAGGAGGAGCACGGGAGAAGATAACGGACGATGAGGAGACACTGCTCGCTGCCTGACGCCGTCACCAGCTGCACACTGAGACAAGGTAAGTGCAGAGGGCAGGCAGGCAGAGGGCACATTGGCAGCATTTAATGGGCACAGTGACAGCACTTGGGGCACGGTGGCAGCGTTAGATGGGCACAGTGGCAGTGTTTGGGCACAGTGGCAGCATTTGAGGCACAATGGCAGCACTTGGGGCACAGTGGCAGCGTTAGATGGGCACAGTGGCAGCACTTGGGGCACGGTGGCAGTGTTTGGGGCACAGTGGCAGCATTTGAGGCACAATGGCAGCACTTGGGGCACAGTGGCAGCATTAGATGGGCACAGTGGCAGCACTTGGGGCACGGTGGCAGTGTTTGGGGCACAGTGGCAGCATTTGAGGCACACTGTCAGCACCTGGGGGCCATGTGTCAGCGTTAGATGGGCACAGTGGCAGCACTTGGGGCACAGTGGCAGTGTTTGGAGCACAGTGGAAGCATTTAATGGGCACAGTGGCAGCATTTGAGGCACAATGGCAGCACTTGGGGCACAGTGGCAGCGTTTAGATGGGCACAGTGGCAGCGTTTAATGGGCACAGTGGCAGCGTTTGGGGCACAGTGGCAGCACTTGGGGCACAGTGGCAGCGTTTAGATGGGCACAGTGGCAGCGTTTAATGGGCACAGTGGCAGCGTTTGGGGCACAGTGGCAGCATTTGGGGCACAGTGGCAGCGTTTGATGGGCACAGTGGCAGTGTTTGATGGGCACAGTGGCAGCATTTAATGGGCACAGTGGCAGCGTTTGATGGCACAGTGAGGCTGTTTGTTTGCGCCCCCCCCAAAAATTTGAGCACCAGCCGCCACTGGCACCTGTGCCGTTTTTGCAGGTGACTTTGGTGCATTTTCCAAGCTTTTTGAAGTGCAACAAAATGCCTGCTTTCTTAGTGCATTTGGGGTATCATTAAGAATTATTGTCACCCAAATGTGAGTTGTGCTTTTTCTGAAGTTTTAGCAAAATTTTGCAGCACTTTTTTAACTCCTGGTACATGCGCTCTCTGCACTGCAGCATGGGCACATTGGCACCTACTGTACTTGTGCATTGGGATGCTATTTTAAATATACATAAAGTGATGTGTTATATTATATGATGCAGTAACATGAATAAAAAATATATTTTACTGCGTATTACTGCAATGCATAGGTCTGATATGTACTGTATATCCTCAGTATGTTTATCCAGTAGGATTCTAGCATTCAAATACTTTTTCATTTTTACTAATGACTGTCTTCAGCTGGATATGCACAGGTTAATGCTCAACAAAAATTCAGCAAAAGCTATTTTTCTGTTAAAGAGCTTGCGCAATTTTAAGATGACCAATTGCTTGTGCTTTGAACAATAGAAGTCAAATCTACCTTTTAGATTGTAATTATTATCTGTGCTGTACAATTGTTTGTGCTGATAGCATATCACAGAAATGATCATTTGCAGGGAATGATTTTCAAACAAAATGGAAAATAAATTTCTACCAATGTTTCCAAACTGTACTGGTCATCAGTGATTTGTTTTTGTGCCCAGGATGTTATGCTTAGTCTTTGGTTCACTAAATCGTCCCCAAAATTCGCTGTGTATGCACAGCTGGTATACAGTCATCATACACCTGCATATCCGGTATAGAAAAGTTATGGCCTGAATATTTTGCTGCAGGTTTTTCATTGCAAATAAATTGTTACCAATAATTTCTTTATCAAAATTTTCAGTTTCAAGCTTCATTACAATTGAGTGCTGTACGTGATCCTTTTTTTTTTATTTGCACTAACATCCACATTTTTAGGACTTTCAGGGTGTACTTCCTTCCTCAGAGCCGGTTCACACCAGGGCGACTCAGGATCCGACTTCAGGTCGCCCCGAGACGCCCCAAGTTGCCCCCAAGTCGCGCTGTAATGTTAGCCTATGGAGCCGTCTTTATGCACACTACAGAAGTCGCTCCGACTTCAAAAAAGGTTCCTGTACTACTTGAAAACGACTTCTAGGTGACTTGTATCCATTGAGTTCAATGGAAGTCGTCTGCAAGTCGGATCCCTGTGCATTTTGACCATCTCCTTCAGGCAAGTTCACAGGAAGTACAAAGGAATTTAACCTTGATGTTGCCTCGAAGTTGCCTTGAAATTGCCTCGAAGTTGCCTTGCTGTTGCCTAGAAGTTGCCTTGCCGTTGCCTCGAAGTTGCCTCGAAGTTGCCTTGAAGTTGCCTCGAAGTTGCCTGGCAAAGTCGTGCCGACTTTGTGGTCGCTGTAGTGTGAACCGGCACTTAAGGTCCAAGTAGTACTAATACAAGGAATCACGGACAATACTCAATTGATCTTGTTGCATTGCACTAATATGGCTACAATCACCTCTAGCTTCATTGCAGTATTCACAATTATTTTATTGTGTTAGGCAGTGTTAAACTTTAGTTTTAAAGGATAAGTTCACCTTTTGAGAAAAAATAATAAATGCACATATTTCTGCAGGGAAAAAAATGTGCACCTATTATTTTTTCCCTAAGGAGCCTGGAAAGCATTGCACCAGAGATTTTCTGCACAGTAACCTTTGGGGTTGAGGGGAGTAATTATTAAGAAAGTCCTTTAATAGCATAGCGTAACAGTGAGATATAAACCCCTTGGGGGTTTTAGAGGACTGAACTAGGTTGAATACTGGGGTAGGTGACATACGCCATTTACGCTAATCTCATAGCTCCCAACTGTTCCTGATTTCAAGGGACTGTCCCTGATTTGGAGCAATGTCCCGCTGTCCCTCTTTCTTCCTCATTTGTCCCTCATTTTGGTCTGATCTTTATAGTTGTATATAAAATGAACCTTTTCTTTCAAAAAGTGTTTCCCAGTCCTAAACCTTTAATCCAAATTCTAAATTGCTGCATTTGTAAAATTTAAAAGCCAATATAAAGGAATAGTAGTGGTTAAAAAAAGCCCTTTTTAATTAACCTTTTTTTTTTGGTTAAGTCTCCTTTAAGGGGGTGTGGCAGGAGGTGTGTCCTTATACGTACATAAGTTTGCTAGTAGGCGTCCCTCATTCCCATCTCAAAATGTTGGGAGGTATGGCTAATCTCTTTGAGCCCTGACTGCATGCAGTAGCTGTATATAATAAAAGTACATGCCCTGGGGTACGTACGATGATTTAAAAAAATTCCTAGTATTCCAAAACGCAGATTATGGCGTTTTGAATACTTTTAAGCGCAAAGAAGGGATTTTGGGTCTTTTAGACCCTAGATCCCTCCATAAAGAGTACCTGTCACTGCCTATGACTGTCACAAGGGATGTATACATTCCTTGTGACAGCAATAAAAGTGATCAGATTATTTTTTTAAGAGACGGTGTAAATTTTTTTTTTTTTAAATAAGAAAAAAAACGAAAACATTTTTTAAAGCCTCCGTCCCCGTGTGCTCGCGCACCAAAGATAATGCATACGTAAGTCGTGCCCGCAAATGTAAACGGTGTTCAAATCACACATGTGAGGTATCGCGGCGATCGCAAGAGCAATAATTCTAGGAAGAGCAATAATAAAAGAAAAGACCTCCTCAGTAAGGCCACTTTCACACCGAAGCGCTTCTAAACTGCCAGTAAAAACATTGAGCGCTTTTGAAGAGCTTTTCAGGTGCTTTTGAAGAGCTTTCCATTCATTTCAATGGGGAGGGGAGTTTTTCACAGCCCTGCCAGCACACTGCCCCAGTGTAAAAGCGTTTATTGATTTTAATGGAAATAAGTGTTCGTGAGCTTTTTAGGCGCTGTTTTTAGCGTGAAAGCGCCTGAAAAGCGCCTCAGTGTGAAAGTGATCTAACTCTAAACTGGTAACCGTTACAAATCTTCAAAGCGTTGCCTATTGAGCGTTTAAAGTATCGTAGTTTGTCGCCATTCCATGACTGTGAGCAATTTTAAAGCGTAACAGGTTAGGTATCTATGAACTCAGCGTAACACCATCTTTCACAGTATACAACAAAATTGGGCTAACTTTACTGTTTCGTTTTTTTTAATTCAGTCAAGTGTATTTATTTTTTTTTTTAAATTGTGTTTGAAAGACCACTGCGCAAATCCCATGCGACAGTCTTTGCTAAAAAAAATATATAATGTTCTAGCAAAAAATACAGATTTGACAACAAGTGTCAAAAATAGGCTTGGTCCAGAAGTGGTTAATGCACAAAATACTGGACCTGCATAATTTTCAGCAAAACAGCGCCCCACAATGCATGCTATGTGCATTGTGACACATTGTACTGAAGGGGCCAGTTGCTGTACACTTGCGTTTAAATGACCTGGACCTGATGTGGATCTAAACAACATTGAGTCGAAACAAAATGCATATGATTAGCATTATGCCGCGTACACACGACTGGACTTTCCGACAAACTAGGTCCGACGGGATTAGTCCGTCGGATAATCCAATCGCGTGTGGGCTAATCCGTTCGTTTTTCAGGAAAAAATTCCGGCAGACCTAGAAATTGAACATGTTTCAAATCTATCCGAAGAACTCAATTCCGAGGGACTCAAATCGGGAAAACCGTTTGTCTGTGTGCTGGTCCGACAGACCAAATGCGACGCAAGGGCAGCTATTGGCTACTGGCTATTTTTTAAAGCCTCCGTCCCCGTGTGCTCGCGCACCAAAGATAATGCATACGTAAGTCGTGCCCGCAAATGTAACATTTTTATTGTCCCGTTTACGTCACCACGTTTGGAAAGTCCATCAGAACTCCAACGAATGTCCGTCGGGAAGACCGTCGGACCTAGTTTGCCGGAAAGTCCGGTCGTGTGTACGCGGCATAAGCCTAACATAAAAAATTACAGATATTATGCAATTGGTAATAGCACTAACGCAGAAGTCTGGGCTAGAACCAACTAAGCTTAAAGAATATGTAAACCCAACATTTCATATTCCTGATATGTGCCAGCTGTACCATGTACTTGTATAAAAAAAGGATCCTGTTCTCTTTGTATTGCATCCTTTATTTAAAATCCCTGTGTTCCTGCCGGTCCCTCTGCTTTCCTATTAAAAACTGACCACACTAAGCAGGAGAACATCCTGGTCAGTTCTCTCACTATGCTAGGAACTCAGCCTCCTCTCCTCCAATGATCAGACCTGTCCTGGTATGCCTCCCCCTGCTCAGTCATTCACTGGGAAGATCAGCGTCCTGCTGTTTCTCCTCCCCCCAGCTCGTATGCAGCTGAGAACAGAGGGGAATATGATCACTTATAAAAACGGGAAAACAAATGATATAATGTTTTTTTTTTTTTATATATCTATACACATATGTTTTTTAGATTCTATTTGATACTGAATTGAATAGGTTGTTTCCAAGGTGAGTATTTGCAACCACTTTAAAACGTCTCCCACCCACCTTCTAACTTTTATACTAACTACCCTGTAGAAGGAAGATGCTCTCCAATGGCCGGCTTCAGAGCAGAGGACAACGGATGGAATTTTTTCTGAAGGAGCCTGGAGCTCCTATTTAAGCTTTAATTTGTTATTAACTTAACCGCTTCCCGACCGCCGCCTGTACATATACGTCGGCAGAATGGCACGGCTAGGCAAAAGCACGTATATATACGTCCCCTTTAATTGCCTAGCCGTGGGGTCGCGCGCGGGACCAGCGGACCCGATCGCCGCTGGTGTCCCGCGATCGGGTCACAGAGCTGAAGAACGGGGGGAGAGGTCTGTGTAAACAAACCTCTCCCTGTGCTTCCTACACTGCCTGTCATTGATTGGCTGTTCCCTGTCATCGGGAAAGCCGATCAATGACATCAGACGTACAGCCACGCCCCCCCTACTGTAAAAAAAACACAACACATCACACTTAGCCCCTCCCCGCCCCCTAGTGGTTAACTCCTTCACTGCCAGTGTCATTTACATAGGAATCAGTGCATTTAAATAGCACTGATTTCTATATAAATGACAATGGTCCCAAAAATGTGTCAAAAATGTCTGATGTGTCCACCATATGGTCGCAGTCACAATAAAAATCACTGATCGCCGACATTACTAGTAAAAAAAAAAAATATTAATAAAAATGCTATAAAACTATCCCCTATTTTGTAAACGCTATAACTTTTGCGCAAACAAATCAATAATCGCTAATTGCGATTTTTTTTTACCAAAAAATATGTAGAAGAATACGTTTCGGCCTAAACTGAGGAAAAAATATGTTTTTTTATATTTTTTTGGGGATATTTATTATAGCAAAAAGTAAAAAATATTGCATTGTTTTCAAAAATGTCGCTCTATTTTTGTGTTATAGCGCAAAAAATAAAAACCGCAGGGGCGATCAAATACATCCAAAAGAAAGCTCTATTTGTGTGGAAAAAAAGGACGTAAATTTTGTTTGGGAGCCACGTCGCACGACCGCGCAATTGTCAGTTAGAGCGACGCAGTGCCGAATCGCAAAAAAAGGGGCCTGGTCCTTTGGCTGCAAATTGGTCCGGGGCTGAAGTGGTTAAGTAAAGTCCATCTATGTCTACTAGTCTATCTAACACTATAAAAAAGTAAAGAAAAGAGGGCAAATCAGCCTTGTGCAATATCCCAAGTAAATTTATTGATAAAACAAAGTAAAACTACGCACAAACATGTGGGGAAATATTGCTTGTAAAAGCCACCTATTCATGGCAATCAGTCCTGAAACCGACAGTCTCCAGACGGCACCGCTGCTGTCTGACTGACGCGTTTCGAAGGAGAGCCTATCTAACACTACCCTCTTCACAGGTGGACAGTACTGCTGCTATGCAGAGATGGCTATCTTGTTCCTCCATAGATACAGAGAAGGAGTGAGTGTAGCCACCCTAGGACAGGAAGTATGTTTCTGGCTGGATTACCAGGTGAAAATAATGGAATAAAAGCCTAAAAAAAAAAAAAAAAAAATCAAATGCAGCACATCTAAGGACTGATAAGCTGCAATATATTTTTTGGGGGGGTTTAAAAAAAAATTTTTAAAATAAAAAAATTTGGGTTGTAAAGAATTTTAAATTTTAAAGGGAAAATTTTTTAAATTTTTTTTTGGGGGGTTTTTTCCCCTTTTAACCCAAAAATTTTTTTAAAATTTTTTTAAAGGGGGGAAAAGGGGTTTTTTCCCCAAAATTTTTCCCCCCTTTAAAAATTTTTAAAAAAAACCCTTTAAAAAAAAAAAAAAAAAAAAAAAAGGGGAAAACCCCGGGGGGGGGAAGGGGGGCCCCCCCCCTTTTTTTTTTTTTTTAAAAAAGGAAAAAAAAACCCCCCTTTTAAAAAAATTTTTTTTTTTATTTTTTTTTTGGGGTTTTTTTTTTTTTTAATTTAAAAAAACCCCAAATTTTTTAAAAAAAAAAAATTTTTTTTGGGGGATTGGGAAAAAAAAAAATAAAAAAAAAAAAATTTTTTTTTTTTAAAAAAAAAAAAATTTTTATTATTATTTTTAAAAAAAAACCCCGGTTTCCTTTTTTTTAAAAAAAAAAAAAAAAAAAAAAAAAAAAAAAAGGGTTTTAAAAATTTTAAAAAACCTTTTTCCCCGGGGGGGGTTTTTTTAAAAAAATTTTTAAAAAAAAAAATTTTTAAAAAAAAAACCAAAATTTAAAAACATGGATAAAAAGGAAAAATAAAAAAAAAAAAAAAAAAAAAAAAAAAAAAAAACAAATTAAAAAACCGGGCCCCCCCCCCTTTTTAAAAGGGGGGGGGGGGGGTTTTTTTTTTTGTTTTTTTAATTTTTTTTTTTAAAAGGCCTTTTTCCCCCCCCCCGGGGGAAAAAAAATTTTTTTTTTTGGGGTTTTTTTGGGGGGGATTTGGGGGGGGGGGGTTTTGCGACATTTCCCCCCCCCGAAAACTGGGGTTTTAAAAATTTAAAAAAAAAAGGCAGGCCCCCAAAAAAGGGGGGGGGGGTCCCAAAAATTTTGGGGGGGAAAAATTTTTTTGCCAAATTTCCGGGGTTTTTAAAGGGGGGAAAAAAAAAAAAAATTTAAAATAAACCCCAAGGGTTTTTCCCCCCGGGCCCCCCGGGGTTTTCCCCCCTTTTTTTTTGGGGGGGGAAATTTTTTCCCCCTTTTTTTTTGGGGGGGGGCCCCGGGGCCTTGGCCCCTTTTTTTTCCCTTTTTTTTCCCTTTTTTTGGGGGGGGTTTGGGGGGTTTTTTTTTTGGGGGGGGATTTTTTTTTTTTTTTAAAAATTTTGGGGGTTTTTTGGGGGGGGGGGTTTGGGGGGTCCTTCCTTAACCTTTCCCCTTTTTTTTTTGGGGGGGAAGGGTTAGTTTTTTTTTTTTTTTTTTTTTTTTTGGGCTTTTTTTCGGAATTTGGATTTTTTAAAAAAAATTTAAAAAAACCCCCGGCCGGCCCCAAAAATTTTACCTTTTTCCCCCCCCCCGGGGGGCCCCCCCCTTTTTTTTGGGGGGGGCCCAAAAAACCCCCTTTTTCTTGGAAATTGGGGGGGCCGGGTTTTTGGGGGGGGGGGGGGGGGGGGAATTGGAAAAGTATTTTAAAAAAAAAAAAGGGGGGCCCTTTTTTGGGGGGGGAAAAGGTTTTTTTATTTTTTGGGGGGGGCCCCCCAAAAAAGGGCCCTTTTTTTTTTTTAAAAAAAAAAAAAGGGGGGTTTTTTTTTTTTTTGGGGGGGCCCCCCCCCCCCCCCCCCCCCCAAAAAAGGGGAAAAAGGTTTTTAAACCAAAAAAAAAAAATTTTTTTTTTTTTTTTTTTTCCCCCCTTTTTTTTTTTTTTTTTTTCCCCCCCCCCCTTTTTCCCCCCCAAAAAAAACCCAATTTTTCATTTTTTGTAATAGAGGGGTTAAAAGGGTTTTACAAAATTTTAAAAGGGGTTTTTTTTTTGGGGGGGTTTTTTCCCCCCAAAAAAAATTTTTTTGGGGGGGGTTTTTTTTTGGGAAAAATTTTTAAAAAAAAAACCCCCCCCCGGGGGCCCCGGGGGACAAAAAACCAAGGGGAAAGCAGCCCTTTTAACCCGGGAAAACACTAAGGCCCCTTTCACCTGGGGGGTTTTTGGGGGGAAAAAAAAGGGTTTTCCCCCCCAAAAAAAAAGGGCCCCTTTCCCCCCGGAAACCCCCCCCCCGGGGGGGGCCCCCCCAAAAATTTTTTTGGGGGGGAAAGGGGGGGGTTTCCCCCTTTTCCCCCCCCTTAAAAAAAGGGAAAAAGGGGGTTCCCCCCCCCCCCGGGGGGGTTTTCGGAGGTTTTTAAACCCTTTTTGGGGGCCGGGGGGGGTTTTTTAAAAAACCCCCCCGGGGCCCCCCCCGGGGAAAAAAAAAAAAATTTTTCCCCCCCCCGCAACCCCCCCAGTGGAAAGGGGGAAAACCCCCAAAACCCCCCAACCATGTAAGGTTTTTCCCCCGCGAATTTTTTTTTTTGGGGGGAAAAAACCCCCCTTTTTTTAAACCCCCTTTTTTTTTTTTTTCCCCCCCCTTTTTTTTTTTTGAAAAATTAAAAAACCCCCCTTTTTAAAAAAAACCCGGGGTTTTAAAAAAGGAAATTTTTGGCCCCCAGCTGCACTTTTCCCCCCTTGGGGCTAAAATATTGGCCTTTAAAATACTGACACAAGGCCCCTTTTAAAAAACTCCGACAAGGGGCACTTGAAAAATGAACATTTTTAAAAAAAAAATTTTTTTTCCCCCCCCCCCCCTTTTTTTTTTTTAAAAAAAAAAAAAAGGGGTTTTTTAAAAAAATTTTTTTTTTTTTAAAAAGGTTTTTTTTTTTCTTTCCCTTTTTTTGGGGTTTTTTAAAAAGGGGGGTTTTAAATTTTTCCTTTTTTTTTGGGGAAAAAATTTTTTTCCAAAAAAAAATTTTTTTTAAAAAAATTTCCAAAAAAAAAAAAACCAAAAAAAAAAAAAAAAAAAAAATTTTTTTAAAAAAATTTTTTAAAAATTTTTTTAAAAATTTTTCCCCCCTTTTTTAAAAAAAAAAACCCCCCCAAAAAAAAAACCAAAAAAATTTAAAAAAAAATTTTTTTTTTTTTTTTTTTTTTTCCCCCCCAAAAAAAATTTTTTAAAAAAATTTTTGGGGAAAAAAACCAAAAAAAAAAAAAAAGGGGAAAAAAAAAAAAATTTTTTAAATTTTTAAAAAAAATTTTTTTAAAAAATTTTTTTCCCCAAAAAAACCCCCCCGGGGGGGGGGCCAAAGGGTAAAAGGGGGGGGGGGGGGGGGGAAAAAAAAAGGGGGGAAAAACCCAAAAAAAAACGGGGGGGTTTAAAAAAATTTTTTTAAAAAAAAAAAAAGGGGGGGGGCCCCGGGGGGCCCCCCGGGGGGTTAACCCCCCCTTTTTTTTTCCCCCCCCCAAAAGGGGTTTTTCCCCCCCCCGGCCCCGGGGGTTTTGGGGAAAAAAACCCCCCCCCCCCGGGGGGGGCCCGGGAAAAAGGGGGGGGGTTTTAAAATTTTTTGGGAAAAAAAAGGGGGGGGGGGGAAAAAGGGGGGCCAAAAAAAGGGGGAAAAAAAACCCGTTTAGGGTTAATTAAATTTTTTTGGGAAAAGGGGGGGTTTTAAAAGGGGGGGAAAAAAAATTTTTGGGCCCCGGGGGAAAAAAAGAGCGGGGCCCGGAAAAATTTAAAAAAGGGAAAAAAAAAAGGGGGGGGGGGAAAAAAAAAAAAAAAGGGGGGGTTTTTTTAAAAAAAAAAGGGGGAAAAAAGGGTTTTTGAAAAGGGGGGGGGAAAACCGGGGAAGGGGCCCGGGTTAGGGGGTTTTTTCCCCCCAAATTTTTTCCCTTTTCCCAAAAATTTAATTTGGGGCCCCGGGGAAAAAACCCCCGGGGGGGCCCCCGGGGTTTTAAAAAAAGGGGGGGTTTTTCCCCAAAAAAAAATTTTTTTTTTTCCCAAAAAAAACCCCCGTTCCCGGGGGTTTGGGGGGGGGCCCCCCCGGGGGGGGGTTTTTCCCCCAAAAAACCCCCGGGGCCCCCAAAAAACCCCCCCCCCCTTTTGGGGGGAAGGGCCGGTTGGTTTTGGGGGAACCCAAAGGGGAAAGGGGGGAAAGGGCCCGGGGGAAAAAAAGGGGGGGGGTTTTTTTTTTAAAAAAGGGGAAAACCCCAAAACCCGGTTTGGGGGGGGGGGGGGAAAAAAAAAAAGGGGCCCCCCCCGGGGGGGGGAAGAAAGGGGGGGGGTTTTAAAAAGGGGGGGGAAAAAAAACCCAAAAAAAGGGGGGGGGGGGAAAAAAGGGGGGGAGGAAGGGGGAAAAAAAACCCCAAAGGGGGGGGAAAAAAAAAAAAAATTAAAAAAATTTTTTTAAAAAAAAGGGGGGGGGGAAAAACAAAATAAAAAGGGGGGGAAAAAAGGGAAAAGGGGGGGCCCCGGAAATTTTAAAAAAAACCCCCCCAAAAAAAAAAAATTCCCCAAAAAAAAAAAATTTTTTGGGGGCCTTTTGGGGTTTTTTTCAAAAAAGGGGGGGGAAAAAAGGGGGGAAAAGGGGGGGAAAGGGGGGGAAAAAAAAAGGGGCCCCGGGGGGGAAAAAAAACCCCCCCAACCCCCAAAAAAAAGGGGGGGAAAAAAATTTTTTTTTTAAAGGGGGGGAAAAAAAAAAGGGGGGGGGGGAAAAAAAGGGGGGAAAAGGGGGAAAAAAGGGGTTAAAAGGAAAATAAAAAAAGGGGGGGGCCCTTGGGGGGAAAAAAAAAAAAAAAGCCCAAAAAACCCCCCCCAAAAAAAGGGGGGAAGGAAGGGAAAAAAAAAAGGGGGGGGGGGGGGGGAAAAAAAAAGGGGGGGCCCCCCCAAAAAAAAAAAGGGGGGGGGGCCCCGGGGAATTTTTAAAAAAAAAAAAAAAAAAAAAAAAAAAAAAAAAAAAAAAAAAAAAAAAAAAAAAAGGAAAAAAGGGGGGGGGAAAAAAAAAAAAATTTTTAAAAAACCCAAAAAAAAAAAAGGGGGGCCCCAAAAGGGGGAAAAAGTTCAAACCTTTTTAAAAAAAAAAAACCCCCCCAAAAAAAAAAAAAGGGGGGCCAAAAAGGACAAAAGGGGGGGGCCCCCCTTTTTAAAAAAACCTTTTCCCCCCAAAAAAAAAAAGGGGGGGGTTTTTTTTTTTTTTTTGGGGGGGGGGGGGGGGGGGGGGGAAAAGGGGGGGGGTTTTTTTCGGGGGCCCCCCGGAAGGGGGGGGGGAAAAAAAAAGGGGGGGGGGCCAAAAAACCCCCCAAAACCCGGAAGGGGGAAAAAAAAGGGGAAGGGGGCCCGGGGGGGAAAGGGGGGGGGGGCCCGGGGGGGTTGGGGGGGCCCCCCAAAAAAGGGGAAAGCAGGAAAGGGGGTTTTTTTTTTAAAAAAAGGGGGGGGGATTTAAAAAAAAAAATTAAAAGGGGGAAAACCCCGGGGAAAAAAAAAAAAAAAAAAAAAAAGGGAAAGGCCAATAAAAGGGGAAAGGGGGTTTTTTTTTTTTTAAAAAAAAGGGGGGGGGGAAAAAAGGGGGCCCCGGGGGAAAAAAAAAAGGATTTTGGGGGGGGGAAAAAAGGGGGGCAAAAAAAAAGGGGGGGCCCAAAACCGGGGGAAGGGGGGAAAAAAAGGAAAAAATCCGGGGGGGAAAAAAGGGGGGGGGGGGGGGGGGGAGAAGGGGGAAAAAACCAAAAGGGGGGGGGGGGAAAAAAAAAAGGGGAAAAAAAAAGGGGGGGGAAAAATTAAAAAACCCCCCAAAAAAAAAAGGGGGGGGGGGGGGGGCCCCAAAAAAAAATTTTTCCCCCCCAAAAAAAGGGGTTTTTTTGTTTTTTTTAAAAAAAGGGGGGTTGGGAAAAACCCCCCCCCGGGGGGGGGGGGGTTTTTCCCCCCCCCCCTTTTTTTTTTTGGGGGGGGGCCCTTTTTAAAAAAAATTTTTGGTTAAAAAGGGGGGCCCGGGGAAAAGGGTTTATTTGGGTTTTTTTTTAAAAAAAAAAAAAAAAAAAAAAAAGAAAAAAAAAAAAAGGGGGGGGGGAAAAAGGGGTTTTTAAAGGGGGGGGGCCCGGGGGGGGGGAAAAAATTTTTTTTGGAAAAATTTTAACCAATTAAAAATTGGGGGGTTGGGGGGGTTTTTAAAAAAAACCCCCCCCAAAAAGGGGAAAAAAAGGGGGCCCCTTTTTTAAAAAGGGGGGAAAAAAAACAAGGGGGGGGAAAAAAAGGGGCCAAGGGCAAAGGGGGGGTTAAAAAAATTTTAAAAAAAAAAAAAAAATTTTTTTTTTTTGGGGGGAAAAAAAAAATTTTTTTTAAGGGGGGGGGCCCCCCAAAAAAAAAAAACCCAACCCGCCCGGGGGGGGGGCCCCCCCCCAAAAATTTTTTTTTTTTAAAAAGGGGGAAGGAAAAAGGGTTTGGGGGGGCCCCCCAAAAACCAAAAAAGGAATTTTGGGGGGAAAAAAAAGGGGGGGGGGGGGCCCCCCCCCGGGAAAAATTTTTTAAAAAAGGGGGGGGAAAAAAAGGGGGGGCCAAAATTCCCCCGGGGCCGGGGGGAAAAAGGGGGGCCCCCCCCTTTTTTTTTTTTAAAAAAAAAGGGGGTTGGGGGTTTTTTTTCCTTCCCCAAAAAAGGGGTTTTTTTTAAAAACCCCCAAAAAAAAGGGGGGGAAAAACCCCCCAAAAAAAAAAAGGGGGCCCCCCCAAAAAATTTTTTTGGGGGGGCCCCCCCCCCCTTTCCCAAAAAGGAAAAAAAAACCCCCCAAATTTTTTTGGGGGTTTTTTTTCCCCTTTTTCCCCAAAAAAATTTTTTTTTTTTTAAAAAAAATTAAAAATTTTTTTTTTTTTTCCCCAAACTAAAAAAGGAAAAAAAAAAAACCCCCCCAAAAAAAAAAAAAGGAAACCAAAAAAAATTTAATTTTCCCCCGGGTTTTTTTTTCCCCCCCCCAAGGGGAAAAAAATTTTTGGGCCCCCAAAACCCTTTCCCAAAAAAAAAAAAAAATTTTTTTTAAAAAAACCCCTGGGGCCCCCGGGGTTTTTTTTTTAAATTTTTTTCCCAAAAAAAATTTCCCCCCGGGCCCCAAAAAAAAAAACCTTCCCCCCTTTTTAATTTTTTAAATTAAAGTGGTTTTTCCCCCCCCCCCCTTTTTTTTCCCCCAAAAAATTTTTTTTTCCCTTTTCCCCCCCCAAAAGGGGAAAAAAAAAAATCTTTTCCAAAAATTTTTTTTTTCCAAAAATTTTTTTTTTCCCCCAAAAAAAAGGCCCCTTTTTTCCTTTTCCCGGGTTTAAAAAGGGCCCTTTTTTTTTTTTTCCCCCCCTTTAAAAACCCCCCCTTTTAAAAAAAACCCCCCCTTTTTTTTTGGGGTTTCCCCCCTTTTTGGGGGGCCCCCTTCCCCTTTTTTTTGGGGGCCCAAAAAAAAAAGGGGAAAAAAAATTTAAAATTTTTTTCCCCTTTTTGGGGGTTTTTAAAAAATTTTTTTTTTTTCCCCAAATTTTTTTTGGGAAAAAAATTTTTTTTTTTTGAAAGGGGTTTTTTTTGGGCTTTTTTTTTTTAAAAAAAAAAAAATTTTTTTTTTTTTTTTCCCAAAAAGGGGCCCTTTTTTTTTAAAAAAAAATTTTTTGGGGGGGGAAAAAAGGGGTTTTTTTTTTAAAAAAAAAAAAAAAAATTTTTTTTTTTTTTTTTGCCCTTTTTGGGGGAAAAAAACCCAAAAAAAAATTTTTTTTTTTAAAAAAAAGGGGGGTGGGGGCCCAAAGGGGAAAAATTTCAAACCCCAAAAGGGGCCCTTTAAAAAAAAAAAAACCCCAAAGGGTTCCCCCCAAAAAACCCCCCAAAAAAAAAAATTTTCCCAAACCCAAAAAAAAAAAAAGGGGGGGGGGTTTTTCAGGGGTTTTTTCTGAAGGGGGGGGAAAAAAACCCCCCCCCCAAAAGGGGGTTTCCAAAATTTTTTTTTTTTTAAAAAAAAAATTTTTTAAAAAAAAAGGGAAAAAAGGAATTTAAAAAAAAAAAAAACCTTTTAAAAAGGGGGGGAAAAAAATTTTTAAAAAAAGGGGGGCCCCCCCTTTTTTTTTAAAAGGGGGGGCCCCCCCCCCCCCAAAAAAAAATTTTTTTTTTCCCAAAAAAAAAAACCTTGGGGGGGGCCCCAAAAAAAAAACCCTTTTTTTCCCCCAAAAAATTTTTTTTTGGGGTTTAAACCCGGGTTTTAATTTTGGGGGGAAAAAAAAAAAAAAAAAAATTTAAAAAAAAAAATTTTTTTTCCTTTAAAAAAAAAAAAATTTAAAAAAATTTTTTTGGGTTTTTAAAAAAACCCCCCTTTTTTTTTCAAAACCAAAAAAAATAATTAAAATTTTTTTTAAAAAGGGGGGGGGTTTTTTTTTTTTTTTTTTGGGGGGGGAAAAAAAAAAAACTCCCAAAAACAAAACCCTTTTCCTGGAGGTTAAAAAAGGAAAAAAAATTTTTTTTAAAAGGGTTTTGGTTTAAAAAATTTAAATTTTAAAATTTTTTTTTAAAAAAAAAAATTTTTAAAAATTTTTTTTTTTTTCCCCTTCCTTTTTGGGGTTTTTTTTTTCCCCCCGGGGGTTTCCCCGGGCCCTTTGGGGGGGGGGGGGGGAAGGGGGGTTTTTTTGGGAAAAATGTCCCCTACATTGGTGGTCAGTGGTAAGAATGACCCCCTTACAGGTGTGGCCAAAATGTCACACTTAAAGATAGCTAAAAAGATATGTTGTTTCATAGCCGTGGAACTACGCAGGAACTATCAAATGGGAGGAAAATCAGGCACAGCTCAAAGAACCCATAGCAATATCTAGAGTAGCCATTCTCAACCAGGGTTCCTTGGGACCATTGGGTTCTTCCAGAGGTTGCTAGAGGTTCCTTGAGCTGTGGTTAATTGACCTCACATCTGATGGTGCCTTCTTAGATTCAGGTCAGACACCAATTAGCAGAGCCAATAGCATGACAGCCGTGTTCTTTAAAATTGCCTGTAAGGGTGTCATTTTTTTTTTAATTCTTTATTTAAGGAATGCGGATCAAACAGTAATGTAATGGATCAGACATATCAAACAACATTGTCCATAAGTAGGCTTAAAAAATTGTATAATAATCAAGTTGGTGTATAATACTGGGGTATTCATCAATGTTAAATTACATCGTAATAGTTCAATAGTAGTAATAGAGTAATTGTATTCATACGACTCTGTGATAGGTATAATTGTGCAATTCAACCAGGACAGTGTAGGCGACTTCCTATCTGGCACAAAGCCTCACTTTAAAGGTCCTGTGTAAGCCGTTCCGTTGGCTCTCTAGGGGAGAGGGGGAGCCCCTTGGTAGGTAGAGTGGGTCTTTCTCCTTTGAACAGATATTAAGTTATTATACTTTAGTGGGCTGATCCAAAACAGCGTATTGCTTATCAGTAGTGGCTCTCTGTCCTAGTTTCCTAGGAGTGGTGCCAATAAGTTCCCGCAATCCGAGGGGATTTTTTCATTTTTAGGAAAGAAGAAAAAAGTGAGTGGGTGACACCAAAAGTGTCAATGGTGGGAAAGCTATGAAAGGAATAAAGGGGGAGCAGAGATAGGATAGTAGGTGGGAAGGGGAGTGATTGTGGCGTACTGGCAAGGCCGACGACCCGAAGCCCCAAATTATCTTTAGTTAATATAATTAAATGTATGTCTTGTATTCATCCGAGAATCTGAACAGATCCCAGTGTGTCCAGCGTGTATTGTGTTCCTCCTCCTTTTCCCCTAAGGCAGCTGTAAGATGTTCCATTTGCTGGATATCTCGAACCCTGGCAAACCACTGTACTACTGTCGGTAGGGATTGTTGCTTCCAAGCACTGGGGATACACGCCCTGGCTGCATTCAAGAGGTGTTTCAGTAGGGATTTGCGGTATCGCTTGCTAGACATGGGGTCAGGTTTAGCAGAATCGCCGCCGGTTATAGGGTGGCATTTTAACAGCCACACTAAGGGGCATTCTTCCCATTGACTGGTTCTCAATGACCTCTAATAGACTAATCTTAGCAGGGGTTTCCTGAGAAATGAAATTGATTTCAAAGATTCCTCTGGGGTAGAAAGGTTCAGAAAGGCTGCTCTACACTGGTTGAGAATGGCTGTGCTAGGGTTTCCTTGAGTTGTACCCTCCCCCCCCCCCTTTATATGGTATATGTATAGTCTCAACACCAATGCTACTTGGCAGTCAGCAGTAAGAATATTAAGAAGAAAATAAATTGTCAATAAACAATATATATACATAATGACTCTTGTTGCCTCCCACCCTTCTGAGGAAAATCAGGACGTGGGAGTAGATCACCTAACATTGCTATTTTAGATCTAAGAAACTTGCCTCTTGCTCGAAAATTAGTAGGTGTGGAATAGCATAAAAAAAAGGAAAGTATTACACTAAATTATGAAGAACTCACTACAACTGTGTGAAGTATCGGCCAGTCTTAAGTCTCAGGCAGTCGCGGATACCCCAGTTGACCTGAGCGCCCAATAAGGGCAAATATGGTAGGACAAGTAGAGGGGATATAGTTAATAGGAGGAGAGAAGGGAAACAAAGCATTAAAGAGAGAAAGGCGCACCCTATCCCAGAGGAGAAAGAAAAGAAAAAAAAGGGGGGTGGGGGGAGACATTCCATGGCATAGCTGTCTCATAGGGTATTTGACAGGTATTTAATCCAGGGGTCCCATGTCAAGGTACAATTGGGATTTTTTTTAAAACAATTCTTACATTAGTTGTATATTTCAATGTTATGTGGTACATCAAAAAAGCAAGTTTTCATGTGCCCAAATAGTTCTCGCTCCAACAATTTTTTTTTCCCGGTGCAATGGAAATTTGTAAGTTCTGTATATAATTGTTTTCTATTTTGTATGTATTGCACACTGCCCTCACTGTTCACACGGCACTAATAATGTTTTCATTACATGTTTGCATTCTTGTCCTAGAATTAGCCTGCCTATGATACGCCCCTTGTTACCATAAATGTACAATTGTAATATTAATGTGATACCTACGTAATCATGTGTATAAAAAGCTTGAATTGCATCATAATAAAGCAGAACGGTTATTTGGAAAGATGCTGAGCGTATATTTTGTGTCTGTTCCCTACTGCAGTAGTTATTATTAATTTGGAACCACTAATCAATATGAGGATATGAGTTGCCTATCTGTAAATTTCCAGGTCACCGGCCTACCATGTCAGTGATCTCCAAACTCCAGCTTAGCTTTACTTAGCTCTTGAGCATCATCTTTGCTGCTGACACCAATAATGGGGCACTGTTACTCCCACTGATACCATGATGGGGCACTATTCCTTCCACTGACACCAGTGATGGGGCACTAGTCCTCCCACTGACACCAATGATGGGGCACTATTACATATTACATATTGCAATGCGGATCAAACAGTAATGTAATGGATCAGACATATCAAACAACATTGTCCATAAGTAGGCTTAAAAAATTGTATAATAATCAAGTTGGTGTATAATACTGGGGTATTCATCAATGTTAAATTACATCGTAATAGTTCAATAGTAGTAATAGAGTAATTGTATTCATACGACTCTGTGATAGGTATAATTGTGCAATTCAACCAGGACAGTGTAGGCGACTTCCTATCTGGCACAAAGCCTCACTTTAAAGGTCCTGTGTAAGCCGTTCCGTTGGCTCTCTAGGGGAGAGGGGGAGCCCCTTGGTAGGTAGAGTGGGTCTTTCTCCTTTGAACAGATATTAAGTTATTATACTTTAGTGGGCTGATCCAAAACAGCGTATTGCTTATCAGTAGTGGCTCTCTGTCCTAGTTTCCTAGGAGTGGTGCCAATAAGTTCCCGCAATCCGAGGGGATTTTTTCATTTTTAGGAAAGAAGAAAAAAGTGAGTGGGTGACACCAAAAGTGTCAATGGTGGGAAAGCTATGAAAGGAATAAAGGGGGAGCAGAGATAGGATAGTAGGTGGGAAGGGGAGTGATTGTGGCGTACTGGCAAGGCCGACGACCCGAAGCCCCAAATTATCTTTAGTTAATATAATTAAATGTATGTCTTGTATTCATCCGAGAATCTGAACAGATCCCAGTGTGTCCAGCGTGTATTGTGTTCCTCCTCCTTTTCCCCTAAGGCAGCTGTAAGATGTTCCATTTGCTGGATATCTCGAACCCTGGCAAACCACTGTACTACTGTCGGTAGGGATTGTTGCTTCCAAGCACTGGGGATACACGCCCTGGCTGCATTCAAGAGGTGTTTCAGTAGGGATTTGCGGTATCGCTTGCTAGACATGGGGGTCAGGTTTAGCAGAATCGCCGCCGGGTTATAGGGTGGCATTTTAACAGCCACACTAAGGGGCATTCTTCCCATTGACTGGTTCTCAATGACCTCTAATAGACTAATCTTAGCAGGGGTTTCCTGAGAAATGAAATTGATTTCAAAGATTCCTCTGGGGTAGAAAGGTTCAGAAAGGCTGCTCTACACTGGTTGAGAATGGCTGTGCTAGGGTTTCCTTGAGTTGTGCCCCCCCCCCCCCTTTATATGGTATATGTATAGTCTCAACACCAATGCTACTTGGCAGTCAGCAGTAAGAATATTAAGAAGAAAATAAATTGTCAATAAACAATATATATACATAATGACTCTTGTTGCCTCCCACCCTTCTGAGGAAAATCAGGACGTGGGAGTAGATCACCTAACATTGCTATTTTAGATCTAAGAAACTTGCCTCTTGCTCGAAAATTAGTAGGTGTGGAATAGCATAAAAAAAAGGAAAGTATTACACTAAATTATGAAGAACTCACTACAACTGTGTGAAGTATCGGCCAGTCTTAAGTCTCAGGCAGTCGCGGATACCCCAGTTGACCTGAGCGCCCAATAAGGGCAAATATGGTAGGACAAGTAGAGGGGATATAGTTAATAGGAGGAGAGAAGGGAAACAAAGCATTAAAGAGAGAAAGGCGCACCCTATCCCAGAGGAGAAAGAAAAGAAAAAAAAGGGGGGTGGGGGGAGACATTCCATGGCATAGCTGTCTCATAGGGTATTTGACAGGTATTTAATCCAGGGGTCCCATGTCAAGGTACAATTGGGATTTTTTTTTAAAACAATTCTTACATTAGTTGTATATTTCAATGTTATGTGGTACATCAAAAAAGCAAGTTTTCATGTGCCCAAATAGTTCTCGCTCCAACAATTTTTTTTTTTTCCCGGTGCAATGGAAATTTGTAAGTTCTGTATATAATTGTTTTCTATTTTGTATGTATTGCACACTGCCCTCACTGTTCACACGGCACTAATAATGTTTTCATTACATGTTTGCATTCTTGTCCTAGAATTAGCCTGCCTATGATACGCCCTTGTTACCATAAATGTACAATTGTAATATTAATGTGATACCTACGTAATCATGTGTATAAAAAGCTTGAATTGCATCATAATAAAGCAGAACGGTTATTTGGAAAGATGCTGAGCGTATATTTTGTGTCTGTTCCCTACTGCAGTAGTTATTATTAATTTGGAACCACTAATCAATATGAGGATATGAGTTGCCTATCTGTAAATTTCCAGGTCACCGGCCTACCATGTCAGTGATCTCCAAACTCCAGCTTAGCTTTACTTAGCTCTTGAGGCATCATCTTTGCTGCTGACACCAATAATGGGGCACTGTTACTCCCACTGATACCAATGATGGGGCACTATTCCTTCCACTGACACCAGTGATGGGGCACTAGTCCTCCCACTGACACCAATGATGGGGCACTATTACATATTACATATTGCATAATTACATAGTTGGTAAGGTTGAATAAAAACTCCAGTCCATCTAGTTCAACCTTTCTTCCACTGACACAAACAATAGGAAACTATTCCTCCCATTGACACAAATTATGGGGCATAATTCTTCCCACTGATAGGTTGCTGCACTTTACAATTAGCTCCTTAAGGAATACCTTTTGTGAAAAAAAAAACATGGAGGTTGCCATTGCTGAACGATCCTTCTGAAAATTCCAGTTGCTGGGCATTTCTGTCCTGGAAAGAAAAATGTGCAAATAAGTATTCTGACTGTTCTCTGACATTCCTGCATAGTTCCTCAGAAAGCACTGAAGCCAGAGGATCTAAATAATAGCCATGCAACTATAATTTTTAAAAGGAGTTTGGAAATGGTAGCTAAGTACGCCTGCTACAGATTATGCATGGATGGCAGCAGGATGCGACAGCTTGCATTATGTTCTTGTCCTCTACACGGGAGGTTTTTTTTTAAGGTTAGGGAGATTCACTGAGGAGTTCATCAAGAAGATTAATAATACTGGAACCAACATTATGCCAGGGTTATTCATTAAAGGTACGACGGTGCTGCAGAAGAACAAAAGGTTGTGACTTTTTAATAGAGATGGGCTGCTCATATGACATGACTTGATAAATAAAATCAACACGCCGCAGTTGTGGGCACTGGTAAAAACAAACATTGGAAGAGCGATGGATACTTTGAAAGGTGACTTGTAATAAATGTACCCAGCGTGACGCTAAGAATGGTCTTAAACATTCCTTATAGGACGTAACAGACCAATGAGATTCTGCAGGCATAAAGGCATAAAGGGGATATCTAGTCTATTCCATGTTTTCAAAGAATAAAAAATGTGGGAAGACTATGAGGTCCGTTTAATATGTTCACCCAAAATTCACCTACCGTATATACTCGAGTATAGGCCGTCCCGAGTATAAGCCGAGGCCCCTAAATCACCACAAAAAATGGGGAAAACGTATTGACCCGTGTATAAGCTGAGGGTGAAAAATGCAGCAGCTACTGTAAGTGGAAAAGAGGGTCAGCAATGCCCATCTGCAGCTGCATGCCCCCTGTACAGACCCCCGTGTCCCCATTGCACCCGTGTCCCCATTGCAGCCTACCTGTGCCGATCTGCGCCGATCCGCCGATCCGCCGATCTGTGGGTCCGGGGTCCGGTGTCCTGTGTTGATTCCGCTCTGTCCCCCCACAGCGTGTACGGCGCCATTCCACGATTACAAAAACCGCGCCTCCTCCTCCTCCTCGTCCGTGATAGGAGGAACACTTTTTTCCCAGCAGTCAGTGTGCAGTGTTCCACCTATCACGGACATTCTCTCATCCTCGTCCATGAGATGAGAATGACAGGACATCCGTAATAGGCGGAACACTGTACTGCTGGGAAAATTAGTGTCTGCCTATCACGGACGGGCGGGAGGAGGCGGCGCGGCTTTTGAAAAACTGCCGTCTGTCTGCATGACACGCTGTTCATGTAGGCAGACGGCGGTGACTCGAATATAAGCCGAGGGGTGGACTTTCAGCCCTAAAAAAGGGTCTGAAAATCTCGGCTTATATTCGAGTATATACGGTATTTTTCTAATTGAATTTTGTGGGAAAGAATGGTGACTCTTGGGTGAAGGCTGTTTCTTGATAAATAGATCCCTAAGGCCCCTTTCACACTGGGGCATTTTTCAGGCGGTACAGCGCTAAAAATAGCGCCTGTACACCGCCTGAAAAATTCCAGCCCCATTCACTCCAGTGTGAAAGCCGGCGGGCTTTCACAATGGAGCGGTGCGCTAGCAGGACGGTCCAAAAAAAGTCCTGCTAGCAGCATCTTTGGAGCGGTATAGGAGCGGTGTATTCACCGCTCCTTTACCGCTCCTACCCATTGATCTCAATGGGACACCGCGGTAATACCTAATACTTTGCGGGGGATTTTAACCCTTTTTCGGTCGCTAGCGGGGGTTAAAACCGCACCGCTATCGGCCGAATCCCATGGCTAAAACGACGGTAAAACAGCGCTAAATATAGCGCTGCTTTACCGTCCCTGCGGCTCCCGCCCCAGTGTGAAAGGGGCCTAAAGGTGCATCTCATAAAATTAGATTATCATCAAAAAGTTAATTTATTTCAGTTATTCAATTCAAAAAGTGAAACTCATATATTATATAGATCATTTACACATATAGTGATATATTTCAAGCATTTCTTTCTTTAATTTTGATGAATATGGCTTACAGCTAATGAAAACCCCAAATTCAGTATCTCAGAAAATTTGAATATGACAAAAGACCAATTAAAAAAAGGATTTTTTATACAGAAATGTTGGCTTACTGAAAGTATGTCCATGTACAGTATAGTATGCGCTCTATACTTGGTCGGGGCTCCTTTTGTCCAAAAGTCAGCGCAGCCCTCTAAAAGGAAATTCTAGAGCACTTCATGCTTCCCTCTGCTGACCAGCTTCATGGAGATGCTGATTTCATTTTCCAGCAGGACTTGGCACCTGCCCACACTGCCAAAAGTACCAATACCTGGTGTAATGATCATGGTATCACTGTGCTCTGACAGGGGATGACACTGAGATCGTCTGTTCCTAGTAATCAGGAACAGCGATCTCTGTGTTTTTCCTGTCAGTCCATCCCCCACACAGTTAGAACACACACTGAGGGAACACAGCTAACCCTTTGATTGCCCCCAGTGTCATTTATACAGTAATCAGGTAATTTTTTTAACACTAATCACTGTATTGGTGTCACTGGTCCCCAAAAAGTGTCACTTAGGGTCAGATTTGTCTGCCGCAATGTCGTTGTCCTGCTAAAAAATCACTGATCACCGCCATTACTAGTAAAAACAATAAGAAATATAAACAGTGGCAATTTCTGTCCTGGAAAGAAAAATGTGCAAATAAGTATTCGGACTGTTCTCTGACATTCCTGCATAGTTCCTCAGAAAGCACTGAAGCCAGAGGATCTAAACAATAGCCATGCAACTATAATTTTTAAAAGGAGTTTGGAAATGGTAGCTAAGTACGCCTGCTACAGATTATGCATGGATGGCAGCAGGATGCGACAGCTTGCATTATGTTCTTGTCCTCTACACGGGAGGTTTTTTTTTAAGGTTAGGGAGATTCACTGAGGAGTTCATCAAGAAGATTAATAATACTGGAACCAACATTATGCCAGGGTTATTCATTAAAGGTACGACGGTGCTGCAGAAGAACAAAAGGTTGTGACTTTTTAATAGAGATGGGCTGCTCATATGACATGACTTGATAAATAAAATCAACACGCCGCAGTTGTGGGCACTGGTAAAAACAAACATTGGAAGAGCGATGGATACTTTGAAAGGTGACTTGTAATAAATGTACCCAGCGTGACGCTAAGAATGGTCTTAAACATTCCTTATAGGACGTAACAGACCAATGAGATTCTGCAGGCATAAAGGCATAAAGGGGATATCTAGTCTATTCCATGTTTTCAAAGAATAAAAAATGTGGGAAGACTATGAGGTCCGTTTAATATGTTCACCCAAAATTCACCTACCGTATATACTCGAGTATAGGCCGTCCCGAGTATAAGCCGAGGCCCCTAAATCACCACAAAAAATGGGGAAAACGTATTGACCCGTGTATAAGCTGAGGGTGAAAAATGCAGCAGCTACTGTAAGTGGAAAAGAGGGTCAGCAATGCCCATCTGCAGCTGCATGCCCCCTGTACAGACCCCCGTGTCCCCATTGCACCCCGTGTCCCCATTGCAGCCTACCTGTGCCGATCTGCGCCGATCCGCCGATCCGCCGATCTGTGGGTCCGGGGTCCGGTGTCCTGTGTTGATTCCGCTCTGTCCCCCCACAGCGTGTACGGCGCCATTCCACGATTACAAAAACCGCGCCTCCTCCTCCTCCTCGTCCGTGATAGGAGGAACACTTTTTTCCCAGCAGTCAGTGTGCAGTGTTCCACCTATCACGGACATTCTCTCATCCTCGTCCATGAGATGAGAATGACAGGACATCCGTAATAGGCGGAACACTGTACTGCTGGGAAAATTAGTGTCTGCCTAACACGGACGGGCGGGAGGAGGCGGCGCGGCTTTTGAAAACTGCCGTCTGTCTGCATGACACGCTGTTCATGTAGGCAGACGGCGGTGACTCGAATATAAGCCGAGGGGTGGACTTTCAGCCCTAAAAAAAGGGTCTGAAAATCTCGGCTTATATTCGAGTATATACGGTATTTTTCTAATTGAATTTTGTGGGAAAGAATGGTGACTCTTGGGTGAAGGCTGTTTCTTGATAAATAGATCCCTAAGGCCCCTTTCACACTGGGGCATTTTTCAGGCGGTACAGCGCTAAAAATAGCGCCTGTACACCGCCTGAAAAATTCCAGCCCCATTCACTCCAGTGTGAAAGCCGGCGGGCTTTCACACTGGAGCGGTGCGCTAGCAGGACGGTCAAAAAAGTCCTGCTAGCAGCATCTTTGGAGCGGTATAGGAGCGGTGTATTCACCGCTCCTTTACCGCTCCTACCCATTGATCTCAATGGGACACCGCGGTAATACCTAATACTTTGCGGGGGATTTTAACCCTTTTTCGGTCGCTAGCGGGGGTTAAAACCGCACCGCTATCGGCCGAATCCCATGGCTAAAACGACGGTAAAACAGCGCTAAATATAGCGCTGCTTTACCGTCGCTGCGGCTCCCGCCCCAGTGTGAAAGGGGCCTAAAGGTGCATCTCATAAAATTAGAATATCATCAAAAAGTTAATTTATTTCAGTAATTCAATTCAAAAAGTGAAACTCATATATTATATAGATCATTTACACATATAGTGATATATTTCAAGCATTTCTTTCTTTAATTTTGATGAATATGGCTTACAGCTAATGAAAACCCCAAATTCAGTATCTCAGAAAATTTGAATATGACAAAAGACCAATTAAAAAAAGGATTTTTAATACAGAAATGTTGGCTTACTGAAAAGTATGTCCATGTACAGTATAGTATGCACTCAATACTTGGTCGGGGCTCCTTTTGTCCAAAGTCAGCGCAGCCCTCTAAAAGGAAATTCTAGAGCACTTCATGCTTCCCTCTGCTGACCAGCTTTATGGAGATGCTGATTTCATTTTCCAGCAGGACTTGGCACCTGCCCACACTGCCAAAAGTACCAATACCTGGTGTAATGATCATGGTATCACTGTGCTCTGACAGGGGATGACACTGAGATCGTCTGTTCCTAGTAATCAGGAACAGCGATCTCTGTGTTTTTCCTGTCAGTCCATCCCCCACACAGTTAGAACACACACTGAGGGAACACAGCTAACCCTTTGATTGCCCCCAGTGTCATTTATACAGTAATCAGGTAATTTTTTTAACACTAATCACTGTATTGGTGTCACTGGTCCCCAAAAAGTGTCACTTAGGGTCAGATTTGTCTGCCGCAATGTCGTTGTCCTGCTAAAAAATCACTGATCACCGCCATTACTAGTAAAAACAATAAGAAATTAAAAGTCCATAAATCTATCCCCTATTTTGTAGACGCTATAACTTTTGTGCAAACCAATCAATATACACTTATGCCGCGTACACGCGGTCGGAATTTCCGATGGAAACAGTCCGATGGGAGCTCTTCAATGGATTTTCCGACCGTGTGTATGCCCATCGGTCTTTTTCTGTTGGAATTTCCGACGGACTTTGGATTGAGAACCTGTTCTCAATTTTTCCGACGGAAAACCTTTCTATCGGATTTTCCGATCGTGTGTATGCAATTCCGACACACAAAATTCCGACGCATGCTCTGAAACAATTCGACGCATGCTCGGAAGCATTAAACTTCCCTTTTATAGTGCTGTCGAACGTGTTTTATGCCGCTGTGTTACTGACCGTCGGAATTTGGTGTGACCGTGTGTAGGCAAGACAGTTTGAGCGAAATTCCATCGGAATTCCGACGGGAAAACCATCAGCGCTTTTTCCGACGAGAAATTCCGACCGTGTGTACGCGGCATTATTGGTATTTCTTTTTTAACTAAATTATGTAGCAGAATACATATTGGCCTAAGTTAATGAAGAAATTATTTTTTTTCCTTTTTTTTTCAGATATGTATGTATTATAGCAAAATGTAAAAAAAATTGTTTTATTTTTTATTTTTTTTTAAAGTGCAAAAAATAAAAACCACAGAGGTGATCAAATATCACCAAAAGAAAGCTCTGTTTGTGGGGAAAAAAGGACATCAAATTTATTTGGGTACAGCCTCGCAAGCCAGCGCAATTGTTAGTTAAATTCATGCAGTGCCGTATATAGCAACAAAAATGGCCTGGTCATTAAGGGGGTAAATCTTTCCAGTTCTTAAGTGGTTAAGCAATTGAGTTGCTTAAAGTGCTTCTAAAGGCAGAAGGTGTTTTTACTTTAATGCATTCTATGCATTAAGGTAAAAATCCTTCTGCATGCCGTTCCCCCCCCAGCACTCCGATTTACATACCTGATCTCGATCCAGTGACATGCACAAGAGCAGAGGCTCTGTAGGCTCTTTCCCTCTTCATTGGCTTAGACACAGCAACGGGAGCCAATGTCGCTGTCAATCACAGCCAGTGATGAAGGAGCAGGGGGCCAAGTCCTGCTGTGTGTGCCAATAGACAGAGACTCAGGAGTGAGCCCGCATTAGAGCCCCCATAGCAAGAACCCTTGCTAAGGAGGCACTAGACAGGGGGAGGAGCCAAGAGCACAGACAGGGGACCCAAGAGAGGAGGATCAGGTCTGCACTGTGCAAAAACATTACACAGAGCAGGTAAGTATTATGTTTGTTATTTCAAAGAAAAAAATCACTTTAACAAATAAGCTATGAAAATATTGTTTCACATTCACACTCTTTGGCTTATACATAATTTTTCTGCTTTCCTCACCAGTGCTGTACTTCACTTGACCACCCACCCAAATAATTTCTATTGTTATATTCTTACCCTGTGTGGTTGCTTCTTTTGCCTATTGTTGTCATTCTGTGCGTTCACTAAAATATGCCAACTCTGCACTGACTGCACACCATGAATTACAGTGAACCACGCTCCACTTGTAAGGGAGCTTGTGATTGGCTAAGTTTTGGCGCCAAAGTGTGTAAGTTCTTTTTCTTGGATAGAACAAAAAGCCATTTGTTTCTGATGGAACCCTCCGCCATATTGTGTCATATTCCTGGCCATAGGCCTTCTCTTGACATCCCCAGCCATAGGCCCTAATATTTAGGAATAAAGGAATATTCACACATAAAATGCATTTCCAGCACTTTATTGTAACTTACCAAAGGTTTCTGTGGCATCTGACATCCTATAAGAATTCTTCGGTGCAGGAAAAGCACACGTAGGAGTAGACATTCTGTAGTTGTGATTTTTGCGCATAACGTAAGCACACAGTTGTAAGCCCTCTTCCGTTTGCACCTCCTCTCCTTGTGAGTACCACTGATTTGGGACCACTTTCCTAAGTATACTAAGTCCATAGCAGTAAGCTTCCTTCACCAAGCAAGATCAAGGTGCTCTCATTAGTATATCAGTCTCTCCCAATGGGGTTGATTTACTAAAACTGGAGAGTGCAAAATCTGGTACAACTCTGTATAGAAACTAATCAGCTTCCAGGTTTTTTGTCAAAGCTTAACTGAAAAAGCTGAAGTGAGAAGCTGATTGGCTACCATGCACAGCTGCACCACATTTTGTACTCTTCAGTTTTAGTAAATCAATCCCAATGTCCCTTTCATAGCATTGCCCAGCCGGGTACACTCTCAGTTGGCACACTCATTCCCAGGCTTTGGTCTAAAAGGCCTTATGCTCCCCGCTACAGGACCTGCAGAAGACGGTCCGGGGAGACAAGTGCATGCCTCCCAACTTTTTGAGATAGGAATGAGGGACACCTATCAGCAAAAGTATGCAGGCATAGGCCATGCCCCCTGCCACACCCCCTTAATGGAGAATTGTACAAAAAAATAAGATTGGTTAAACCCACAAGTGCTTTTTTTTTACCACTACTATTCCTTTATATTGGCTTTTGGAATTTACAAATGCAGCAATTTAGAAATCAGATGAAAGGTTTAGAACTGATTTTTTGTTTTTGATAGATACAAGTGCATTTTATATATATACAACTATATAGATCAGACCAAAATGAGGGACAAATTAGTTGCAATGAGGGCCAGAGGGACATTGTTCCAAATCAGGGACAGTTGGGAGCTATGCAAGTGACTATAGCTGTAACTTATGTGTTCTGTACCACCTTTCCTGGGACTTCAGCCTTGCAAAGGGCCCTTTAGCTCAGCACTTGTAGGGGACTACATGTTGCAGCACTGGGTTGTTTTGCACCAATAACAGACAAAAAAGGTCCAATGCATCGCATATCACTGCAAGACCCTGCGAATATGCAAAAGGACAGCCTCAGCCCGGGTTCCAGCCAAGCCATTCCTCCACCGTGTTTCACTCTACAGATTAAAGTGATTATAACTTAACCCTGCTTTAACCACATGCCGACCGCGCTATAGTTGAAAGACGGCTACAGCGCGGTCGGCTTGTTCTAAGTGGACGTCCTACGGACGTCCTCCCAGAAACTTGCTCCCGCGCACCCCCTGGGGCGCGCACTCGGGAACATCCCGAGGACCCGGCGCATCACGGATCACGGTGATAGCTGCTTACCACGTATCGGCCGTTAGCGGCCGTTTACCACGTGATCGCTCCGTGAAATGACCGAGCGATCACATGTACACAAACTGGTGTCACGTCATGACGCCGGTTCCTCCCTCCCCTCTCTGTACCGATCGGTACAGTGAGAGGGGAGAAGCGGAAAGGGGGAGAGACGGGACCAGCGCTGTGGGCTGGATGTGTAGTGCCCACAGAGCCTGCAATACTGTGCAATACTCTGCCACCACTGTGCAATACTCTGCAACCACTGTGCAATGCTCTGCAACCACTGTGCAATGCTCTGCAACCACTGTGCAATGCTAAGCCACCACTGTGCAATGCTCTGCCACCACTGTGCAATGCTCTGCGACCACTGTGCAATGCTCTGCAACCACTGTGCAATGCTCTGCAACCACTGTGCAATGCTCTGCCACCACTGAAATGCTCTGCAACCACTGTGCAATGCTCTGCCACCACTGCAATGCTCTGCCACCACTGCAATGCTCTGCCACCACTGTGCAATGCTCTGCCACCACTGTGCAATACTCTACCAATACTGTGCAATACTGCAATACTCTGCCAATACTTGCCAATACTCTGCCAATACTTGCCAATACTCTGCCAATACTTGCCAATACTCTGCCAATACTCGCCAATACTCTGCCAATACTCTGCCAATACTCTGCCAATACTCTGCCAATACTCTGCAATAATTTTTAATAGAAACAAAGATTTTTTTTTTTTTTTTTACCGAATTTTCAGTATTTTTTGATTTATAGCGCAAAAAATAAAACAAAATGCAGTGATTAAATGCCACCAAAAGAAAGCTCTATTTGTGTAAAAAAAAGGAGACAAAATTCATTTGGGTACAGTTTTGCATGACTGAGTAATTGTCATTCAAAGTGTGAGAGCATCGAAAGATGAAAATTGGTCTGGTTAGGAAGGGGGTTTAACTGCCCAGTGGTCAAGTGGTTAAACTTCTACACAACTTTATCCCGGACCTGTCTGGCATGTTCCTTGTTCTTCAAGATGCTGTTTGTTCACTAAAGTTCTCTAACAAACCTATGAGGGCTTCACAGAACAGCTGTATTTATACTGAGATTAAATTACACACAGGTGGACTCTATTTACTTATTAGGTGACTTCTGAAGGCAATTGGTTCCACTAGATTTTTAGTTAGGGGTATCAGAGTAAAGGGGGATATTTATTTGTAAAAAAATTGAAAACCATTTATCATTTTGTTTCCACTTCACATTTATTATGTGTCACTTTGTGTTGGTCATTCACATAAAATCCCAATAAAATACATTTACGTTTTTGGTTGTAACATGATAAAATTTGGAAAATTTCAAGGGGTATGAATAATTTTTCAAGGCACTGTACCTTATCGAAAGCCAGATTCGTAAAATCACACTCCTACACCAAAATGGCACGGTGAAGAGATGCTGAAAATTCATGACCCTTTGTCAACAGCTTCTTACATCGCCAGCCGGTCAACTTTAAATCCGGCAATAATCTGTGATAGATATGAAAGCCTTTCAGGCAGCAAAAAAGTCATTTGAAATCCTGCAGCCCCGCATGAAATATGAAATATGAAATAAACATGTGACTTCATAAAGAACAGTCACCCTAGTAAAGGCAATATTGGTTTCCATGTTGTCAGCTGTCACTCCATCTATCAGCACAGCAGGTAGGTCAGAATTTATCACCGGAGGTGTCAGGCGGTGCGCCAAATGAAAAACATACTGAGATGAAAATTATTCGGTTGAGCTAATACAAATTAAAGTGGACCTGTCATGTCTGGGTTAGGGTGAAAATTATGGCTATGAAACACAACGAATAAATAATATTAAAACCCAATCAATGAAATTTCATATAAGCTTATTCGTTAACCACCTCAATACAGTGCATTTTAACCCCCTTCCTGCCCAAGCCATTTTTCAGCTTTCAGCACTGTCACATTTTGAATGACAATTTGCGCGGTCATACAACACTGTACCCAAATGAAATTGTTATCATTTTGTCCCCACAAATAGAGCTTTATTTTGGTGTTATTTGATCACCTCTGCGGTTTTTTTATTTTTGCGCTATAAACAAAAGAAGAGGGACAAGTTTAAAAAATTAACAATATTTTTTACTTTTTGCTATACTAAATATCCCCAAAAAATATATAAAAAACATTTTTTCCCCTCAGTTTAGGCCGATACGTATTCTTCTACATATTTTTGGTAAAAAAAAAAAAAATCGCAATAAGATTATATTGATTGTTTTGCACAAAAGTTATAGCGTCTACAAAATAGAGCATAGATTTATAGCATTTTTATTTTTTTATTTTTTTTAACTAGTAATGGCTGCGATTTTTATCGTGACTGCGGACATATCGGACACTTTTGACACATTTTTGGGACCATTCACATTTATACAGCGATCCGTGCTATAAAAATGCATTGATTACTGTATAAATGTGACTGGCAGGGAAGGGGCTAACCACTAGGGGGCGCTGAAGGGGTTAATATGTTCCCTGGGAGTGATTCTAACTGTGGGGGGAGGGGACTCACAAGGGGAGGAGACCGATCGGGGTGTTTCTCTGTACTGAGAACACACCATCGGCTCCTCTCCTCTGACTGAAAAGCAGGGGGAGTTTGGGACTTTAAATGAAGCAAATAAATAGTGGAGGTAAGTTTGAGTATAAGGTATTAATTTAATAACATTGATATAAAAATGTTTGAACATTATTCATTTCATATATATACACATGGAGTATGCGCCAAGGCTAGGCACGATAAGTATAGACATACATAGTAGTACATAATCAGAATATTAAGCATTGTTAAATAATAAATATGCAATAGCCAATAGCGGCATATCCCAAAGCTGGCACGTGCATCCACACGGTAATGTACATCCACCAAATGTTGCATGAATGACATCATGGAGCAAGATGATCGTAGGTAAATAAATGACAGTCAATATCAGGTGTAGCTGTGGCATCAAGTAAAGCTCTACGCGTTTCGTGGGTTTGCCCACTCGTCAGGAGCAGATGCGACAGACATTCCTATGGAATATATTTAAAAGTATAAAGGGTCATGCTCTAGGAAATAAACTCTCAAAAAAAGCTTACATCTATGTATAGAGGGTTAACCAGCAGCACTCACCAACTCAGACAGCAAATGCAGCGTGGAGTAGCTGGCGCGAGGCCGGCCAGGAACACGAAATCGCCTCTCTCTCCTCTGACAGGACCGTGGATCTGTGTGTTTACATACACAGATCCACGGTCCCGCTGTGTTACCAGGCAATTGTGGGTTCCCGGCGGACATGGCGGCCGCTGGCCACGTGCATCGGGTGCTCCCTGGAGGGCCGGGAAGAGCCCTGAAGAGCCCTGAGAGCTGCGCCGCCTGGGCGTCAATAGACAGCCGGCGGTCGCATAGTGGTTAAAGACATTTCAAAATGTATTTTCAATATTTTTAAATCTGCTTTTTTTTTTCTCTAAATAATACCTGGTGGTCCTGATCATGAGGGTCCTTCTGCAAGCACTTCCTGTTATAGGGTGACGGCGTTGAAAACTCCCAACTGCGCTCTACTGTTGCCCATACCATAGATCAGTGATGGCGAACCTGGGCACCCCAGATGTTTTGGAACTACTTTTCTCAGAATGCTCATGCACTCTGCAGTGTAGCATCATGGGAAATGTAGTTCCAAAACATCTGGGGTGCCAAGGTTCGCCATCACCGCCATAGATAAAGGAGAGAGGGCGCCTCCATCTAAATGTAGCTGTTTTGTAATTGAATAAAATATGTTAAATACAGGGCTTTTTTTCAGCAGGAACGTGGGGGAACGCAGTTCGGGCACCTCCAGAACTGAATGATAAGGGGTGCTGGAGGGTCTATTGATGCTAGATGCTGGGGAATTTATTGTTGCTGGAGGGGATCTATTTTTGTGGCGGATGCTAGCTGCTGGGGAGGTCTTCTGTTGCTTGTGGGGGATCTATTGTTGCTGGGGGGCGGGTCTTATGTCGCAAGGGGGTCAATCGTTGCTGGGAGTGATCCACTGTTGAGGGAGGGGTCTTTGTTGCTGGCTGCTGAAGGGTCTATTGATGCTGGCTGTTTGGGAATCCATTGTTGCTGGTGGGGATCTATTTTTTCTGGGGGGGGGGGGGCTATTGTTGCTAGATATAGAGTATTTCACTGTCTTTCTTGTTATCATTAACAAATTCCATACAAAATACTCCATACTCCATACACCACAAAACTTTATTTGGTTCTGCATTCTCTAAAAGGGGTGGTACTGGGAGGTGGGTAAGGGGTGGACCCATGAAATGGTGCTCAGAGGTGGGTAGGGGGCGGAGTCAAAGGGTGACTTGGAAGGGAGGAGCAGTCAGTGCATTTAAACAGCTGCATTTAGATGGAGGCGCCCTCTCTATTTTATCTATTGTATGGCCATTAGAGTTTCCTCAAGACTCGTGTTAAGAAGAGGAGCATCCATTACATTGTGGTCAAAAACTATTTGGCCAGCGCTTTTACATACTGTATATTCACATTAGCCACTGCCATTAGGGCAGGGCTCAACAAATCCCAGGTCACCATGGCAACTAGAAATTATGTCCTGGCACCTGGGCTTTTATCAGCCCACATAAGAGAAAGGGGCTTTGTCATTGAAAATAAAGCTTTGTTAGTTAAAAAAAAAAAAAAAAAAAACTGTCTCCTAGCCTTTTTTAGCTGGCTCCTAGATTAAGTAAAGTTGTTAAGCCCTGCATTAGGGAGTTTACAATCTAAGGTATCTCTCTTACATGAATACATATTAGGGCTGATTTAGACCCAAGCCAATTAATCTACCAGCATGTGTGTAGGTGGGGTGCAACATGGTGCGGCAGCAATAATTCACACAGTCAGGTGCAATAGAAGACTTGTATTGAAATAGTACAGCAACAGTTCACAAAAACTGGATGGGAAGGCTGCCCAACTAGATGCAGTTATGATTTCCAGTAATTTTAAGAAAGTGAGGATCAGCCAGACTCACAAGGTCTGTAAAGAAAGCATAATGTGGCCTGGTGGTCTCGTGGCCAAGTAGGATGTTGACTAAAGGAGTTGCAACCCTACGCTTTCCATTTTCATCAAGAACATTTCCCTACTGCTAGTACTGACCCTAACAGATGAGGTACCTGTCCCCACTGTCGCAAATGTGTCCCAAAGCCTGAGAGCCAGGGCCTTAAATAGACTCTGCGTGACCCAAGATGGCTACCAGAGTCACATCCAACAATCTAATCTAATTACTTCCCCAGTAAACCAGGAATCCATAGGTTCCTTTTGACTTCCTCTCCAGCTATGGGGCTGCTGCAGATGAGCACCACCTGCAGTGGAGAAAGTAGACTGCACCTGCCTACATGTCTTTAGGAGGAAACCCGTGCAAGGAAAGGGAGAACATGCAAACGCCATGCATACCTCCCAACATTTTGAGATGGGAATGAGGGACACCTACTAACAAATGTATGTATGCATAGGACACGCCCCCTGCCACACCCCCTTAAAGGAGAATTAACCAAAAAAAAAGGTTAATTAAATCCACAAGGACTTTTTTTTACCACTTTATATTGGCTTTTAAAATGTACAAATGCAGCAATTTGGATAAAAGGTTTAGCACTGGGAAACACTTTTTGAAACATAAAAAGTGCATTTTATATACAACTATATAGATCAGACCAAAATGAGGGACAAATTAGGTGGAATGAGGGACAGAGGGACATTGCGTCAAATCAGGGACAGTCCCTCCAAATCAGGGACAGTTGGGAGCTATGGCCATGCCAGGATTTGAAAAGGAGGCCCAGTGCTGAAACACTAACCACTAAGCTGCTGTGCGGCTATTCACAAGATAGCAGTAAATCAGCTTAAATCCTAGACCTCACCACCAACAGGTCAATGGGAAGTATTTTTTAGTCCATCGTTTATATTATCCCTAATAAAAAAGGCACATATTTTTGAAACCTGAGAATAATAAATAAAATAAAACAATATATTTTTCCTATAATGTTCTGATTGAAGTATATACACTTTTTGTTACGGCTTAATACAAAATGCGTCCTTTCCAAAGAACCCGTAGCAGTATTTATTCCATCATATGCAAGTCCATCGCCTACTTGTAAGTAACAAAATGACAGCCTCAAGCAATATACATGTCCTATTGCAATGCAGCCCGGGTCAGTCCTGAAACAACTATATTTCCCCAGGGGCCGTCTACTTACACCTGAAGAACGCTGTACAGACAGGCGCCCTTTTGTTCTGTGTTTGCAGCTTTATTTTTATTTATTTTCGAGGCCTTGACAGACATCACCGAGATACATCTTCCATCTGATAAATTAGACCCGTGCTCAAGGTCACACTGAGGAAAACACAGACCTCTTCAGCTGGTTGGCAATGAGTAAAACACAGACAAGACATTCAATTTTTCCCATTACAAAGAAAATAAATATATATATACATACAGGCGCAGCTTTCATAAACTGCATATTTGTTGTTTAGTAATTCCGGCATAAGAGACACGCAGATTGCATTTTTAGTGAGTTACTACTGCAGTGTTTACCCTAAAGTACATATAAACCCTAACAAAAAAATGTCTGGAGTCTCAAGGAGCTTATGCTTGGCCATACAGCCGATTGCAGGTCTGCATACCTCCCAACTTTTTGAGATGGGAATGAGGGACACCTATCAGCAAAAGCATGCAGGCATAGGCAGGGCAGCCATCACAAATTGTGGGGCCCCTTACACAGCTTTAGGCCTGGGCACCCCCCCCCGAGCCTGACCACCAACATTCACCAGGGTCCCGCCCACTGGCCGTCCCACCGAATCTGCCCACTTTCCATCCCACCAAGTCTTTCAGTGCCTCAGCCCCTCTCACACCTGTACGCTCTCAGCCCCCCTCACACCTGTACGCTCCCAGCCCCCCTCACACCTGTACGCTCTTAGCCCCCCTCACACCTGTACGCTCTCAGCCCCCCTCACACCTGTACGCTCTTAGCCCCCCTCACACCTGTATGCTCTCAGCCCCCCTCAGCCCCCCTCACACCTGTACGCTCTCAGCCCCCCCCCCCTCACACCTGTACGCTCTTACCCCCCTCACACCTGTACGCTCTCAGCCCCCTCACACCTGTACACTCTCAGCCCCCTCACACCTGTACGCTCTTAGCCCCCCCCTCACACCTGTACGCTCTCAGCCCCCTCACACCTGTACGCTCTCAGCCCCCTTCAGACCTGTACGCTCTCAGCTCCCTCGCACCTGTACGCTCTCAGCCCCCTCGCACCTGTACGCTCTCAGCCCCCTCACACACCTGTACGCTCTCAGCCCCCCTCATACCTGTACGCTCTCAGCCCCCTCGCACCTGTACGCTCTCAGCCCCCTCGCACCTGTACGCTCTCAGCCCCCTCATACCTGTATGCTCTCAGCCCCATCACACCTGTACGCTCTCAGCCCCCCTCACACCTGTACGCTCTCAGCCCCCTCACACATGTACGCTCTCAGCCCCTTCAAACCTGTATGCTCTCAGCCCCCCCCCCCCCACACCTGTACGCTCCTAGCACCACTCACATGTGTGTATATACGACAAGCACGTACATGGCAGAGCAGCAGCCTTCCGACTCACACACATACAGGAGCATCCACGGAGCTTCTCTGCACCCGACCCTGCCTTCTCACATCCTTGCCAGTCGGCGGGTGTTCTGTCAAAAAATGTCCGGCCATCGGATAGTGTCCGCCCAGGCGCAGCGCTTGCGCAGTATGGAGGACAAGGAGACTCCGAAAGTCTCAGAAGAAGAACGGCGCCTGCGCACTGAGTGCAGGTGCAAGCCCCACCATCCAAGTGGACATACGCTAGCACATAGAAAGAGGGCCCCTCGCGGGCTCGCCTTGCTCGCCACGCTTCGAGCGCGGCCTTGGCTCTTTTTTATTTTAACTCTATGTCCACTTGGATGGTGGGGCTTGAACCTGGACTAACGGCGCAGGCGCCGTTCACCTTCGGAAACCTTCGCCATTTCCTTGTCCTCCATACTGCGCAAGTGCAGTACAGGGCGGACACTATCTTACGGGGGACAGTATTCAACACATCACCGGCCCGTCCAGACCCTGGGGCCCCTTACAAGTGTATGGGCTGTACCCCCCTGATGGCGGCCCTGGTGGTATAAATAAGTTTGGGTTACCACCTAACCAGGAATCACCCAGACAGTCCGGGTTTAGAAACATTTGTTAAAGATTCCTATTTAATGCGTTAAGAGGCAAGAGGGTGTAAAAACATTGGGGTAGGGGGCACTGCCCTGGGGAACATGTAGCTCATTTGCTCTCCCCATTCCTAGATCTCTTCTGTCACAGATGAAGCCGGAAGTGACAATCATTTTGCCACTTCCAGTTTCAGACCTGTCACTCCCTGTCTGTTACCAGGACCACATGAATACAGAAAAATCCACCCTCTGCACAATGCTATACACCCTCACACATTTCTAGAAAACTTTGCATTAAAAAAAAAGGTATTTTTGGTTCACATGCATTGCAATGCAATGCATGCTTAAGCTGGTCAACTGCGTCAAAGTAATTCCTCTCTGGCCAGACCTACACTACACTATACTAACTACACTACCCTACAATACACTACACTACCCTATGCTACTCTACTCAACACTAAAAATCACTTTAGTGTACTTATTCCTAAATATTTGTGTTTTATAAACAGCTGTTCAAATATTGTGTGACATAAAAATTGCAACAACCGCTGTAATCCTCCAGGGCCTCTGCTTTTGGAAAATATATAATGTTTGGGAGTTTTAACAAATTTCTAACTAAAATGGTAATTTTAACATGTGTGTGAAAAAAAAAAAAGAATTGCCCTGGACCACAAGTGGTTACAAAACATAAAATCCCCCAAAAATGACCCTCGCTGTAACACCATTGTCAATCACATTGTCCGGCAAGTACTGTGTGACTTAAATAACAGCGACAACCACCATGTTATCCTCCAGGGCTTCTGCTTTCAGGAAAATATATAATGTTTGGGGGTTCTAACTAATTTCTAGCTAAAATGTTGATTTTTTTCATCTGTGTGTGAAAAAAAGAAAAATAATTGCCCTGGACAGCAAGTGGTTACAAAAAAAAAATGTCCCATGTTGTAATGCCATTGTCACACTGTCCAGCAATGGAGATCCACGTCCACCGATGTAGAGGTGAAACAGGTGATCGGGAAGGCTCTGGATCTTGTTGACCAATCTATTCCTGCAATAAAAATGATACCGTAAACATAGAAACAAAAACTTTTTATTTTTTTTTTGCTTTTTTGTTTTTTTGTTTTAGATTAAACATAGAAACACAAACTTTTCAACGACGCAGAAGATCTTGTTGTTCGATCCATTCCTGCAAAAGAATGAAATGTTAATATTTTCTGAATGGATAATGCTGAAAGCATACAGTATGACACTTTTTATTAAACATGTTTTCTCATGATTTTTAAATTATGGTCGCAAACTTGGGACATAGTCCAACAACAACACAGAATGTCCAACAGTTATTTTCTCTGTAATATAAAATACATTCTGCTTCCTATAATTGCTCCCCTGTAATTGGTGTCATAGGTGTGCAGACCAGGGAGCTCCACTGTAGATATCCCCCTCACTCCTTTAGTTTTATGGTCATTAATGGATCAGCAGAGAGTAGAAATGTCGAGCTTCACTTCTGTGTTTTGTTTGCACAATTGTTTTTGACTTGAGGGCCTGTTCACACCGTGTCTTTGCAGTAACAAGCTTATTACCTCGCGCTTCTCAATGGCCCTCCAATACGGCTTCTGATGGGCGTGTGTTGCAGCACAACAATGCACTAACATTCATGCATTGTGGTGTTTTGTGAAAAAATGGTGCATGCATGCACCATCATTTTTGGCCGCACACCACACATTGTTGTGTTTTTGGCAGCATACCTAACAAATTGAATTGTGCCCCATTGTTGGTGTTTGTTGGAGGAATTCTGCCCCATTGTTGATGTTAGTGGGAGGAATGGTGCCCCTTTAATGGTTTCATTTGGCCAAAATGTTGGTGTCATTGCTCCCATTTAATGTGCCCTGCTCCCATGTAATGTGCCCTGCTCCCATCCACCAAGCACAATTCATGTATCCCCGCCCAATTAATTCTTCACTTTAAAAATCTGGTCACCTTACTGTGGCTTTAAAGCCTTATGCCCTGTACACACGGTCGGAATTTCCGACGGAAAATGTCCTATCGGACCAAGTTGTCGGAAAATCCGACAGTGTGTGGGCGCCATCGGACTTTTTCAGTCGGAAAAAATTTGAGATCCTGCTTTCAAATTTTCCGACAACAAAGTCCGATCGGACTTTTTCCGATCGTGTGTAGCGAATTCCGACGGACAAAGTGCCACGCATGCTCAGATCAAATTACAAGACCAAAGCTATTGGCTACTAGCCTCTACGTAGTTCCGTCGTACGCAACGAATGTCACCACGTTCAGAATGATCATATTTTCTGACAACTTTGTCCGAAGGTGTGTTTGCAACACCAGTGTCGGACAAAATCCGGTTTTGTGGTTGGAATTTCCGACGTGTGTATGGGGCATAAAAGTTTTTCACCTTAATGCATTCAAACCTACTGTGCTGCAGCTGCCCCCCCAGACCCCCCTTTTCCTTACCGGAGCCTGATCCAATCCAGCAATATGCAAGAGCGCACAAGTCCCTCCCCTCTTATGGCTCTCGCTGCTGTCAATTAAATCCGGTCACACAGGGCAGGCCGAGTCGCGCTGTCTGTGTCAATGGACACAGCAGTGGGACTTGGGAATGCGCCCGCATTGATGTCCCCAGGGAATGCGGCTTATCCTGGGGGCACCTGATGAGGAGGAGCCAGGAGTGTCGGCAGGGGACCCCAAAAGAAGAGCATTGGGGTGATTCTGTGTAAAATAATTGCACAAGTTTAGACATGTTCGTAATTTTTCTAAAATTTTTTTAATAAAAACGTTGAGCTTTATAACCACAAGGATTTGTTTAAGATTATAGAGGTTTATTACATGAATAATGAATGAATGATTAATAATGAATAATAGGTGCTCTTATTTTGATATTAATCATGATAAATAAATGACTTAAAACATGATTACTAGAGGTAGTGGTGGCCAGAAGATCAGGTGCTGCCCCTGATAGCTTTGGGTTGTTGACCTTGAAATAATTGTTGCTCTGTCTGTAGACCTGTCTGGAGTACATGCACTATCCTGTCTGGATAAAACAAGTCCATAGACTGTCAATTCAGCTATACAGTGCACGCTCTTTGCAGTCTGAAACCGGTTTTCAGTCAGTGGCTTCAACAAAATGGCGCCTGAAGCGCGGACAGGTGTGATATGCTGTTGTTTTCCCTATTTCTAAGCCAGATGCCTTGTTTTACTGACAGCAGGGGGACAACCAGGAAGTAACCCTGGGTTAAACCAAGCAGATTCGCCCTGTGGCGCGGTGTAAACACGTATCCCCGGGAGGGGACTGTTGTCCGCAGTGTTCAGGTCACCCTGTGTTGTTGGTAGTCAGTATATGGCACATGTGAGTGTGATGTGTGTGCAGAACAGCTAACCTCAGGTAGTTACTATGGAGAGGAGGGAGTTCTTCACCTCCTTATTGGTGAGTATCCCCTGTGTGTGACTCTAGGGGCTCCTCTCATCTACATCTGTGTATTGGAAGGACTTGTAGTCACAGAACTATGGGGAGACATAGATTGACTGCCTTAAAAAAAAGCTAATTTTATTTTTTAGCTAAAGTGACTTTATGTGAAAGGGGGGGGGGGGGGGGGGGGGGGGTAGCTTTTGCCATAGTCTGCATTACAGATGAGTTTGCGCATTCTCAGAACTCACCTCTATCCAAATATCAACATTGCGCTTCCTTAAACTCCAGTCAGCAGCAGGCCGGGTCACCCCCCCCCCCCACTATGGCACACGTAACAAAGCCGTAACATTATGACCACTCACCATAACCCGGAGCGGCATGGACTTTTTGGCAACGGGGACCGGCTGCGTGAAAGTGGGTGAGCTGTGAGCGTGGAAGAGCGGTGATGCGGGGTGGGAGGAGAGAGATGATGTAATCTCTGCTTGCCCGCTCACTTCTTCCATCCGCCCAGGCCCCCGCCTGCTCACTTCTCCCATCCGCCCAGCCCCCGGCTTACTCATGGCACCGGCCTACTCGCTTCTCCCATCTGCCTTACTCATGGCACCCGCCTACTCGCGTCTCCCATCCGCCTTACTTATGGCACCCGCCTGCTCGCTTCTCCCATCCGCCCAGCCCCCGGCTTACTCATGACACCGCCTATTCGCTTCTCCCATCCGCCTTACTCGTGGCGCCCGCCTGCTCGCTTCTCCCATCCGCCTTACTCGTGGCGCCCGCCTGCTCGCTTCTCCCATCCGCCTTACTCGTGGCGCCCGCCTGCTCGCTTCTCCCATCCGCCTTACTCGTGGCGCCCGCCTGCTCGCTTCTCCCATCCGCCTTACTCGTGGCGCCTGCCTGCTCGCTTCTCCCATCCGCCTTACTCATGGCACCCGCCTGCTCGCTTCTCCCCACCCTTCCCACCCCGCCTGCTCGCTTCTCCCATCCGCCTTACCCGTGGCGCCCCTGGCTTCTCTCATCCGCATCCGCCTCGCCCGCCTATTCGCTTCTCCCATCCGCCTTACACGTGGCGCCCGCCTGCTCACTTCTTCTATCCGCCTTACCCGTGGCGCCCGCCTGCTCGCTTCTCCCACCCACCTGCTTGCTCTACACCCCTGTTAAAATGTCAGGTTTTTGTGATGTAAAAAAAAAAAATGAGACAAAGATAAATAATTTCAGAACTTTTTCCACTTTTTAATGTGACCTATAAACTGTACAAGTCAGTCGAACAACAAACTGAAATCTTTTAGGTGGAGGGAAGTAAAAAAAAAAAAAAAAATAATATGGTTGCATAAGTGTGCACACCCTTAAACTAATACTGTGTTGAAGCACCTTTTGATTTTATTACAGCACTCAGTCTTTTTGGGTATGAGTCTATCACAATGGCACATCTTGACTTGGCCATATTTGCCCACTCTTCATGGCTAAAACACTCCAAATCTGTCAGATTGCGAGGGCATCTCCTGTGCACAGCCCTCTTCAGATCACCCCACAGATTTTCAATGGGATTCAGGTCTGGACTCTGGCTGGGCCATTCCAAAACTTTAATCTTCTTCTGGTGAAGCCATTCCTTTGTTGATTTGGATGTATGCTTTGGGTCGTTGTCATGCTGAAAGATGAAGTTCCTCTTCGTGTTCAGCTTACTAGCCTGAAGGTTTTGGGCCAATATTGACTGGTATTTGGAACTGTTCATAATTCCCTATACCATGACTAAGGCCTCTGTTCCAGCTGAAGAAAAACAGCCCCAAAGCATGATGCTGCCACCACCATGCTTCACTGTGAGTATGGTGTTCTTTTGGTGATGTGAAGTGTTGTTTTTGCAACAAGCATATCTTTTAATTATGGCCAAAAAGTTCAACCTTGGTTTCATCAGACCAGAACACATTTTCCCACATGCTTTTGGGAGACTTCAGATGCGTTTTAGCCGGGCTTGGATGTTTTTCTTCGTGAGAGAAGGCTTCTGTCTTGTCACTCTACCTCCATAGCTGAGAAATATGAAGAATACGGGAGATTGATGTCACATGTACCACACAGCCAGTACTTGCCAGATATTCCTGCAGCTCCTTTAATGTTGCTGTAGGCCTCTTGGCAGCCTCCCTGACCAGTTTTCTTCTCGTCTTTTCATCAATTTTGGCGGGACGTCCAGTTCTTGGTAATGTC
>CM053032.1:44562526-44565026 GCA_028564925.1 Lithobates sylvaticus | reverse complement strand
CACGGGGGTCCCGACCGGCGTGTCTCCCGGCGCGCTCCCGATGGCACGGACGGCATTAAGGAGGGACTTGTATATAAGCCCTCCTGCCTGTCAGTGCCATTCTGCCGACGTACATCGTCGTGCGCCGGTCGGGAACCGGTTAAAAAAGTGTGTTAAGCATATCATAGATCATTTCCTGTAAGCCCCCGTACACACGGTCGGATATTCCGATGGGAAAAGTCAGATCGGATTATTTTGTTGGAAAATCCGATCGTGTGTGGGCTCTAGCAGGCTTTTTCCGACGGAAATAATTTGAGAGCAGGATCTCAAATTTTCCGACAACAAAATCCGATCACTTTTTCCGATCGTGTGTAGGGAATTCCAACAGACAAAGTGCCACGCATACTCAGATCAAATTAGGAGACCAAAGCTATTGGCTACTAGCCTCTACGTAGTTCCGTCGTACGGAACGAACGTCACCACTTTCGGAACAATTGGATTTTCCAACAACTTTGTCAGACCGTGTGTATGCAGTTTCGGACAAAATCCGTCGGAAAAAATCAGATGGATTTTGTGGTCGGAATTTCCAACCGTGTGTACGGGGGGGGAAAAGTCACAAACAGTCAGACATGTCCACCATTTGTGAAAGTAAATTCCCAGTTCCAGGCATCTCTGGAAGCAGGTCCCAGCAATACAAAGCATCTTTAACCACTTGACTTCCTAAAGTTGTATTTAAATGTCCTGGAACTCAAGTGGTTAAAACAAGCTCACCGCAAGCAGCCGTAAGCTTAAAGCCCAACCTTTTTTTTGTTGCATGCGGTGGGGCTGTGTGCACGGCATTGGTTTAACTGCTTGTTTTGTCTAGGGGTGAACACAGAGCCTATACTCACGATCCTAAGAAAACCGGTGCTCCCCCACAGCCAGCGGTGGACTTTTCCTGATGTCTTCATGTCCAGAGCTGGTCTATGTGCATGATGACGTCAGGAACATTCCACTGCACAAGAGTGCTAGACTACAGGGGGGACAGGAGCTGAAGGAAACGGTCTTGCGCTGAGCGGTTAACCCATGCAGTGTGGGCATAGCCCCACTGCATGGAAAAAATAAGAAAAAAATGCCCAGAGGGGGGCTCAGCACTTTTATTTGGACCCTACATGAGTTCATGGCACCATTACACCATATATGTCTGTGTCCACCCCATCCACTGCTTCAGGCATACCCTGTTTCCCCGAAAATAAGACCTAGCGTGATTGTCGGTGATGGCTGCAATATAAGCCCTACTCTGTTTCCCCTAAAATAAGCCCTACCCTGAAAATAAGACCTACAAGGACTTTAACTAGGGCTTATTTGGGGGTAGGGCCTATATTGCAGCCATCACCGACAATCACGCTAGGTCTTATTTTCGGGGAAACAGGGTATCTGTGTTTACTATATATTGTATATACAACCTGTGTTTTACAATAAAATAATGAATACAGGACACAGGGTTCACAGAGCCTTTGGTTTCCTAAGGAACAGCACAAATTGGTTCATTTTAAGCTCTCTCTCTTTTTGGAACTCCAAAAAAGCGAAGAGGACTGCTGTATAAATTATAGTTTGAGCTACTGAACTCTGAAACATGAGTTCCACCAATTTAAAAGTCAGCCGCTACAAAAAGTGTAGCGGCTGACTTTTAATAAACAGACACTCCCCTGTCCCACGGTTCAGCAATGCGGGCGCACAAAGCCTCACTCCTCTCTGTGGCACCGGCATTGTAACTGTAGGCGCCCGGCTGTGGCTTCACCGCCGGGCGTGCACTGCACATGCACGAGCCGCACTGCGCGTTGTGAATGGCCAGGCAATCTTCTGGACCTGTAACGTGTCTCAGAAGATTGTGGGGAGGGAGGGGGAGAGGCGAACTTCTTTCCAGCACTGCGAAAAAAATGACATGCCAAATGTCCCACGATTTGGGACTGCAAAGTAGCATGACAAGTCGTTCCCCATGATTTCCAATGACAGCCATTCATATTAGTACGACTTCAAGTTGTTCCGACTTCAAAGTAGTCCCTGCACTACTTTGGTCAGATTTTGATGCCACTTACACAGGCATTCCTTGCGATCGCTGCAACATCGCGCGACTTTGAAGTCACACAAGTTTGAAAGGGGCCTAAAGCTCCCCCTGCAGGCTGAATTTATGATTTTAGTTTTGACCATAACAAATAAAGAAGAAAATAACCAGTACAGGTATATTATCTTAAAGGGCCTATGCACACTTAGGCAGTCTGATGTGGTGGGTTAACGGATGCTTGTTGGGTGGGTCTATGACTGCTTGGGCTCAAAGAAAGGTTGATTGAATGATGCTGACCATTATTTAACCCTAAAGATTGGGGACATCTAGTGGCAGAAGGTAAGTACTGCGGGGACAACCTCCGATTTAAAGGTAAGCCTTTCAGGAAAAGCTGATTTTTTTTTTTTTTTTTTTTTTATTTTCACTTTGGGCTATTTATTTTTTTAATTTTTACCTAAAGTTTTGTTTTAACAGTTA
>CM053032.1:44537747-44562052 GCA_028564925.1 Lithobates sylvaticus | reverse complement strand
CCCACCTGTCTCCATATCATTGCAGGGCGGAAGCGACGTCAAAACGTCACTTCCACCCATAGCTCTTAAAGGGCCATTTTATTTTATTTTTTAAATGACAAAAACATTTTTTATTTTTTTTATTGCATTTTAGTGTAAATATGAGATCTGAGGTCTTTTTGACCCCAGATCTCATATTTAAGAGGTCCTGTCATGCTTTTTTTTTTATTACAAGGGATTTTTACATTCCTTGTAATAGGAATAAAAGTGACACTATTTTATTTTTAAAAGAACAGTGTAAAAATAAAAAATAAAAGGAAAAAAAAACAATAGAAAAAAAGATATATTTTTTAAACGTGCCTCGTCCCGCCGAGCTCGCGTGCAGAAGCGAACGCATATGAAAACGGTGTTCAAACCACACATGTAAGGTAGAGCGAGAGCAATAATTCTAGCCCTAGACCTCCTCTGTAACTCAAAACATGTAACCTGTAGATTTTTTTAAACGTCGCCTATGGAGATTTTTAAGGGTAAAAGTTTGTCACCATTCCACGAGCGGGCGCAATTTTGAAGCGTGACATGTTGGGTATCAATTTACTCGGCGCAACATTATCTTTCACAATTTAAAAAAAAAATTGGGCTAACTTTACTGTTGTCTTATTTTTTAATTTTAATAAAGTGCACTTGTAAGACCGCTGAGCAAATACGGTGTGACAGAAATTATTGCAACGACCGCCATTTTATTCTCTATGGTGTTAGAAAAAAAATGTATAATGTTTAGGGGTTGTAAGTAATTTTCGAGCAAAAAAAAAATGTTTTTAACTTGTAAACAACAAATCTCAAAAAGAGGCTTGGCCCTTAAGTGGTTAATATCCTGGAGTTATACTTGTGAAAATAAAATTCACCAGGAAGTTATCACGGTAATGAGACGTGAGAGCCGACGTGTGTGGCTGGCTGTTGGGTCAGCCCCCAAAATAACATGGGAGTTGAAGGCAATGAAAGTGGCCAGTTTATGAGCTGAAACAATTATGGGACTCGTGTATGAAAGTGTCTGAAGGAAGAACTCTCTGGGGTCTATTTCTAAAGGTCGGCAAATAATTGTGTTTTGTGTCAGTGCACTTTGTCCCATTTTCCACTAAATTTAGCCCGCTTTTCCCCAGAAAACAAAAAAGTTTTGCTGTTGAAGAGCAGTACAAAAACAAGGCAGAAAGACCACCACAATGGACACCACTGTTGGCTTTTTACAGATCTGACACAGTTGGGTCCTTTTCAAATACTTTCCGCATGACCACTGTGGGATTTGATAATAATTGTAGAAAACGATATACTACTACAATCTAGATATTATCTCATCTCTATGCATTAACTTTGTTTAGTCTCTGTAGATTAGTCAGTCTGTTAAACCTATGAGCGCATGCTACGTTTAATATCACAATAATACGAGGTTAGCTATGGAACCAAGCACACGGCTTCATAATAATCAAATCTTGTTTATTTCCCAAGGAAATGCGAAAGCTAACGTGTATCAAAAGGGGGTTACACAATTACATACTATACAGCAAGGCTACAGCACAATGATATAATATACAGTTAAAATACAATATAATGATCTACTTATCGTGGTGACCCTTCTCAGCTGCGCTCCAGATGGAATAAGAGAATCAGGTGTGTGTGCAAACCCTTTTTGTCAATCACACCTCAATCACAGCACCTCCCACTGCCCGCCCACCTGCCCAATTGGTAGTCGCCTCCATGTATTCTGATTGTACTGCCAGAAGTGGTCTCTGGGGGGCAGCGTCCGTCCAGAATTGCACTTAATCCGACTGCTGTCTAATCTTGAAACTGCGATCTCCGACAGCCCATAATTAGTCTTTGTGTAGCCCAGCCAGATCGGAGCCGCCATTCATCACATACAATGGCCTTAGACTCATGACAATATGAGGTGTAACTGGTTATTCCAGTAAAAGGGGGGGGGGGTGTATCTTGTATTGAATCCAACATATGCCGCTTTGCGCCTCAACAGGCGCATAACACCCTTCTTCCGACCCAGCTCCTATTGAACAGTCCATAACTGTTTCCTCCCTGACATGCGTTTCCAAATCAGTACCCATAGAACAGTCCTTGACTTTCTTAACGCGCTGTGGTTTTCAACCTGTGCAGCAACAGCTCCTATGGAACAGTCCATAATGGTCTTATCGTGTCATGCTTTCCAACACTCTCCGCTTTGCCACTTAGTGATACACCACCATCCTTCTTCAGTGACAGCTTCCATGTCACCCTTCTGTGTCTTTGGTATCTTCAGGACGAGATGCAGTACAGGCAAGGGGTGCTCATTCACTCACCATTCACCATCATACATTCAGGGTAACACATCACCCAGCTTTCCAACACAGAGTCTCGAGGGGGGGCCTTTCGCCCATGTTACTAGCCTGACACACACCTTTATCACACTACACCATAACATAAATCAATTTCTTATCATACTATATACATATATCTTTATCCCATCCCTTTATGCACCCCGCTCCCAATCCTATAACCCTTTACTGTACATATGGGTCGGGATTAGGCAGGCTTGCTCACAACGGTATTGCAGGGCTCTGACTTGGCAGCAAGGTCTCTAATTTGTACACAGAGACTCTACTGTCAATTCGTCCCTCAACTTGCATAGCCAAATGGGAGACCCTTCTATATAAATATTGAGTCTAATCACACATATAAATTTGCAAAAAATTACAAAACCACACAATTCCATCCCTGTGCCTGGATTTCAGAGACCATGCCCAGGGTATACCATGCACCTCTACCTATGGTTAGGTTCAAGGAACCTTCCCGTTTTATGACTAACATTACATCGGCATTCTTTAGGACAAAGAAACAAACTTGTCTATGTCCCAAATGACACCCAGGTGCTTCCTCCCCAGCAATGATCCCTGAAATAACTTCCCAACATTTTTACGTTCACCACCATGGTGTATTGACCTGGCATATAAAGGACATCATGGTCAGGCTTCCGACCGAGGGAAGTATCAACCTGCTTCCATCTCCTCTGATCCCATGTGGGTGATTTAGCCTCCAATGCGACAAGGTAGAATCCCCGATCAGTAAGCCCATTGATGCCACCAAATATACAGACCAAGTCCGCACTTCTGTGTATGGGATCATACAGCCTAACACCTTTCACCATCCAAACTGGTACAGCCCATCCAGGCATCCGACCACCATTTTGGATTAGTGTAAGCGACGTGTTGTGGCAGAGTCTTACTGAGCGGTGATGCTGACTCATCAGGCCACTGCCCTTTAAACAGAGATTGCCCAATCAGCTTGATGCTGGTTGACACTTCCGTCCGCCACTGCGTGTACGCCAGAGCCCATAACCGATTTCTATCCTGTACCCTCACACCCTCCACCAACCTCTCAATATGGTTCACCAAATCTGGAGCTAATTTACCCTGGGTATTTTGTGAATGTTATTAAGGATGCCACCAATCTCTCTGAGTAACAAAGTCCCGCTCAAGCTATGGCTGAGAGTTTGTTCCTCAGGATACCGATGTCTACTCCATTACCAACACCCATCCCAGCTCCTATTCCCCCAATATAGTGCTGAATACATGCCTCCTCTTGTGGTTACTCCTCAGAGATAAGTATCCTGCATGCACCTTATTCTGTGTCCGCACCTCTCTGGGAGTACATCACTTCTATAATGACCGCACTTGATTCAGCGTATACTCAGCAAATATAGGGTAATAGGTTTTATCAACCACTGTGAGATGTTGCAGCGCCATGTGGTGAAGGCATATTGTACTCTGGTAGTCAGCGTTTGCTCCCTTTATCTATCGGAGCATGCTCCTGTGTGTATTCACTGGCATTCCCTGTGCAGGGTTTCAACTTCTCAGGTGAGACCTCAACCAGGCGCATCTCCCCCATACAAGGAAATGTTCACCCCATTGATGTGTCACCTGACACCCTCTAGTCCGGCCAACAGACACCTTATTATGCATAAGTGCCCGCCTCCTGGGTACCTGCACCATATAAATTCCATTACGTCAATACATGTCATACATTACACAACTTTTCTTATTTCAACTCCTCCCTCCAACAAAAACATATATATTTTACATTTTCATGTTCTGATGGATTGGATGTGTTATGCTCCTTCCCCCAACCTCCAACCCATTGTACGTATATTAATAACACGTTTGCATTCATCAGGAGAGAGTCCAGCAAAAAGGAAAATGTTTCAAGTCTTATTGATAGGCACAGTCTTTCAGATTCAGCACCAGATCGTCCATAGGAAAAGAAAAGTGTTAAAGTGAATCTTTTTGTTTTGTCCCGTCTCTCCTGATATTTAGTGGAATAAATTTGGGGCGTGGTATGGCACAGACAAACTGCCAACCAGATGATCATCCGTCATCCATTTTCCAGAACCTTTCCAATCTCGCTCCACCAGGATTCTGGAATTGAAAAACAAGAGCAGAATCAAATTCTTATCCATAATATCTGCTCGCTTATTATATTTACTCCTATTTCCTTCCTTGGAACCCAGGAACTTAGTATTCCTGGCTTCTGCAATTTGACCAAACTATCAAAAACAACCATGACCTCTTTAGGCAGAACCCACTCTAAAATGGATCCCCACGGTATGGTCAGAACTTTTAAAAAAACGAACGTCACTGTTGTTTCTCAAAAATTCTCAATTTAAAAAACGCAAAAAGAAAGACAACCAATGCATTTATCTTTATCTTACGATCTATGCACTAACTTTATCTTACGATCTATGCACTAATTCCCCTTTCAGGTGTATAAAGCCTAAACCTTTTGGAGCTTTTTACACCTGAACAAAACAACAATAAAATAGCTGACTAAGCCAATACCCAAAAACAAAAAAAAATATGTTTTTTTTTTTCCAAAAAAAAAAAAAAAAAAATTTAAAAAAAAAATAAACATTAAAAGTCTGGCCATTATCACCCAAGAACAACATGACAAGACAACCACCATACAACAATGACAAACACTCAACTTTTAATTAAAGACATCCATGGATTTTCTCCTGAGAAGACTACATGTTTCCTTTTTTTTATCTGAAAGACAATAAGTTAATGGGAAAAAACAACACAAACAAAACAAACAAAACATTTGTAACTTCATCACAACATTTGCTACCTCATTTGTAACTCTTTAGTTTTGTCAGATTATTGTTTAAATATTTTCATTGTTTGCAAACAATTACTAATTAATGAGCTCATGGTACCATGTGATAATCGATTATGCATTTACAATAACCTAACCCCCGTGTTGGTCTCACTTTGACGGACCTGCAAACAAAACACAAATGTTTAGTATTCAAACCTGTTCTCTCCCTGGTTTCTGGAAAAGGAACACAAAGACAATGATTAAACACGATTATCATGACAATTGACTTTAAGTGCCCCAAGTCTCTTCTCATTAATTGTACTGCTAGGGGAACACCGAGTTGTAGTATAAACAACTAACCTAAAAAAAAAAAAAAAATTACAACCATTAAAACTAAAACAGAAATTAATAAAAAAAATTGAAAAATTAAAAATTTAAAGAAAAAAAAAAAAAAAAAAAAATAAAAAAAAAAACAAAATATTAAAAAAAATAATTAATAAAAAAAAAATAAAGAAATAAAAACATTAAAAATTAAAAATTAATAATAAAAAAAATGGAAAAAATAAAAAAATTAATAATAAAGAAAATTAAAAAACCTAATAAAAATTCATTAAATTAATAAAACATTAAACCTTATAAAAAAAAAAAATTACAAAAATACTTAAAACCTTATTCATAGGAAGGAAGCTTTGATCAGAGTATTTTTAACATACTTGCAGCTGACTAAGTGCTGCCAGCATTGCTTCCCCCAGTGCTATGTTTGAATAACCATTCGGCTACTTCCATTTTGATTTTATGCAACTGTCCTACATATTGCTTTTCAGTTTGTAGACTCCGTAATTGGGTCTTAACGGGGAATTGGGTTTGCTTACTATTGGCTCCATGCTTTGGATTGCTACCCCACCTGGCCGAATAACATTCATAATGCCTTGGGGTAGTCTTCAGGTATGATCTTTTTTTGATATCGTTATTCGCCCAACAATACTTTGCGATGTGACCTCCCCTTTTACACAAACAACATTTTAGCTCTGGTTTCTCTGCATAGGCCCTTTTTTTAACATCTTGTGCTGGAAATTCGCATTGCTGGATAATATTACTGTGATTGGAATTAACAGACTTTACACTTTCATCGTCTGAGGAGTCATCAGAAGTTTCCATTTCAACTCCTGAATCAACTTCAAGCGCAGTTATCACGTTTGTATTTACGTCTCCAGCATCAATTCCCATCATAGTAATATGATTTGCAGCAACAATAGTATATGGGTCCTCTTTATGTTCCACTTCTACTTCTGTACACTGAGCATGTGCGGAGGGTACCTCCACCATTGCATCTTCGGCTATTGTAGGTTTGGAGGATAAATCCATTATGGCTGCCTGTGTACCCTGTAACTCCTCCTTAAGCATTGCGATAACCTGCAAATTCTCAGCCTCCCTTTGATTCAAAAAGACGATGCAACCTTCTCTTAACTCACACGTTTTTCCTAATTCCTCCAATCTCTGTTCTAATTCGCATTTTTCCGTCACTAATTGTTCAATCTGACTACGCGCTTGTGCATCTGCATTTTCAACCCTAATTAATATATCTTTTGTTATATTTTGTAGCTGCTGCATGAATTGCTTCCTTTCATCTATCCATTCTGATTCCTTCCGTTCAGAAATGTCTCTAATTTTTAAAAACATGCACATCAAATTTGCTAATCTCTGTTTTCTGCCTTTTTTTGATTTATTACTTATAAGGCTGTTATGTGTATTACATTGTGTCAAAAGTTCATAAAATTGTTGTGTCAACCCACCTTCTTGTGTAGATTGAAATCTAATAGCCCCATGTTTAGCGATGAATAGCTCGATGGCCTCCATTGATATGCTAACTAGCAACTAGCTACACTGAACAGTTGTTAAGACAATACACACACAGATGAACAAACAGATAAGCAACCCCCCACAAGCTGCTCAAAGTCTAGTTTTTCACCTCTAGTCCCACACAGAAGACCCAAAAACAAAACACAACACAAAAAAAAAAAAAAAAAAAAAAATACAAAAAATCCGTTTAAACTACGAACTTTTCCAGAAAAGACACTCTTAATGCTGTCTCCTCTTAAATTGCAGGCCACAGTGAACTCCTATTGGAACTGAGAGCTATCACACTCACATGGGTAACAAAAAAACCTAAAAATATATAAAAAAATTAAAATAATTCCCACTTTTTTCCTCAGCGCTGTGTGGCTTGTCCTGTCAATTTATCGATTATATAATATAACCCCAGGGGTGATCATCCCCTTACTCGCCAGTCACAATGACCGGTTACCTGGCCAAACTTACAAACATTTAACATACATACATATATCAGCCACAGCTCTCACCAGGTTCTACGCGTCCGCTTCACCGATGAGATCTTTCACAGAATTTTCATGACCATCCAAGCGTGGTTTCAGAATTCGCGAGCCAGCGCCAATCTTGTCCACACTAGAGACGATTTTCCGTTCTGGATGTTTGAGGGTTTGTGTTAATGAGACTCGAAACAAAGAAAAATGCCTTAGGTTTGTGAATCCAATGCAGAAAAAAAACGATATTCTGTTTGTCTCAATCTATGGGTGCCAAATGTGGGATTTGATAATAATTGTAGAAAACGATATACTACTACAATCTAGATATTATCTCATCTCTATGCATTAACTTTGTTTAGTCTCTGTAGATTAGTCAGTCTGTTAAACCTATGAGCGCATGCTACGTTTAATATCACAATAATACGAGGTTAGCTATGGAACCAAGCACACGGCTTCATAATAATCAAATCTTGTTTATTTCCCAAGGAAATGCGAAAGCTAACGTGTATCAAAAGGGGGTTACACAATTACATACTATACAGCAAGGCTACAGCACAATGATATAATATACAGTTAAAATACAATATAATGATCTACTTATCGTGGTGACCCTTCTCAGCTGCGCTCCAGATGGAATAAGAGAATCAGGTGTGTGTGCAAACCCTTTTTGTCAATCACACCTCAATCACAGCACCTCCCACTGCCCGCCCACCTGCCCAATTGGTAGTCGCCTCCATGTATTCTGATTGTACTGCCAGAAGTGGTCTCTGGGGGGCAGCGTCTGTCCAGAATTGCACTTAATCCGACTGCTGTCTAATCTTGAAACTGCGATCTCCGACAGCCCATAATTAGTCTTTGTGTAGCCCAGCCAGATCGGAGCCGCCATTCATCACATACAATGGCCTTAGACTCATGACAATATGAGGTGTAACTGGTTATTCCAGTAAAAGGGGGGGGGTGTATCTTGTATTGAATCCAACAACCACTTAAGCTGGCCATACGGTTGTATATTTTCTATTAAGCATTTGCACACAAATTCTCATCAGTACATTTGATGACTTAATAAATGTCATTTGAAAGTACTTCAAAATGCAATTTGCTTTTAACATTCAATTTTAGAGTAAATGGAATTTCACAAATGAAAACCACATTTTTCGTCCTGCTCCTTCAAATTTTCTCATCATTAAGGTTAAATATAAACATTGATGTGACCCATTACCAATTGGAAAATCAAACAAACTTTCCTGAGATGAAGGCTGGCCATACATGGGTCGAATTTTGAAAGAATTTTCTTTTGAAAATCAGAAAACATTTGTGATCCGATGGTGCCACCATTGATTTTGAAATTTGACCAACCAAGCCTTCAATTTCCTCATGTTGCTACAGAAAAGAATTTTCGTGGCTGGGAATCTTCTTTTCTTTCCGGGAATTTTATTTTCTTGCACATGCGCATTTCTTTTTCAATTACATTTCTCGCACGATTCTCCCATTATTTATTAGAAAATCGTTAGTTTTTCAAACAATTTCCAACATGTCCGATTACTCAAATTCGATGGCCGTACTAAAATTGGCTGTTGCTGCAGCCCACTAATGGTGCAAAATACAAACGAAAATTCTTATGCCGCGTACACATTCTCGTCGGAAAAAGCTCTGATGGTTTTCCCGTCGGAATTCCGACGGAATTTCGCTCAAACTGTCTTGCCTACACACGGTCACACCAAATTCCGACGGTCTGTAACACAGCGGCATAAAACACGTTCGACAGCACTATAAAAGGGAATTTTAATGCTTCCGAGCATGCGTTGAATTGTTTCCTAGCATGCGTCTGAATTTTGCGTGTCGGAATTGCATACACACGATCGGAAAATCCGATAGAAAGGTTTTCCGTCTGAAAAATTGAGAACAGGTTCTCAATCCAAAGTCCGTCAGAAATTCCGACAGAAAAAGACCGATGGGCATACACACGGTCAGAAAATCCGTTGAAAAGCTCCCATCGGACTGTTTCCATTGGAAATTCCGACCGTGTGTACGCCGCATTAGATAATTTTAGAAAGAAAATTCTTTCGAAATTCGACCCATGTATGGCCTGCCTAAGTTTGCAAATTCTTCTAGTTTTTGGCCAACTTTACTTACACTAAAGCCCCGTACACCCCGCCAAATATCGGTTGAAATTATTCGGCCCATGTGTAGGGTCCTAGTTTGACAGAAGCCGATCTCCCAGACGGCTTCTGGTAAATGAGCTTGATGGAAAACCAGCAGGTGATTGGCATCTGATCAACACTCTCAGCCAATGGCTGCGAGCGCTGACCGGTGTGTTCTGGCGGGACGGCAATCCCCCTGTCAGAACACAATAGCTCAGCGGGGAGATCGCTGTTAAAAAAAAAAATTGCAACAATGGTACAGCGGTCTCTTCCAGTGCATCCTCAGTTTTGTTTCATTCATCCCAGCCTGGTGCTGTGTGAACCAGGCTTTCCAATTGGTTGAATGCCATTTTCTAGGGCGATTTTCAAGAGTACTGAAAAATCCTACCGCCACATGGCTAATTGCCAATTTTCCTCACTCCTTACCCAATTGCTGCTCTTTCAACTGTTTATCATCGCCTTAAGTTTATCATCACTATTTTCTAGGGCGATTTTCAAGAGTACTGAAAAATCCTACCGCCACATGGCTAATTGCCATTTTTTCCTCACTCCTTACCCAATTGCTGCTCTTTCAACTGTTTATCATCGCCTTAAGTTCTTCTACTCCAAGTCCATCTTTTCACATCTTCATTTCATCTGTTCTATATATTTTCCACTTCTACTTCACTTTTATTTATGACTTGTAACCCTTGTTCACACCGGTGCGATTTGTCATGCAATTTGACAGTTCGAATCACATGATAAGTCGCACCCCATTGCCAGCAATGGAACCGTTCAAATTGCCGCAACTCAAGTCACAGCAACTTTGAAAAAGGTTTCTGCACTGCTTTTTTCCACTTTTATTGCGACTTGCATAGACTTCTGTTAAACGAAGTCCAATGAAATCAGAGGTGTGAATAGCACTGATCTGCAGCTTTGAAATCAAGCTGAAGTAGCACGACTATAAAGCCGCACTGGTGTGAACCAGGGCTTAGTCTCCCCACTGTAAAACAGCACAGCAGGAGGATTCCCTAAAGCCGGCCATAGACCGAACAATTTTGTTTCCTGCAACTACGGGTTGCAGGAAAGATCCAGGAGGCTGGTTGTACCCAAGTTGATAGATCAATCAACTTAGGTACATTCAGCCTGCCCCTAGATGGTTGGAATCTTGGCTGGTTCCTGCTGAACCGGCAGCAGAGACTCGAACCATCTATTGCCGGCTTAATACACATTGAATATGTGGATGGGCAAATCGAGTCATTTTTTTAATTAATAATCTATGGGCTACCTCATGCCCCATCTATAACTCTGATTATTTTGCAATGAATCAGCTACATAGGCAAACAATTGAACTGGCCAACTCTTAACTAAACAGTATATAACTATATAACTCTCTCTCTCTGATGTAACTTTAATACCATAGGCGTGAATACATGGGGTGCCAGGTGTGCCCGGCACACCCTAATCATCCTGTCCAGATTCCCCCTGCTGCCTGGCTACAGATAAAGGGACTGGGGAATCTCTGTCCTCAGTCCCTTTCTCTGTCTCAAAAGTGAGAAGTAGCCCTTGTTGTTTTAACTTTGGATAGTAAAACTTATTTTTTTCTGCCAGTAAATACCTTGTACAGACCACTTCCTCTTTCTTGTTTGGTCATTAGCCTAGGCTTATGACATCATGCACAGCTCTCTCTCACTCTTGTGAGAGTTTGCCAGTAAGAAAGGGGGATTGAGTCATAAGAGGGCCAATGATAGCTGCAGAGCTGGAGGTGTGCCTCTGTGTAAATCCAGGAAGTGAACAGGCAGCAGCTTCAGCATGGCCACGCACCCAATGTGTTTCACTCCACCCCTCTGAGCGTAATCATAGGGATGATGATTAACATCTGAGGGGCGGAGCGAAATCTGTTGGGGGCATGGCCTAGTTGGAGTCCAAGCTGAGGTTCCCATAAACTATTGATCCGTGAGATTGTTCAGATGTGCAGATGCCGTACATACAGGGATATTCAGGACTTTAATTGCATTGTGATGGGACTCAACAAGTAAAACAAGGTTAGCAATGTGTTTATTGTCTAAAACACACAACAATGACATGCAGCAGTGGACACATGGAGTATAGTAAACACATGAACAGCATATTACAAACCATCAGCATATAATTGTCAAATCGTACACAGGCAAGTTGAAAAGATATTCCTCCATAAAAGAATCCTGAGAACACAAGGTAGTGGCCTATGAGTATAAAACATATGCATCATTGTAAGGCTGACGCGTTTCATGGCACTGAAGCCACTCTTCAGGGGCGAATGCATAATAATTTAAAATCTGTAGAGAGATATAAACATTGCATAAAATTTCTGATCATGTATACCCAGTAGGGAAGCAGCGACTTCGTTAGCAGACGGAGGCACTTGGGGAAGGGGGGAGGAGTCCGGTGACATCATGGACATCGACGGAACTCCCTGAAGACCCGGTAGCCGGTGGAGAGGTGAGTACCTATCAAAAGAATTTAGATTGATCAAAATAATCAACTAATCGAGAAATTAATGTTTAATTTCCACAGCCCTAATATATATATATATATATATATATATATATATATGTGTGTGCCTTGTTGAGCTTTGAATGAACAATAATAGATTGTTAAAACTGCTGATTACTTGCTACATAAAAGAAGCTTTTAACCGCTTCCCGACCGCCGCATGTAAATATACGTCGTCAAAATTGCACGGCTAGGCAAAAGCACGTATATATACACGTGCCCTTTAATTGCCTAGCCATGGGGTCGCGCTCGCGACCCGGTCGGGAGCTCCGTGACCACGGCCGCGGGACCAGCGGACCCGATCGCCGCTGGTGACCCACGATCGGGTCACAAAGCTGTGTAAACAAACCTCTCCCCGCGCTTCCTACTCTGCCTGTCACTGATCTGCTGTTCCCTGTCATCGGGCACAGCCGATCAGTGACGTCAGACATCAGCCACGCCCCCTACTGTAATAAAAAAAAAAAACACGTCACACTGACTCTTCCCCGCCCCCTAGTGGTTAACTCCCTTCACTGCCACTGTCATTTACATAGGAATCAGTGCATTTAAATAGCACTGATTTCTGTATAAATGACAATGGTCCCAAAAATGTGTCAAAAATGTCCAATGTGTCCGCCATAATGTCGCAGTCACAATAAAAAAATCGCTGATCGCCGCCATTACTAGTAAAAAAAAAATATTAATAAAAATGCTATAAAACTATCCCCTATTTTGTAAACGCTATAACTTTTGCGCAAACCAATCAATAATCGCTAATTGCAATTTGTTTTTTACCAAAAATATGTAGAAGAATACGTATCGACCTGAACTGAGGGAAAAAATGTTTTGTTATATATTTTTTGGGGATATTTATTATAGCAAAAAGTTAAAAAATATTGCATTTTTTTTTTCAAAATTGTCGTTCTATTTTTGTTTATAGCGCAAAAAAAAAAAAAAACGCAGGGGCGATCAAATACCACCAAAAGAAAGCTTATTTGTGGGAAAAAAAGGACGTCAATTTTGTTTGGGAGCCACGTCGCACGACCGCGCAATTGTCAGTTAAAGCGACGCAGTGCCGAATCGCAAAAAGGGGCCTGGTCCTTTGGCTGCAAATTGGTCCGGTCTGAAAGTGGTTAAAGGAGAGGTTTGGCCACCTGTTCCTCTTAAATCTCTGCCTCTTGGCTAACCTTGTCCACAAGCTATAGGGTTTAACGCACAGAACAGTCTATGTAAAGCCAGGGTGAATCACCAGCATCATATGTTCATATGCAAAAATTTTCAGATTTGGCTACAGTGTGATTTTAAATGTCCCTTGACTGGAACTTAGCATAACAAAGTATTGCCCAACAGAATATCGTCAGAATCGTATTACCACCGATGGATCAAGCCTGGTCAGGGGAAACACCTGCTATTTGGATTTTCACAAGCTTTACAAACAGCGGTTAAATGACTATGGCCCATGGAAATCAGCATTCATTTCATGGCATGGTAACTGCAGGTTCTCTTACAATAGTAACAATGTGGCAACTAATTGCAACATAAAAACCTGTTAGAGCGGTGTGGCTGTTTGTCGTAGCCAGCGAAACAACATAAAATCCGCATTCTTTATAGTTAACAATCATTGTGGCTCTCCTGGGTGTTTTTTCTGAAACCCAAAGCTAGACAAGAGCCGAAAAAAAAAGTAACTTTAAATGAAAGTGCAAACTATAGCATTCACAAATGTGCAAAGAAAAATATAAGCCAAAAAACTATGCAAAAAGGAAGGTATCCAATATTTATCTATTATGACTATTCTTCTTTTAGATGCTGTTTTGGGCTAAAGGTGATCTTAATTATTCTTCAATGTAATTACTGGATAGACAGTTGGCTTTGTAGGAAAATACCACCTAAATTTAAGATATATGTATCTTGTAGTTCTTTAAATGTTACCATATTTGCCCATGGGGTTTCTAAAGAAGAACTCTAGGAATAATTTCAGTAGATGCCAACTGTCTTGGATTTTCAGAAACAGGCTGACATCTAGGTGCTCTGTCCCATTGATGTTGTATCTTGGGAACACATCACCCTTTTTAAGCATGGTTGGTAGCTCGAAAATGGGTATTTCAACCATGAATGGATGGTTCCCACATAATTAGGAGAGGGACCATATGTGGGTGTAATCTGAGCAGGACCATCTGGAAAGTGAGTATGATCTAGACAGGACCACCTAGAAAGTGTGCCTGATCTGGGCAGGACCACCTGGAACGTGGGCATGATCTGGGTAGGACCACCTAGAAAGTGTGCATGATCTGCACAGGACCACCTGGAATGTGGGCATGGTCTAGATAGGACCAACTAGAAAGTGGGCATGATATGGGTGGGACCACCTGCAATGTGGGCATGATCTGGGTAGGAACACCTAGAAAGTGTGCATGATCTGGGTAGGACCACCTAGAATGTGGGTATGATCTGGACAGAACCACGTAGAAAGTGTGCATGATCTGGGTAAGACAACCTAAAATTGGGCATGATCTGGGCAGGACAACCTAGAAAGTGGGCCTGATCTGGGCAGGACAGTGGGCATTCAATCACAGCTGATCACGATGTAAACACAAGGCGGTTATCGGCATTCCTTTCCTCGCGCTGACAGTGTGAGGAGAGGAGAGACGATAACTAGCTTATGTAAAGGGGACATCTACACTGATAATCAGGGCACTGATTATCAGTGCAGTCCCAACGGTGCCCACCAGGGCTGCCAATCAGTGCCCACCAGTGCTGCCAATCAGTGCTCACCAGTGCTGCCAATTAGTGCCCATCAGTGCCTTCTAATCAGTGTCACCTATCAGTGCCATGCAGCCTCATCAGTGCCCATCAGTGCAGCCTATCAGTGCCCATCAGTGCAGCCTAATCAGCACATATCAGTGAAAGAGAAAAATTACCTGTTTGCAACATTTTATAACAAACTATGAATTAATTTTTTCAACATCTTCTGTCTTTTTTAATTTATTCAGCAAAAAATAAAAAACCCAGTGGTGATTAAATACCACCAAATAAAGTTCTATTTGTGTGAAAAAAAATTATAAAAATGTAATTTGGGTACAGTGTTGCATGGCCGTGCTATTGTCATTCAAAGTGTGACAGCGCTGAAAGGTGAAAATTGGCCTTGGCGGGAAGGGGGAAAAAATGCCCTATAGGCAAGTGGTTAAATTAGATCAACTTTAACTCCAGTATAGGTTCTCTTTGACTGCTCAAATCCCAAACTTGAAACATGAAGATCAGAAGCATTATTCTTTGAAAGTGGTAAGTAATTACCTCCTGACTCCATTACTGATAACGAATGCCCCTTCATCATCTCCTAGACAATGTCCTAATGAAAACTGATACAGGTCACAGCAGGACACTGCCATGGCTTGAGCTGTGCCATCACTGACCCTGCCTCTGGCTACAAATCTGCATATCTACGCATTTCCGAAAAGAAAACTCAGGTGTCAGTGTTCCACATGACATTCAGACAATTATATAAGAAAAAACATTTGTTCTGATGAATATACTCAATGCACAGATCCTTCTTTATGAATCTTTATGAATCTGCTGAAAAACAAACTCCTGTTTTGCCCACAAGCAACCAATTAAAATCCAGCTGTCTTTTTGTTTTTTTACGGTTTATCTAAAGTTGTTACCTATAACACTGTCACAGATGCCCCACATCACCATCAGTCACTATGTACCCTGTCCGGGTTTATTCATTAATGTGAAATATATTTTTCTGCATTTCGAATGCTGTTTTATGGCAACTTAAAGCGGGACTGTACAAATACTGCAGCTGCTGACTTTTTAAATTTTGTTTTGTAAAAGCCAGCAGCTACACAATACTGCAGCTGCTGACTTGTTAATAAATGGACACTTAGACAGGGGCGTGGTCAAGATGGCGACCTAGGAGGACGTGTGTGACGGGAGCTCCGCACTATACTTGCCTTTTTATCCGTTTAAAGTGGTTGCTACTCACCCTCTGACACCTAAAAGTGTGCTAGCTGGCTCCGGGCATGAAAAGAGGGAACTCCGGCTCACAGAAGAAGCGGCAACAGCCTCAAAAGTCCCTGCTGCCCGCTCAAGGCCCACGTGCAGCTCCCAGTTCTAATATGGCGTCTCAGACGGAACAGCAGGAGGCGGCCTCGCTGGGAACGGACCAATTCACGGCCCTTATGCAGGCTATCACGGGCTGCCAGACTACCCTCACAGCAAAAATAGAGCAAATGCAGCTGGAGATGGGTCTAATACGGAGGGACATGGACAAGTACCGGGACAGGCTGTCGGAGGTAGAAAGGAGAGTGGGAGATACCGAGGACACGGTCCGGGCGCATGGAGACTCCATCCGAACCCTGCAGGTCAAGATGAAGGCCGTGGAGGCCCGCGCTGAAGACCAGGAGAACCGGAACCGGAGGAACAACCTCCGCCTCGTGGGCCTCCCGGAGGGTGCGGAGGGCCGAGATCCGGCAGCATTTACAGAACACCTATTGCGGTCTCTCCTGCCGCAGGCGGTCTTTTCCCCCTACTTCACGATCGAACGAGCCCACAGAATGCCTTCGGTCAGGGGCCCGCCTGGGACCCCGCCGAGGACCTTCATCTTCCGATTACTGAATTTTCGGGACCGGGACCTGGTATTAAGAGAAGCAAGAAAAGTGGGAGAGCTGCGTCATGAGAATACCAAAATAATGTTGTTCCCCGACTACTCTATTGAAACACAGCGCCTCAGACGCACCTTCGATCAAGTCAAGGCACAACTCCGCGCCAAAGGTCTAAAGTACAACATGATATTCCCGGCCAGACTGCGGGTAGTGGATGGTGAGACGACCAAGTTCTTTACCTCTCCGGATGAAGCCTCACGCTGGGTGGACTCGCTACCTCGGGACCGCTAACAAGGCCGCCTACTACCCAAGGTCAGTACTGCTCTTATGGTGCCCCGTTACTGAATGTCCCCTCCGTGAAAGAAGACCCGATGGCCCCTGATATCCGACTCTGTCTGCCCGCCAGCCTTAGACCTAAAGCCCTGATAACTTGCTGGGCGGACATTGCCTGAACAGTTCTGCTAGGCTCGGGGGTAAAGAGAAGGGGAGGACTGAGTTTTCACAGCGGGCTCACACTGCCACATACCGCTGGTCAGCGGGACGTGTTCCCCCCTTCCTTATTTTCACTCATTACTCCCCCCCTCGCGGTATCCCGCGGTAACCGCCAGAGCCTCTGATACCCTGCGATTGCCGCCATGCGGGGGGACGGGTATGGGAGGTGGCGAAGAACTATTGCACATGATGCACTAATAACTGCTGTGGACGAGGAAGTACTTTTCTCCTGCTATTGACTGCGCCTCTCCCGCCCTCTCCACCTCTGCAAGCTCCCTGCAGGAACGCGGTGTATCCACCTTACGGATGGTGGGAGAAGGGGGGGACGAGATCACCTGAGCCAGGCTATGGCAGACTGAGAGGGGTCTAACTAACTTTCTTCTGGGACGGACCATCGATGAGCAGAACACCTTGACCTGACACCCGGCTAACAGGATGAATAGCCGGAACCCTTAGCCCTTGCTGAGGGAAAATTCACAGCTAGACACACATTTTTTTACTGGTTTGTTTTTCACTTTTCTTTTTTCACCCCTTTTTTTGGGTGGGTGATACTACTACACGCAAGTAACATGGTGGGGAGCCCTCTGCTACCCCCCTCCTTGATGGGAACTGTCTCAGAAGTGCTGCCGTACAGTACTACCCCCATAGGAGACCTTCCTATCTAGGAACTGTTTGGTTTGGGCTGTTGGGGGATCCAGGCACCCAGTGCCATGTTTGGCAGGGTGCGGGGAGGGATGGGATGGGTGTTTAAGTTTTGTTATGTTTTCTTCCTTTTCTCTATTCCCTTTTTTTTTAAAGTACATAAGGTATATCTTAGACAGGTATGTGTCAGGCATTGCATATGGATAAAGTGGTTACTATTGGTCTATTGGCTGTTTACGGTGTGGGGTGGTGGATCTGGGCTGCCACAGTGCGGGAGGGGTGGCCTCCCCCCCAGGGTCCAGCTTGCCCGGGGAACGTTCCCCTGTGGATACACCCACCTTAAAACATGGCTGGCTTGACAATTTTGTCATGGAACGTCCGTGGCCTTAACAATAGAATTAAACGCTCCCTGGTATTTGATTACCTTAAACGGTACAACCCCCACATATGTATCCTACAGGAAACGCACCTGATAGGAAGCAAAATCCTTAGCTTGAAACGCCCCTGGGTGGGTAGGCACTTCCACGCTACACACACAGGTTATTCCCGGGGGGTGAGCATTTTAGTACGCAAAACCCTTAACTTTGAGCTCCATGATGTTAAGCTGGATCCTGGGGGTCGATATGTCATATTGCACGCATGTATAGACACAGTTGATATGGTGGTGGTGGGCGTGTACTTACCGCCTCCGGCTGATCTCTCCATACTACATGAAATTATCCCTCTTTTGACACAATACCATACGGATAACTTGCTATTTTTGGGGGACTTTAATACTGCCCCGAACCCCTCGATGGATAGACTGACGTCCGGACTGACTACTGGGTCTACCCTGTCTAGGTGGGCGGGTCTGTTCGGGTTGGAGGATGTTTGGAGATGGAAGAACCCCCTGGCTAGGGAGTACACCTGCCACTCACACTCACACAACTCGCTATCGCGCATTGACCTAATCTACGCTAGCGTTACTATGCTCCACAGGATTAGGGAAATTAAGATCTTACCTCGAGGCATCTCAGACCACTCGCCTATACTCTGTAGTTTGAAGACAGTGATAGCACCCTCTGACAAAATCTGGCGTCTCTCTCGATTTTGGATAAATAACCCCACTATAGAATTTGAGATCGCTACTTTGATTAATCAATATTGGCGGACTAATGCTGGGACCACCTCACCGGGTAACGATTGGGATGCCTTCAAGGCATATATTAGAGGATGCTACTTATCCTCCATAGCAAGGGAGCGACGAAACGATCAGATCGTCCTGGAAGAATTGGAAAGCGAGGCACGCGCCCTTGAGGATAGGTTTGTCCAGACAGCCAACCCAGTTGTTGGCCAGGACATGAAGGTGGCCTATAGGGAGGTGTTGCTCTTTAGAACAGCCAAGGTACAAAAGCGACAACTAGCCCAGACACAGAGGATATTTGAGCAAGGGGACAAGACGGGGAGGCTGTTGGCATGGTTGGCAAAGGAGCAGTCTCCGATCTCCACCATAGCCAGGATACAAGACGTAGAGGGCAGCATTAAGACAGACCCAGTAGACATAAATAGGTGCTTTGCTGATTTTTACACCAGACTGTACTCCACCAAAGTGGGCTACTCGACTGATGAGCTGACTGACTTCCTGGACGAGGTCACGTTCCCGACTCTGACACCTGAGGATAGAGAGACCCTTGACAGCCCGATTACAGAGGAGGAGGTGAAGGTGGCGCTGAGCTCCCTTCAGTCGGGCAAGACCCCGGGAACAGATGGGTTTCCACCTGAATTTTATCAACAGTACGCAGATAGCCTGGTTCCTAGACTACACAGCATGTTTTCAAGGACATTGACTGATAGCACGCTTCCCCTATCTATGGCACAAGCTATAATAGTAGTGATACCAAAACCAGGGAAGGACCCCCAGCTCTGCTCATCCTACAGGCCTATCTCCCTCCTTAATTCGGACGCTAAAATATTGACTAAAATTCTTGCTAGACGACTTAACGAGATAATACTCAAATTGGTTCACGAAGATCAGTCCGGATTCATGCCGGGTAAGGGGACGGATATTAATCTCCGGAGGCTGTATGCGGTCTTGTCCTCGGGGGTCGGAGACACGGATGAAGCGGTAGTGGCCTCCCTGGATGCAGAAAAAGCTTTCGACTCCGTGGAATGGGGTTATCTATGGGAGGTCCTCCGCAGATTCGGCTTTGACCCTGTCTTCGTCTCCTGGGTTGAGGCCGTGTACGGCTCTCCATCGGCCAGGGTTCGCACGGGAGCTGTTCTGTCTCCGCCCTTCCCACTTGGGAAGGGGACGAGGCAGGGCTGCCCCCTCTCACCGGGACTTTTTGCGCTTACGTTGGAACCTATGGCCATCCTCCTTAGATCCACGGCCCGGGTCCGAGGCATAGAAATAGGTCAGCTGCAGGAGAAGGTGTCATTGTACGCTGATGACACTCTCCTGTATCTTAGAGATGATGGTGAGTCCCTGCGCCAGGCCCTGGGTATCATTAACAGATATGGACGCTTCTCTGGTGTGTGTGTGAACTGGGGGAAATCTGTCCTGTTCCCACTACACTCTGGAATGGACCCTCGGGAGTCTGATCTGCAGCTAAAAAGGGTGACCCAATTTCGGTACCTAGGAGTGGAGATCCACAGAGACCTCCGACAATTCATCCCTCTCAACCTTACCCCGGTGATGTCTCAGATAACTCAGAGGTGTACGATGTGGAGGCCCTTGCCCTTATCCTCTGTCGGTAGGGTTAACTTAGTTAAAATGTCTCTTCTTCCTAGACTTAACTATCTGTTTAGGCAGACCCCGGTATCTATACCCATGTCCTTCTTCAGGAAGCTGGACAGCCTAGTGATCTCCTTTATCTGGAATGGGAGGGTCCCCAGGGTGGCGAAAACGACTTTGCAGCTTCCGATCACACTGGGGGGTCTTGCCCTCCCGTGCTTTCTGAAGTATTACTGGGCAGCGGTCCTGGTGACACTCAAGTGGTGGCTGGCGGCTGAACCTGCTAATCCGGCATCAGCTGTAGAGGCCTCAATATTAGGTTCGCACTCTGAACTGGGGAGCCTTATCCACAGGGGGCCCAAATCAAACGCGAGGGTGACAACCCCCATGAAGGCAACAATTAAAGTATGGGACACGGTCCGGAAGAAACTGGGGCAGCCCAACACCTGGTCCCCTGAGACACCTCTGTGGGGCAACCCGCGGCTCCCCCACTTCCACTCAATCCCCGATTCGTTTATATGGGTAAGGCACCAGATAGTAACACTGGGAGACATAGTATCGGGGGGACAACTGAGAACATTTGATGACTTGAAGGATAGTAAGGGTCTTCCAAATAGGATGTTCTTTAGGTTTTTTCAACTTAGACACGCATTTAGATCCCAGTTTCCTGAGTCAATTACCCTGCACATGTCAGACTTAGAGGCAGAGCTCCGATCCCCGGGGAAAGCAAAAACACTATCTAATGTCTATAACATGTTAGCCTTGATGGACACCTCCAAGGTTTCCCAACTATATGAGACCTGGCGCAGGGATATACCCGAACTAGCGAACGACGACTGGGAGGAGGGGATCCAGCAGTTCCTGAAATTGACAATCTCAGCTAGAGACAGATTTGCCCAACTAAAGTTTCTGCACCGAGCCTACTACTCCCCGCTGCGCTTGTCCAAAATCTATCCATCCAGAGTAGCGACGTGCCCCAGATGCGTAGAGGGGGACGCAGACTTTTTCCACATGGTCTGGGCTTGTTCATTGATAAAAGGGTTTTGGTCACTGGTCTTAGACGATATAAACTCCATCGGGAAACTAAGAGTCCCCAATAGCCCTATTCCCCTTCTACTAGGGGTGTGTGACTTTCTTGAAGCCCCTCAAAAGAAGAAACTGTTTGTTTTTTACGCCTCGATGTATGCTAGAAAGGCCATATTCCTTACTTGGAATCAGGCGGCACCGCCCACGAAACAGCTATGGCTATCACTGGTCAACAAGGTCCTCCCGCTATATAAATTAACGTATCTTAATAGAAACTGCCCACAAAAGTTTGACAGGATTTGGGCAGCCTGGGTGGAAGCCAAACATCTGACCCTTGAGTGAGGTGCGAGGAACCATGGGAAGATTAGGCCAAAAGGGTATCCAAAGTTGCTACTAGCTATTCGGGAAGTCTAGAAAAGGGAAAGGGAGAAATGAAATGATACAATTTGTATAAATGTGGGCACCGACCATCCCCCCCCCCCTGGATACTACTACTCCTATGCATCTGCGGTCGCCTATAGGGCGCTGAGGCCTTAGGTTCACCTTCTGTTATGCTGACTCCTATGCATCTGCGGGCGCCTATAGGGCGCTGAGGCCTCAGGATCACTTTCTGTTATGCTGATACATATCCTATGAGACTACTGTATTTTATCTTGATGTGTAAGATCTGTCTAATTGTACTGTAACTTGGAAATGTTATGTTTTGTTACAAATAAATAAACTTTATGTTAAAAAAAAAATAACCCATTTGTGATGCTTTGATATCCATTTTTATAAAATAAAGGTGAATTTTTTGGAGTGCGGCTATTCATTTTTCCTACTGCGTCGCTTTAACTGACAAAATTTTTTCCCCACAAATAGAGCTTTCTTTTGGTGGTATTTGATCACCTCTGCGGTTTTTATTTTCTGCGCTATAAACAAAAATAGAGCCTCAGTTTAGGCCGATAAGTATTGTTCTACATATTTTTGAAAAAAAAATTGCAATTAGCGATTATTGATTGGTTTGCGCAAAAGTTATAGCGTTTACAAAATTGGGATAGTTTTATAGCATTTTTAGTAATCTCTTTTTTTTTTACTAGTAATGGCGGCGATCAGAGATTTTTATTGTTGTTTGCTACATTATGGCGGACACATCAGACATTTTTGGGACCATTGTCATTTATACAGAAATCAGCGCTATTTAAATGCACTGATTCCTATGTAAATGACACTGGCAGTGAAGGAGTTAACCCCTAGGGGGCGGGGAGGGGCTAAGTATGATGTGTGTGTTTTTTTTTACATTAGGGGCGTGGCTTTACGTCTGACGTCACTGATCGGCTTTCCCGATGACAGGGAACAGCCGATCAGTGACAGGCAGTGTAGGAAGCGCGGGGAGAGGTTTGTTTACACAGACCTCTCCCCGTTCTTCAGCTCTGTGACCCGATCGCGGGACACCAGCAGCGATTGGGTCTGCTGGTCCTGCGGCCGCGGTCACGGAGCTCAGGACCGGGTCGCGCGCGCGACCCACGGCTGGGCACTTAAAGGAGGAAGTACAGGTACGTGCTTGTGCCCAGCCGTGCCATTCTGCCGATGTATATGAGCAGCAGGCGGTCCTTAAGCGGTTAAACGCAACTTTTTGAGAAACAGGGACACTTTCATGAATCTTAAATTCATGAGTAAATAGATACCAAACATGTCACGCTTTATAATTGCACGCACTCGTGGACTGGCGACAAACTTTGGTACCTAAAAATCTCCATAGGTAACGCTTTTATTACGGTTACCAGGTTAGAGTTACAGAGGATGTCTAGTGATAGAATTATTGCTCTCGCTCTGACGATCGCGGTGATACCTCACATGTGTGATTTGAACACTGTTTACATATGTGGACGCGACTTCCGTATGCGTTTTCTTTGCTGCGCAAGCTCGCTGGGACGGGGGCGCTTTACTTTTAAATTTTTTTTTTCTTATTTATTTTTATATTATTAAATTGGGTTTAAAAAAAAAAATATGTGATCACTTTTATTGCTGTCACAAGGAATGTAAACATCCCTTGTGACAGTAATAGGTGGTGACAGGTACTCTTGATGAAGGAATCGGGGGGGTCTAAAAGACCTCCAATACCTCCTTTGCATTTCAAAGTATTCAGATCGCCGTTTTCTACACCGCTCCTACACCGCTCCAAAGATGCTGCTAGCAGGACTTTTTTTACCGTCCTGCTAGCGCACCGCTCCAGTGTGAAAGCCCGCCGGCTTTCACACTGGAGTGAATGGGGCCGGTTTTTTCAGGCGGTGTACAGGCGCTATTTTTAGCGCTGTACCGCCTGAAAACCGCCCCAGTGTGAAAGGGGCCTAAGGGAGATTCTGACTCTTTATTTGCCCAATTTATCATTAACATTGAAAGTGAAAGTAAAAGAAAATCCCAAATTTTGGGTTGTCCCCAGAAAAGTTAGGCCCCTTTCACACTGAGGCGTTTTTCAGGCGCTACAGCCCTAAAAATAGCGCCTGAAAAAACGGCTCCTTTCACTCCAGTGTGAAAGCCGGAGGACTGCGCCAGCAGGACGGTAAAAAAAAAGTCCTGCTAGCAGCACCTTTGGAGCGGTGAAGGAAATCAATGGGGCAGCGCGGCTATACCGCCGGAAAAGCGCCGGGTGGTTTTAACCCTTTTTCGGCTGCTAGCGGGGGTTAAAACCGCCCCACTAGCGGCCGAATAGCGCCGCTAAAAGGACAGTAAAGTGGCACTAAAAATAGCGCTGTGTTACCGCCGACGCCCGCACCGCCCC
>CM053032.1:44339563-44537247 GCA_028564925.1 Lithobates sylvaticus | reverse complement strand
CCAACAAACAAAACAAACAAAGTCAAAATACGTGAGAATCAAAAAATTGTAGCGCTAATACATGTGCAAGAGTGTGTGAGTGACACAACACTCCGAAAATAAACTATATAGCAATTGTAGTGTTGGAAAATCACTCCAATATAGATATATAGTGTGAATAAAGTTCATAAAGTGATGACATCAAACGGTTGGTCCTTCTGATCGGCTCAATGGAAGAACAAACTGGAAGCATAGACTTGACTGATGTTACTATAAGGTGTGGGTACTCTTACCGGAACCGTTGGATGTGGGTACCGTACGGCGTCCACATCAGACAGGCTTAGAGATGTAACGTCTTGCATCTGAGGGACACCACCACAGGCTGGATCTTGAACGATTTCCGGGACCAGAAACTGGGTCAGTCGGCAAGGTTAAAGTGTGCTCGGTATTCAATCCTCCGATGGTCACAGGAAGGACGATGGAGACCAGGAAAGGAATAAAAAATGGAAACCACTCCAATGGTGCAGGTCAAAAATGAATAAAATTTATTCACATATGCATGTGAAAAAATATATAAAATACAAGTAAAAATCTCGAGATGATATAAAAGAGAAAGTTTCGGCAATATGAGGGGCATAGGATAGCAAGGGGCTTGCTATCCTATGCCCCTCATATTGCCGAAACTTTCTCTTTTATATCATCTCGAGATTTTTACTTGTATTTTATATATTTTTTCACATGCATATGTGAATAAATTTTATTCATTTTTGACCTGCACCATTGGAGTGGTTTCCATTTTTTATTCCTTTCCTGGTCTCCATCGTCCTTCCTGTGACCATCGGAGGATTGAATACCGAGCACACTTTAACCTTGCCGACTGACCCAGTTTCTGGTCCCGGAAATCGTTCAAGATCCAGCCTGTGGTGGTGTCCCTCAGATGCAAGACGTTACATCTCTAAGCCTGTCTGATGTGGACGCCGTACGGTACCCACATCCAACGGTTCCGGTAAGAGTACCCACACCTTATAGTAACATCAGTCAAGTCTATGCTTCCAGTTTGTTCTTCCATTGAGCCGATCAGAAGGACCAACCGTTTGATGTCATCACTTTATGAACTTTATTCACACTATATATCTATATTGGAGTGATTTTCCAACACTACAATTGCTATATAGTTTATTTTCGGAGTGTTGTGTCACTCACACACTCTTGCACATATATTAACTTTAATGGCATCCCAGTCTTAGTCCGTAGGGTTCAATATGGAGTTGGCCCACCTTTTGCAGCTATAACAGCTTAAACTCTTCTGTGAAGGCTGTCCACAAGGTTTAGGAGTGTTTCTATGGGAATGTTTGACCATTCTTCCAGAAGCAAATTTGTGAGGTTAGGCACTGATGTTGGACGAGAAGACCTGGCTCACAGTCTTCGCTCAAATTCATCCAAAAGGTGTTCTATCGGGTTGAGGGCAGGACTCTGTGCAGGCCAGTCAAGTTCCTCCACCCCAAAACTTGCTAATTCATGTCTTTATGAACCTTGCTTTGTGCACTGGTGTGCAGTCATGTTGGAACAGGAAGAGGCCATCCCCAAACTGTTCCCACAATGTTGGGAGCATGAAATTGTCCAAAATGTCTTGATATGCTGACACCTTAAGAGTTCAATTCACTGGAACTAAGGGGCCAAGCCTAACCCCTGAAAAAACAACCCCACACCATAACCCCCCCTCCACCAAATGATTTGGACCAGTTCACAAAGCAAGGTCCATAAAGATGTGGATGCGCAAGTTTGGGGTGGAGGAACTTGACTGGCCTACACAGAGTCCTGACCTCAACCCGATAGAACACCTTTGGAATGAATTGGAGCAGAGACTTCTCATCCACATCAGTTCCTGACCTCACAAATGTGCTTCTGGAAGAATGGTCAAACATTCCCATAAACACACTCCTAAACCTTGTGGACAGCCTTCCCAGAAGAGTTGAAGCTGTTATAGCTGCAAAGGGTGGGCCAACTCAATATTGAACCCTAGGGATTAAGACTGGGATGCTATTAAATTTCATGTGTGTGTAAAGGCAGGTGTCCCAACACTTTTGGTAATATATAGTGTAAGTAGCCACTGATGCCAATTATCTTTTTTAGCTATTTGAAAGTTGCATTTTTTTCACAAACCATCAACGTATGGGGCATTCTTCCCATTGATCACTAATGTAAAGACTTTCTTCCGGCTAACCACCAATGTATTGGGATCCTTCTTCCATTAACCACTAATGTAAAGAGGTCCTTCTCCCACTTACCACCAATCTAAATGAACCCTTCTCTACTGACGGCCAATGTAAGGGAGTTCTTCACTGAACTCCGATGTTGAGGGCACTTCTCCACAATCCTCCAATGTAAGGGAACCCAATTTTTTCTATCTGTGTTTAAATCTGACGATTATTTGGTTTTATTATCAAACTAACACTCCCAAAACAATATGGCATGATATCACAGCCGATTTGGGTACAACAGTTCTCAGCAACGTTGACAGTACTTTAACACAGTCCAAGCACTTGAGGTGTCATTTAATAATTCTTATGTTACCGGAGCAGCATCTGAGTGTAGGAGGTGGCAGATAGGCAGAGCAGGAGCACTTAGCAGACCGATAAAAAGATCTTGGTCCCATCTCTACAGTCCCCAGATAGCGGAGTCAGTTGTGGTATCCATGTTCTGTCCTTCCTCGACAGGGACTTCTTCCTAGTACCAAATACACCGTCCCTAACCAGCAGCGATCTTGTCCCTTCTCTATCCACTTCACAGCTGCAGTGGGACAGTACTATTTATTACCATTGCCCTCACTAAAGGTAGCCACGGAGGCCATCCAGTGTTGCAGCCAGTGGCGGCTGGTGGTATATTTGGAGGGGGGCGGCAAACAGTGCACCCACAGCCACCCCCCTAGTTGGGTCACCCGCAAACCCTCCCATCTGGTCAGTCGGTCGGGTCTTCCGCACCAACTGCAAATCCCCCTCCTCAGTCGGACAGTTCCGTGCCTGGCACTTACCCCATCTATGGCGCGGGTGTCAGGTGGCAGCTTCCCTTTTCTTCTCCTCCTCGGCATCATGGCATCTCCTTCTGGGCCAATTGGAATGCCTCTCCTTTCAGCCAATAGGGGAAAGAGATGAGAATTAGTTTGACAATAGTGAATATTTATTCGCTATTGTCGCACAACTGCACCCCAAGCCCACCCTTTTTTGAAGCCTATTAGAGCCTCACTTTCCAATCATGTGCTTCAAAAAAAAAACCTGATTGGAATCTATGCGTCCAGCGCCCCCGCATTTAGATTAAGGGGCCGGTAGCATGGATAGGGGGGGCGGCGCCCGTGTGCCCTGCACTACGGGCCACAACTGGTTTCAGCATTCAATCGGACTGCTGCTCCCCTGCTGACATCTACAGAGGCTTCAGAGGAACAGAGCTCCTCTCATCCTTCATTCCCTCTGTACAGCCACCAGAAAACAAGCGCCACCTACAGAGGGGAGGATAAACAGCATCTGCCTGCAAGCTCCTAAAGGTGAACTTATCCTTTAACTCGTAGAACCTGCTGTCAGTTTGACAACCAAGGTTCTGTCTGTGCAGCAAAGCTGCTGTTAGCCAGTCCAAGAGGGGATTTTTCCTCATATTGAGAAGGTTTTCTTCATACTTCCTGTTGATTTTCTGGGACAGGAAATTAAGAGATATCTCCCAGATCTCTTAAACAAGACATATTAAGCACACAAAACTAACAGGGGTTTTAATAATTGTATACTCTATCCAAAGCTTCAAAATAATTTTGGATTTACATATACATAGTTTAAAAATTTTAATTAAAATTAAACTCCTTTTGACTCATCTTTTTTGGCTGTTCTAGGCAACCCATGGTTGTCTTCTGGTAAATATGGGTCTAAGCAGAGGTGAAGGTAGACTTATGCCACGTACACACGATAGGAAATTCGGTCAACAAAAGACAGATGAGAGCTTTTGATCGGAAAATGAGACCGTGTGTATGCTCCATCGGATTTTTGCTGGCCGAATTATAGCCAGCAAAAGATTGAGAGCATGTTCTCAATTTTTCTGCCTGAAAAAGTTCTGATCGGAAATTCCGATCGTCTGTAGCAAATCCGACGCGCAAAATTCCTACGCATGCTCGGAAACATTTCGACACATGCTCGGAAGCTTCATTTTCTCTGCTCGTCGTAGTGTTGTACGTCACCGCGTTCTTGACGGTCGAAAGTTCAGCAAACTTTTGTGTGACCGTGTGTATGCAAGCCAAGTTTGAGCGGAATTCCGTCGGAAAAACCATCCAAGATTTTTCTGACAGAAATTCCTCTCGTGTGTACGCAGCATAAGAAGAGGTGAAGTTCCCAATGAGGATGTCTTGCCACTAAGGTCCTTTATAGAAATAAGAGGCCAGTGGGTGATTGAGCCCACTTGTGTCCATCTGAAGGAAAGGACCAGCAGGGTGCTATACATAGCTTTCTGAAAATATCACAGCACCCTGCCTTAGTACTCCTTTTAAGAGCCATCAGCTCAGATTTAAGCAATGAGCTGGCACTTGGGAGGTGTTAAGAGGCATTTGCGTGCAGACACCTACTGTACATGTTATGCTGACCCTCCATGATTAAAAGAGCAGTAATTCAAATAATGAAAGGGGTGGGCATGGGACAGCCAGGCAGTGGAAGAAAGGTCTGGAAAGGTCTCCAAACTTTCTAAACAAGGGGCCAGTTTACTGTCCTTCAGACTATAGGGGGGCTGGACTGACTGATGCCAATGGGATTAAAAAATGCCCCATCAGTGGTAGTAAAAAAAATATATATATAGTGTCAGGAATCGTTCCCTGTTATCGGTATCAGTAGAAGGAATCGTGCTCTATCATTGGAATCAGTGGGAGGATTAGTGTTCCATCATTTAGTTCAGTGAGAAGAAGAATGTCCCATAATTGGGTGTCAGTGGGAAGAATTATGTCCTATTCTTGGTGTCAGTGGAAGGTGCCTCATTGTTGATGTCAGTAGGAGGAATAATGCCCCAAGGGCCAGATAAATGCAAGCAAAGGATGGCATCTGACTCACGGGCAGCAGTTTGGAGACCACTGTGCTAGATGATGGTGAACGTTCTGCAGCCAGGAAATGGGGTGAGCTCTGTTTGACTTGCTGCAGCTTCTAATGTACTCAGTGTGCAGCTTGCAGTGTGCAATGAAATCAGAGTAGGCAATTTAAAGCGGAGCTCCACCCGCACCAAAAATATTAAAAGTCAGCAGCTACAAATACTGCAGCTGCTGACTTTTAATAAATGGACACTTACCTGTTCCAGGTTCCAGCGGTGTCGGCAGAATGTGACGGGCGACCGCTCGTCTCTCGGGTGCCCCGCCGCCATCCTCTGTCGGGAATCAGGAAGTGAAGACGCAACGGCTTCACTGCCCGGTTCCCTACTGCGCATGTGGGAGTTGCGCTGCACGTCTCTATTGGTCCCCGTTGTGTCCTGGGAACTGTGTTTCCCAAGACACAATGGGGCATCTTCGGATATGGGCGGGGGACAGCTCTGGCTATCTCGTCCCGGAAGTGGGTGCAGATACCTGTATAATACAGGTATCTGCACCCCCCTCCCCCCTGAAAGGTGCCAATTGTGGCACCGGAGGGGGGGAGGAATCCGATAAGCAGAAGTTCCACTTTAGGGTGGAACTCCACTTTAAGTACAACAGAGGAGTCTATACAGTGAAGATAAGGCTGGAGTGTAGCTTTAATAGTCTACATTTACTCTTTCTTCGAAACATTTTTTTTTTTTTTTTTTTAAAGGCAGTCATTTAAAGGTCTCGACCATGCTGCCTTTCTATGAGTAGCTTACTCAGCCATGGATTGTTGGCACTTTTTTGGAAACATTTTTTTCAAGTGACAAATTCAATATAAGGTGTTGACCATACCGCCTTTGTATGAATTGCTTACTCATCCGCAGAGAAATTTGTATAACATTCAATCCTGCTGACCAGAAGAAACAAACTAAAAACTACAGTACAAGAATAAAATTATTTTAGCTTTTCCAGCACAACACGCTATAAATCCAGCTCTTCGCAGAATAAGTAATATATATAGAGAGCTGCAGCCGGTACAAATGTCTGATTTATGTGCTGTGCGCCTGTTTCATATAAAGAGCATTGACTAGAACAGGGAATGCATTCTAGCAGAGACTTCTCATTTATCAGGAACTCTCTGCCTTCTAGTGAGAAACCTGTAATGATGATTAACTCACATGGAGCCAGTCTGACAGTGGTACAATGCTTAAAAAGATGGTGTCCTTAAAAATCCTTTGTAAGAAGGAACCATTTATGGACCACGCGCTAATTTCTGTGCAAGAATCTTGCTTTTTAGGTTAAATTGAATAAGATTGGCTTCTTTGCTGTGAACCTTTTAGATATCGTGCCAACAACCATGATGTCTTTAGATCCCTCACAAGTCACAAGCAACTGTGCAACCTCAAGCCCCCTTCAACTGACTGCACTTCCCTCAAGCTCTTTCACCACTAGCTTTGTGTTCTTCAAGCTCTTCAGCATTTAACAGTGCACTTTTTAAGGTCCCTCACAACCAACTTTGCAACCCTCAAGCCCCCCTACAAACTACTGTGCAAACCTCAAGCTCTTTCACCACCAACTGTGCATGTCCTCAAAATCATGCACTCCTTAAGCTGCTCCGCAACCAAATGTAAACCTCTCAAGCTGCCAAACCACCAACTTTGCAGGCCTCTAGCTCCTTTATTATAAATTGGATATCCCTAAAATTTCCTCACCACCAACTTTGCACCTATCAGACTGCTCTACAACCAAATTTTCATACCTCAAGCTTTGTCCCCACCAACTGTTCACTCCTGTAGCTCCCTTACAACCACCAGTAGCAAGGTCCTAGACCCTCTATTGGTCTGTTGAGAACCTCTAGGGTCAGGGATAGCTGACATCCTTCTGTATGCGGTGGGTTGTGAGGCATAGTGGGTGAAGATGGTTAAAGTTATTGGGCGCCAGACACTTCTTGGATGCAAAAGAGGTTTTATTTCTCTTAACGGTCTTTTTGTATTTTTTAAGGGGGGAGAGGGTTAGGGCCAGGACACCTTTAGATAGTTGCAAGATTAATTGGCAGACTCTGAGACTTCAATAGGACAGCCATGCAGGGAAAGGCATCTAGCAAGAAGCCACATCTACGTGTGCAGGAATGCTGTCTTGGCAACAGTCTTTAACAGTTCCTAACACAAAGCGTAACCGTTCTTTCACCTTTACTACAACTTCTCCTTGCAGTTCTTCAATACACTGAGCTCCTGGTCTCTCACTAGACCCACTGATTCACTACCACTGAATCCCTTGAGCTCCTTCTATCTTCACGGTGGTATCTTCCTCACCCACGCCTCTCTGCTGGGTCCCTAGCTTGGCACACAATACTGCTCTGCAAGCGTCACCTCCACTGGCTGGGTCCCTGGCTTTATTCCCACTGAAGTTTCATGATTCTTCACCTTCCTGGTTGGTTAGAATAGTGCTCCGGTACTTGCATCAGTTACTCACTGTGGTCCCTGATAGTAAGGCAGATAGTCCCTTACTGGCGACAGCTTCCCCTCTACCTCCAACCACGACAGGTTCTCCATTCGACAGAACCATCACTTCTGGTTGGACTGCAGACCGCAGTCCCAACTCTGCACTGCTCTCTTGCTTCTGGATAGGTCCTCAGACACAGCCTAGCAGCCAGATGCCCCAGGGATAGGCCCAATCTCTGGCCTATCCTGGGGGCATCTGCAGCCCGGGGCACACAACACACGTCCACCCAGACAGCCATCCAGGTTGCACAGAACATAGATCACCTGACCTCACCCAAATATATAGGCTCTCCCAGCAGGCCAAGGGATTCAAGAAAACCCCTAGCCATTAGCTGAGATACCCCATATACCCATAACCTGACCTTGGGTTGCCCTTCTTGTATCTAGTACCTCAAAGTACCCGGCCACCTAGTGGTAGAAGAGAAAAGTGCAACAAGGCCAAACTTAGGGAGAAATCAACAGATCTCTAACAATCAACCAGGCTAACTACTCCTGGAAAGTAAATTTGTGAACAGCATCCCTGCCTAAACTCCAGGGTGCTACACAACTGTGCAGCCCTTAAGCTCCCTTATCGCCAACTAAACACTGCTAAAGCTCCTTCACCATCAATGGCTCTCTATAGACATAGTATGGTCAGCAAGGTCTGTCACTGTGCCTCATGACCAAACCTACATCCTTCCAAATTATTACCTCTGCTACCTGGTTTTTACTGACTCTTGCTTATCTTGACTGTGACTTTATTCCCTGCATCTGTGAGTTCTTGTGCTCTATCTATGTGTCAACATTCTGTACAAGTATCAGTCTGAACATCCACAGCATCCCAGAAGTATCCAGTCGTCTGAACGTCAACTGTTTTGAGACCTACCACAGACATCCATGCCACTCCCTGTCCTGCTACTCCCTGTTACCCACTCTAGGGGTAATGGACAGGAGCTGTAAGAGAATCCCTCTCATAACTCACCCTATGTCAGGTACAAGACAGCCTGCAGCCGATTGGATGCCGGCGTTGTTCAGCTGACAATTATCTGCCAGGCTCCTTCAACAAAATTTACTAAAAAATGTACTTTTGTCGAATGTGAGTGGTGCCGGCAGAGCCATACACTGCTTGAATTTCAGCCAACTGCAGGAATTGGCTGACATTTGAGCAGTGTATGGCCAGCTTAATGAAACCACCACATCTAAGAACAGGTAAGCTGTAGTGTATTATATTTTTCTTCTTAGGTTTAGATGCACTTTAACAAAGATTCTATGCAGTTATGAAAAAAGCAGTCAGTAAAATTCTGTCCGATTTGTCTTAAATCTTATAAATGCCCTACAGTCATTTTTAGTAAGGCTTCTAAATCTGTCCAGAGATAGATATTCTTTTACGACGTTTCACTAAATATTCAAAGCTGATTTCAATTATCTACAAAGTCATATTTAATTCACACTCTGACCATGAAGACTTGAAATGTTATATGTTTCAGCAAAACCTACTCTAGTGTAAGAATTTCACAAAATGGCTACAATTGCTTAGAATTAAGCTATGAGTAAGCTGACTTCATTGAGAGCTAGGATATAGGATTTTTGAACATTTAATAGTTTCCATATGAGGTTAAGAAAATAAATAAAGAAACTTTTTTTTTTAACTGACCAGCACTAGATCTATTTCAGGTTATATATGGTTTCATATTAGTTTAACTAGTTCAAACCTGTAGTACATTACACAGTCTGAACCCACAATTTTTTCGGAAATAACTTTGAAAATACCTAATATTTTGTTGCTCTTGCTTTAGCGGCAATCATGGGCGTCCACAGGTAGGGGCAAGGGGGGTCAAGTGCCCCCCCTGGAATCAGGGATCAGATATTAAATTCAGCACAGTTGCATTGCTATCGGGGTGCTGGCGAAACCCGCACCCGGGTGCCACCCGCCAGTGGGGTGACACCATCAAGGTTCTGTCAAGCCCCCCCATCAGTGTAGTGTGACTTCGGCTCTTTTCCCTGCTCAGGCCAGCAGAGAACTCGGCGGCGCTGTAACAGGAGAAAGGCGAGCTGCGGGCTGTCAGAGGTTTCCCCCGCTCGCCCACCCTTTCTCCTGTCAGGGAGAAGAGACGGTGGCTCTCACCAGGTCCCCCGCCCAGCTTCCTGCCCACTCTGTTCCTTCCCTATTGGCCATAACAGTGGGCCAATCAAAGGGGACTAGGAGAGAAGAGTATCATGGGACATGTAGTCCCAAAGATTGGCGGCCCCATTTTCCACAGGGAGGAGGCTACAGCTCAATCGAGAGAGATTGAGAGACTGCAGCCTGGAAAAAAGCTGAGGGAGAGAGTGCTACAGGACAAAGAACGAGGAGTGTGCTGGGCAGAATACAGAGAGAGAGCCACGCTGCCCAGCGCCACCAGAGAGAGAGCCACGCTGCCCAGTGCCACCAGAGAGAGCCACACTGCTCAGCACCACCAGAGAGAGAAAGACTGAGCCACTACCAGGGTACAGACATGCTACACTACTGACAAGAGTCACCCCCGTGAACCCAGAGTGAGCGATTATCCAGCTGGAGGGATCACTGCTGTAGTTTCCCTGGGTCTGGTAAGAGGGGCTGTTGGCCATTATCCATTACGTATCCTAGGGACTGTACTACGTCTGCAGTCTCTGACCATGATAATGTGATACTGACATTGTTGAAAACAGGCGGTGCATGGGTGACCCTAAAATTATGCCCCCCTGAAAAAGTTCTGCAGACGCCCATGGAGGCAATCACTGCAAAAAGTGATTTCTGAAGCTTTGAATGAGCTGTGTGCACCTACCAACAGGTAGTTTGGCCCATCAGCAAATTGCATCATCTGTGTCAGGTTTCAGGTGTACCTTCTCCAGACTTCATGCTTCAGCTCATTCCATAGATGTTCAATTGGATTCAGATCATGGTTCATAGAAGGTCACTTCCTACAGTTTGTTCTTAGGCATTTGGGTGCTTTTAGCTGTGTGTTTTGGGTCATTATCCTGTTGGGGGGCCTATAACCTTCAATTGAGAGTTTTCTGACACTTAGCTGTACGTTTTGCTCCAGAATTTCCTGGTAGTATTGTGATCTCATTGGGCCAGATTCATGGCACCCCATGCCAGATGCAGCAAAGCTGCCCCAAAAACATATGCTAGCCCCTGATTTTTTTTGGTTATATTTTCTATTTACAGTCTTCCTCCTAGGTCTTCTTCCGTGGAGATCCACTGCCATTAAAAAAATACTTTGTACTTTGACTTTGGAGTTCAGCTTGTATCTTTTTGGAAGTTTTCCTTGACTCTTAGTCTACCATTGGCACTATCCTTCTGTTCAATCTGGGGTCAATTTCTTCTTGCGGCCAGGTCCAGGGAGGTGGCTACATTCCTATGGACTTTAAACTTTCTAATAATACTTGCGACTGTAGTCACAGGAACTTCAAACTGCTTGAGGACGGTCATATAGCCTATACCTTTGACAAACTGGCCTTAAATTCTCTTTCTGATCTCTCCTTAGACAACTTTTTTCTTTGCTTTCTCAGATCCATGTTTCTCTGCCATCCAGTGGAATAGGATGACTGTTCCTTCCACTTCTCTGTAAGCTGCCCCTGATAAAATATCCTACCATGTTGATGTTTTGCCTCTCCCTCACTTTCCCCCACTGCTATATCTGACACCCAAGTACAGTTGGAAACCTTATCATTAATCCACTCCTCATCACCGGAACCAACTCCCCACTGGGCTGCAGCTGCAGAAATATCTATCTATGTTAGTATGTTCTCCCTTGTCACCTATCTATGCTTATGAGAAAAATGAATTGCTTATCACCTATTAATACATTGGCACCCCATCCCGTATAATTTATAAATAAATTCATAATTGATAAATGTCTCTCTATGCTTACATTGCTCTCCTCCCAGACACAATGTTGTTAAAATGGGGCTTATGCCATATGTTTTTAGCAGTTATGGAAAAAGCTGTATGTGGGGGATGTAGTGCTTGTGTGCACAGGAAACTGTGGTGCTTTCGTGGACTAAAATGCACCAAAATAATATGTGGTGCTCAGCTGCAAACAATAGTCGGCTTCTGTGGTGTCACCAACAGCACTGCTGCTGTTGCTGCTGCTGACCCTGTAAAAGAAAAAAAAAATTGAGGAAAGTGGAAAAATCATGCTGAACCTGTAGGGTTATCTCACTGGTATTGCTGTCTTAAATTATTAATGTAAATGATCTGGTTCCTGGGCAGGCAGCTTCTACACCTCAGAGGATCTCCACGGTCTCCTTAGCTTGTAGTGTAATGTAACAAAAATGGAAATTGAAGTGCAACACCACTTTTATTAGGTCCAGATACAACTTTATTCCACTAAAAGTCAGGAGGGCAATCCAAAAAGCAACCAATGCATTTTGCAGGTCCATGAATGCTTTATCACAGACAAATGTGAGTATATGAAAAATAGGCTATACCATTAACCGCTTCCCGACCGGCCACTGCATATATACGTCAGCAGAATGGCACAGGCAGGCAGAATCACGTACCTGTACGTGATCGTGCATGTGCCTGCCCGTGGGTCGCGCGCGCGCCGATAGCGGCGCGCTCGCGACCCGGTCGGCAGCTCCGTGACCCCGGCCGCGGGACCAGCGGACCCGATCGCCGCTGGTATCCCACGATCGGGTTACGGAGCTGAAGAACGGGGAGAGGTCTATGTAAACAAACCTCTCCCCGCGCTTCCTACACTGACTGTCAGTGATCGGCGGTTCCCTGTCATCGGGAACGCCGATCAATGACATCAGACGTACAGCCACGCCCCCCTACTGTAAAAAAAAAAACACAACACGTCACACTGACTCCTCCCCGCCCCTAGTGGTTAACCCCCTAACTACAACTGTCATTTACATAGGAATCAGTGCTATTTAAATAGCATTGATTGCTGTATAAATGACAAATGTCCCAAAAATGTGTCAAAAATGTCCGATGTGTCCGCCAAAATGTCGCAGTCACAATAAAAAATCGCTGATTGCCGCCATTACTAATAAAAAAAAAAAATATTAATAAAAATGCTATAAAACTATCCCCTATTTTGTAAACGCTATAACTTTTGCGCAAACTAATCAATAATCGCTAATTGCGATTTTTTTTACCAAAAATATGTAGAAGAATATGTATCGGCCTAAACTGAGGAAAAAAAATGTTATTTTATATATTTTTTGGGGATATTTATTATAGCAAAAAGTAAAAAATATTGCATTTTTTTCAAAATTGTCGCTCTATTTTTGTTTATAGCGCAAAAAATAAAAACCGCAGGGGCGATCAAATACCACCAAAAGAAAGCTCTATTTGTGGGGAAAAAAGGACGCCAATTTTGTTTTGGAGCCACGTCGCATGACCGCGCAATTGTTAGTTAAAGCGACGCAGTGCCGAATTGCAAAAGGGGCCTGGTCCTTTGGCTGCCAATTGGTCCGGGCTGAAGTGGTTAAAGAGGTTGCAAACCCTCAAGGTTTTTCACCTTAATGCATTCTATGCATTAAAGTGGATGTAAACCCAAAAAATGTTGATGTCATAATGTAGAGAATAAGATTTCCTTTCATTTGAGCCCAGTCTTGCCACACAGATTTACTCCAGCCCTGAGAAATCCTCTTTTATTGTTCAGTTAGAAAGATCTTGACAAAGTGCTGAAATCTTTGTCAAAAATATTTTTTTGGGGTTTACATCCACTTTAAGGTGAAAACCCTTCTGTAGTGCAGCAGCCCCCCAGATCCCCCCTTTTACTTACGTGAACCCAATCTTTCCAGCGACGAGAACGAACACAGCAGCTCCAGCCGATGTCTCGAGTCCTCATTGAGTAGATTGATAGCAGCAAGAGCCATTGGCACCGGGGGTGGGGCCGAGTCCTGCCATCTGTGTCAATGGATGCAGCAGCAGGACTTGGGAGCATGCCCACACCAGTGCCCCCATGGTATGCGGCTCTCCATGGGGGCACTTGATGCAGGGAGGAGCCACGAGCGCCATTGGGGGACCCCAGAAGAGGAGGATCAGGGCCGTTCTGTGCAAAACCATTGCACAGGGCAGGTAAGTATAACATGCTTGTTAATTTAAAAAAAAAAAAAAAAAAAACAGTTCATCAGTTAAGTAATTCAAATTATCTTTATTTATAATTACTGTTTTCTATGTAGTTGATAAACTGAGTGAAGAGTTATGTTTACAGTGCAATTCATATTTAAAGGGAAATTGCATGATTTGTGTTTTTTTTTATATTCTAAATGTTATAACTGATGTTGTATTTATTTGTTTTAATGTAGCACACCCCATGTAGGAGCTGCAGATGAACAGGGATTCCCCACTCCTGCACAGCCAGGCACACCAAATCTTCACAGGCACTCAAAGTAAGAAAACAGTCCATAGCTTTGTTTTTGTTGTTTATTAGGGGGTTAACAACTTGGATGGGGATAGGGAGTGTATGGGATGCCCACTTGACGGTAACAACGACTTCAGGGACAACTTCCTATATACAGACTCCTCTTCAGCTGTCCTCCAGAAAACACTTCTGCTGATCCATTCCTGTTGGAACTGACAGACTCCTTGTTAGTTCAGTACCAGTCCCTTATAGGCAGGATCTCTCAGTCCTTTAAAATAGCACTTGTGGAGAGAAACAGCGTTTAACCTTCCATTTTGCTTCCTCTGTGGCCACTGATCCCACCACCACTTCTTCAGGCAATGCCAGCCCGCCTGGCTGCAGCTGCTTCTCCACCACCCCTCCCGGCTGTCTCTCTCTACACCAGTCCGCCTGGCTGACTCTTTACCAGCCCACCTGGATGACTCTCTGGAGATCTCTCAGGGGAAAGGTAGAATACTTATTCCCACCGCTGTCTTCAAAGGAGATTGGCTACATGTGGCAGTCTCCCATCTTTGTTGGTCCCCACCAGTGTTGAATTACTCACTCTGTCCTCTCTTTGCCCCCATGCCTCCAGGAAAGCTTCCTCCCTTGTGTCTTTGGCAGGATCCTTCCACCCGAGCCCTGGCCCAAGTCAAGACACACCTCCCACACTAGGGGGTACCCCTCAGGGCCAATGATAGCCTCCTCAACACTGCATCTCCATCTTCCACCTGACTGCCACTGCTGGCATGGCCCATGACTATTTATGAGGTTATATCAGTCCCTTGCCAGCTCACTACTGGGAATTGGCTGAGGCCTCATTAACCACCATTTTTTGCAATACGGTACTGCATTGCTTTAACTGACAATTGCGTGGTCACGCGATGCTGTACCCAAACAAAATTGATGCCTTTTTTTCCCCCACAAATAGAGCTTTCTTTTTGTGGTATCTGATCACCTCTGCAATTTTTTTTTTTTTGCACTATAAACAAAAAAAGTGCAACAATTTTTAAAAAACCCAATATTTTAAACCTTTTGCTATAATAAATATCCCCAAATTTTTTTAAAAAACAAAATTTCTTCATCAGTTTAGGCCAATATGTATTCTTCTACATATTCTTGCCCCAAAGCACCCCCCATGTTGAGGGCATGTGGCCTGGTATGGTTCAGGAGTGGGGGGGGGGGGCGCTCGCTCGTCTCCACCCCCTATCCTGACCTACCAGGCTGTGTGCTCGGATAAGGGTCTGGTATGGATTTTGGGTGGGACCCCCACGCCGTTTTTTACCCATGACGTTTTTTTTTTTTTTTTTTTAATTTGGTGTGGAGTTCCCCTTCAAGAGCATCAGAGCACAAGTCGCATGCCAAAGTCGGATCAGTCAAGATGGCGATCCGACTTTGATCAGACTTCAATGATATTCAGTGGGCTGAAGTAGGATCAAAGTCAGACCAAATTAGTGCAGGGAGCATTTTTAAAGTCGGACCGACTTGTGTCGGACCAGTTAAGACGGCTCTCATAGGGAAACATTGATTTTCACACGTCATGTAACATGAGCTCCCAATGTCGGAGCATTTGTCGTACAAGTGTGAACCCAGCCTTATACACACACATTAATTACAAGCAAACAGATCACAGGTTAGGATGTTGCCTTTAATAGCCATTGAAACCCCTTTGTGTTAACTTGTGTGCATGTTATCAGGCCAAAATCACCAGGGTTCATGTTCAGGTTAATTTGGGTAGTTTCTGTTGTGATTATGATTTAAAAAGATTAAACACAGTTGATTGATAATAAATGGCTTCAGCCAAACACTAACCATGAGTGAAAGAAAAGTTTTTGTGTTATCATTCATATTCTCTAAAAAATGGCCAAGAAATCATAAATTCTGCCAGGGTATGTAAACTTATGAGCACAACTGTATGTATGCATTGCCAGTTACATATGATAAAAGTAAAATAAAATGTAGATACTCATCTGGTAAAATGTCTAGCATCGGGGAATAAGAGTCTCTAAAATGCAAAATAGTGATCAGAAGCAAGCTGTGCTCTGGCACCGAAACTGCAATCAGGACCCCATGTGTCACTTTAGGACAGTCAATAAAATTCTCTGAAAACCGGAGTGGAAATCAAAAGCAATCTGTTCACCTGTCAAAATGTTGATGAATAATTTCTCTGAAAAACATAATAGTGATCAGAAACAACTTGTACACCTATAAAGAAAAAAAAAGAAAATCTACTTAGCGCTATTTATTTTTTCTAAATATCGCACAGAGGGTAGGCATAACTTCAACTAATGCCAATAGAAGGATCATAAGTTGCAGATAAAATGCTGATCCACGGGCACAAGCAGTGATTTCATGTGGTGAATAAATGGGTTCCAGTGCTACTCAATCTTGCAACCCTTATATTATGTGCATATGGTACAATAAGGTAAAAACACAATTGTGAATCAAATTGTGAATAAAAAAATGGCGTCCAAGGTAGTTGAATGAGTCCTTTCAAATATAAATTCCCCAGTCACCACAACTTCTCCACCGTTCTCCTTGTGAATTAGAAAAATATATGGAGATTCACCAGAAAATAATGAGTCAAAGAGCACTTTCCCAATCAGGTTTTTCTTTTTGAAGCAGGCCAGGGGGTTCAATAAATGGATCCACTCTTCAGGCTTGGTTTTTTCTTCTGTTTAGAAATAGGTCAGAAGAAAAACATCTCCATAGTGTAGTATGTATAGATAGTTGGAAAAGATCAGACTATTGCACTCACAAAAACAAATTATGTTACATTCATAGGTTCAGCTTAAACTCAGATCAAAAAGACTCCCATATTGTAATATAGTTCAAATACAATGTGCTTTATTTAAATTATATCGCACATAGAAAACAAACCAACGTGTAGCTCATTTGAAACTGTATATCAGAATTGCAATTGTGAGTGAGCAACATGATGATGTCACTTCCAGAAGACTTAAAGTTGAGTTGCCCCCCCAAAAAAAGCATTAATATTCCTAAAAAATATAAAAAATAAACATTTTGAATTTTTTTTTTTAACTCACCTCTAAATGGCTGTTGCTAGGGGGTCCCTCGTAGTCTGCCTCCTTCAGTGCCTGGGCTGGTGACATCACTCCCCCTCGGCACAGGAATGGCTCAGCTATGCCCCCTCCCTCCTGTCAATCATCTGGGACACGTAACTGGTCCCAGATGATTGCGCGGCCACTCACAGCGCGGCGCCACTTGCGCATGCGCAGTGGGTGCCCGGCTGTGAAGCCACTGTGGTGCCGGCGCCACCGAACGGAGGGGGAGCCACCGGGGCTTCGATCCCCCATATCGCTGGACCCTGGGACAGGTAAGTGTCCAATTATTAAAAGTCAGCAGCTACAAATACTGCAGCTGCTGACTTTAAATTTTTTTTTTTAATGGGCACACCACTTTAATGATGAAGTGAAAGTGAAGTGAAGTGAAACGCATTGACCTGTCAATCACTTCCTAAAGCAGTGCACGGAAGTGCCAGGAGAACAGAAACAACCACAAAATACAATGAGCACCTTCAGGATTTCAAGAGACATAAATTATACATCTGATTTCCTGACTGCCTATTACATTTTCAGAGCCCCTGAAGTCCAAGGACAGTAAACCCCCCCCCCCCCCAAATTACCCCATTTTGGAAAGCAGGCACCCCAAGGTATTTGGTAAGATTCATGGAGTATTTTGACGTTCTAATTTTTTGCCTCAATTTTTTGGAAAATAAAGAAAATAACTTAAGCGTCATCTTTTCCTACCGGTTTACCGTAAAGACACTTGCCGCTTCTCTTGGCAGGCCCTAGGCCTGGATAGGAGCACTTTCTTGCCTTATATACTATGGTGGGTCAGGTGCAACTAACAGACAGTCACGTTCACAGATGGCGCCAGTGTGACACTGTTTTTTAGGGAGATGCTTTAGGGAACCTAACCAGTCACCACCCTATCCGAACCCCTGTAATTGGTCACCACCACTCTAATCCACTACTATCCCTAGACTGGCTGATAACAGGAACTCCCCAGGTATAGACTAGGTCTAAGGTTGCAGTAGAGCTTCATTGCAATAATCAACTGCTTTGTGGATTTAAATCAATTGCACTAACTTCTCATGCAAGTTATTACACTCAGTGTTTTCTGTACAATGGGGAACATTTATCATGTAAATTAGCAACACAAATAGTCACAAATCAGGTTACATCTTCTTCAGCAAAGTCTCTGCTATAGGTTTTACCGAGCAATGCATCTGAATTCCTGGTGCAACAGTTTGCAAAGTTCAAAGACATATTTATTACTGAAGAAAGGACAGATGACTCTAAAGAAGTGGTCTCCAAACTGCAACCCGGGGGCCCTTTGCTTACCTTTATCTGGCCCTTAGACACCAACACTAGGCAACCATTCCTTCCACTGACACCAATGATTGGCCACTATTACTATTACTTCCCTTGATATCAACGATTGGCACTATTCCACCTTTTAATACAAGGGACTATTGCTCAGACTAACACCAATAATGGAGCACCACCCCCCCCCCCCCCAAAAAAAAAAAAAAAACAATTATTAAGCATTGTATACTCCCATTGATGCCAAAGAATTTTCTACTCATAATTGCCACATTCGGGCAGTAGGTTGCTGATTATGTCTTTGTGGGACATGTTTCTGGTGATGTCAGTAGGGTGCTGATTGGAGAACATTTATGAGTTTATCAGAGTTCGGACCAAACTCTCAGTTCATCCCTAATCTACATGTGTATATAATGCAAAGAAATACCAGAACTCTTTGCAGAATTAAAAACAAAAATACATAAATGTACATAAACAATAACTATAATTTAGGCCTGAATTATAAGATTTTTCCTATCCCCAAACATGACTGGTCTTCTGTAGCACGATATCCAAATTCATTCAAATGTGCACCTTACCTTGAATTCAGTCAGGGTTGTACAATCTCAATTGATTTAGGAAAGCTTGCAGAAGATGTGCATTAAAGTTGCAGCATATTGTTTCCCACGCAAAAAACAATAAACTCAAAACCTCCATCTTGACATCACATTTGGCCAGGGATTTGCTAAATTTCCATAAACAGAAGAAGTCAATCAATCAAGTTGATTTGGTCAGTAATTATTCCACCTCACCCAACAGAGAAAAATCTATGGTACTTGACCTGCTAAAAATAGATAAGGAATGGAGCTGAGGACATCTACCATGAAATATGTTTTCTTTATGTGGCAAAATATAGTATAAACCCTTAAAACTGAATATATTCTATTGCTTGAAACAGATTTATAATATGTTTTTTTTCTGGGATTTATAGAATTTTAACACCAATGCAAGCCTAATCAATGGCTCTTGATATGATAGATTGACCATTCACAGTCAGACTCTTTGTCCTATATGATAAAGATCCAGCATTTGCCTGTTCTCTAAAGTATTGCCAAGCACTTTGCATTGTCTTCCTTCTTTTTCATTTTATAACGCGCAGACTTTGGCCCCTTTCACACGGACGGACCGTCTATCCGTTTTTCTTCCATCCGTCGACGGACGACAATGCATTCCTATGGGCAGACGGATGAACATCCGTCACCATCAGTTAACCTCCGCTTCCGTTTTTATCCGTTTTTTTAAACGTACAAGGCTACGTTCAGATCCGTCAAAACGGATATTAACTGACGTTGACGGACATCGTCCGTCAACGTCCGATCCGTTAAGATCCGTTAAGATCCGTTTTGTGTTTATCTGTGAACTCAACCTCTTAAAGGCACAGGCACACATATAAACGGAACAAAACGTATACAAAAACGGATGAAAAAACGGACGTAAACGTGTGCATTTACGGATGTAAGCGGACAAAAATCGGATGAAAACGGACATTAACGGAACGGATGACGGATGAAAACGGATGAGACAACGGATAAGAACTGATACGTTTTTGACGTGCCTAAACTGACTGCGTCCGCGTGAAAGGGGCCTTTGTAAGATATCTTGTTTTTTTTTTGTTTTTTTCTACAATTAAGGCCCCTTTCACACGGACGCAGTCAGTTTAGGCACGTCAAAAACGTATCAGTTCTTATCCGTTGTCTCATCTGTTTTCATCCGTCATCCGTTCCGTTAATGTCCGTTTTCATCCGTCTTTTGTTCCGTTAACATCCGCTTACATCCGTAAATGTACACGTTTACGTCCGTTTTTTCATCCGTTTTTTCATCCGTTTTGTTCCCCAGAAAATTACCCAGAATGCATTGCTCCTCCCATGTTTTTCTTTCAAACGGATCTTAACGGATCAGACGTTGACGGACAATGTCCGTCAACGTCAGTTAATATCCGTTTTGACGGATCTGGACGTAGCCTTGTACGTTAAAAAAAACGGATAAAAACGGAAGAGGAGGTTAACTGATGGTGACGGATGTTCATCCGTCTGCCCATAGGAATGCATTGTCGTCCGTCGACGGATGGAAGAAAAATGGATAGACGGTCCGTCCGTGTGAAAGGGGCCTTAAGCTGACTCCAGACAGACAAAAACACCAATGAATGCAGTTTAGTATTTATTTTTAAAAATCCCTAATGACGCGTACACGCGATCGGAAATGCCGCCAGCAAAAGACCGATGTGAGCTTTTGATCGGAAAATGCGACGGTGTGTATGCTCCATCGGACTTTTCCTGGCGGCATTTCCACCAGCAAAATATTGAGAGCAGGTTCTCTATTTTTCGGTCGGAAAAAGTTCCTATCCGAAAATGCGTTTGTCTGTAGCAATTCCGACACGCAAAATTCCTATGCATGCTCGGAAACAATTTGACGCATGCTCGGAAGCATTGAACTTAATTTCCTCGGCTTGTCGTAGTGTTGTACGTCACCGTGTTTTTGACGGTCGAAAGTTCAGAGAACTTTTGTGTGACCGTGTGTATGCAAGCCAAGCTTGAGCGGAATTCGGAAAAACCATCCAAGATTCCACTCGTGTGTACGGGGCATTAGCCTAGGTTCACATTGATGTGATATGGCATGCGATTTGCCGGCAATGGCACCATCTGAATCGGTGCGACGCTGACTTTGCATCCCGCACCGATTCCCAAAAGTAGTTTCTGTACTACTTTTGGTGACTTTGGGGTGCGATTTGTATAGACATCTGTGCAGGAACCCGCACAGATGTCTCTGAAATTGCTCACGAAGTTGGACTGACATGCGGGTATGAAATTCAGCTGAACTTGCACAATTTCAGACATGCTGTCAGATTGAACCTAGGCTTAATGTTTTTAAATTGCAAATTAAATACCTAAATGTGGTTTGATCTTAGCCCCTTGTTATCTTCTGTGTAGCAGTACTAGGAGACAGTCAGATGGGATGCATGAGGAGAATGCAGAGAGATAACATAATCAGTCTCTTGCTGCTTTTTCACCATCCAATCACAGGATGGTGGAGATGAAAAGATTTAGCTATGTTGCTTAACTGAGGCTAAAAAAAGCCAGGTAAGCATGCTAGCTTTATTGTCCTGTGTGACAGAGTGGTGTAGATCTCAGGACTGGAAGGCCAGAAATACAAATTGGCTCTCATATACTGTATGTATTTTATCTGTGTATTTAGCTGTGCCCTGGAGATAAGTTTTAAATGTCTTCAGTATTTGCAAACTGTTGAAACAACCTGAATGACTGTCCTTTACACATAGCATTTCAGATTTCAGAGGATCCTAAAGTTATCCTGTGCTAGACCATTCATTTCAACAACAATCTTTTTTATAAGATTATATGTGCATTTAACATAATTTATGCATGCAATTGTGACTTACCTTGATGGGGAGTCTGAGATGATGACAGTGGCCTCTCTTACTGCTAGGGTCCAAGAATCTGGGTAGGGGGACACAGAGTGCGTGGATGAATAAGTGGCATGAATGCAGACAGATGATGATTGACATTGATCTCACTGAACCTTAGGATTGCTGTCATCAAGTAGATAAAAATAACAGGAAATAAGGGTCACCAATGAGAAGAGGTCAGGGACAGGCCAGGTAAGCAACTTGCAGGTAGCGTAGCACCAGAGCAACAGGCAGGAAATATTGTGATTGGAGAATAAGCTGGGGTAAATACACGAACAGATGAGCGAAAGAGAGAAGAACCACAGATTAGCCAGGAAACAAACCTGGATTTGATGCAGAATTACTGGTCATGGGAATACAGCTGAAGATCTCTTAGAAATGGGGTCTTGCAGGCCTCAACCTTAAAAAGCCTGCTTGGTGCCCATATTTTCTATAAGCATGCATGCTGCTATAGACACATACTGCAAGATGCGTGTAAGCAGGGGTTAGCTTCCTATTTAGGAAAGTCCCCTCCCCTGGGTGGATATTGTGGGTAGGACTAGCTTAGTTTCATACACTTCAGGGCTGGAAGAAATTGGGTCAGAGGTTGATGGAAAGAGGTTGCCTGAAGAACACTATTATGTAGGGTAGGGTGCTGAGGAAGGGGGGCACTTTAGGGTAGGCCCCATTGGAGAATCCATCAAAGGGGACCTACAGTGAGTACTAGAAGTGCTGGTCAGGATCCCTAAATTGAAGCTGAATTTGAACTGTACAGTGTTACCGATATCAGATGTAAAGAGACAGAGGCAAAGCTGTATTTTGGCAAAGAATGGTACACTCAGTTACTGCTACAGTAAAACATTAAAAAGACTGAATGTGTAGTTGTAGACCTTTCTTTATTTCTAGAGGTGAGCCTCAAGCCAGGAGACTGAGTAATCAAGATGGCGGCATTCCCTCCATGTTACAGGTGTGTGGTCCCCTATCTCGTTCCTGTTGAAGAAAGATGGTAGGAGGTGCCCTTGGTCAGCATATCCATTGCTGACAGCAAATCAAGGCCCTGCTGACATGCATGTGTGCACAGGTGTGTTACTGTGCACAACTCTATTAACAGAACTATTAACACATGCATGAGCAGACTGGTTTGATCTTTCTGGCAGTTACCGTATATACTCGAGTATAAGCCGAGTTTTTCAGCACATTTTTTTGTGCTGAAAATGCCCCCCCAAGGCTTATACTGGAGTAAAGCACTTTTCTGCCCATATCGCGGGGACACTTGGTGCTAGCAACCCAAACCCAGTGGAACTAGCACTACAACATATCCAAAGATGGGGTTCCTAGCACCAAGTGACCCCGAAATACAGGGCCCCAAAGTCGGTCAACTGTGTCCATCTGCCAAATGTCCATGTCATTTCGGGACCCTTTGGGTCCAGAGACCCCAAATTTTGGCTGCAGCTAGGGGGCATCTAGGAACCCTTAACTACCAAGTTACCCTTAACTTGAAATTTGGGGGACCTATGGCTGCAAATGGGCACAGTGAGGCTGCAAATGGGCATCGTTAACCCTCTTTTCCACTTACAGAAGCTGCGCATTTCTCACCCTAGGCTTATACTTGAGTCAATAAGTTTTCCCAGTTGTTTGTGGTAAAAGGAGGTGCCTCGGCTTATATTCGGGTCGGCTTATACTCGAGTATATACAGTATTTACCTATAAAACCCTCCCTTAATTAGACATCCAAAAAACCCTAAAACTGAAGCTAAAACTGCCCTAAAAATTAAGGCAACCCTTGAAATTAAAGTGGAAGGCAAGTTAAAACCGAATTAAGCTTAAATCTACTCCCACCCCCTAAGTCTATTCTAACTACCCTGTAAAAGAAAATATGCCTATACTTACCTATTCTGAAGTCGCTCCAGACGACCGGCCTCCAGAGTCAGCTTCAGTGTAGAGGAAGAACAGCCAATTGATGCCCTATGGTAAGCAAATGGGTGATATCATCGCCTAGGCTCTGCAGCTATTGTTGGCCACCTCTCCTCTAAACCAAAGCTTCAGAATAGGTTAGTATAGTCATCTTTCCTAGAGTAGGTAGAATAGGCTTAAAAAGGGGGTGGGGGTAGATTTAGGCTTAGTTAGGTTTTGACTTGCCTTCCACATTAATAGGTTGCCAATGTATACAAATGTACCAAAAATCAGACATGCACCATTTTTTCAGTGCAAAGCACCACAACGTATTAAATGGGTGCATAGTCCTAGTGTGTTGGAATGCCATTCAAAATAAATGGCACTGCAAGGCTGCAACTTATGCAATGTGTGTTGCAGTAACAGACAAATGAACGCATACATTATCAAAACACAATAGTGTAAATGGACCCTCGTGCAAAGAAAAAACATTGCAAGTAGACAATTAATACACTTTTTTCTGTTCTTTTACTTTTAGTTACATCTCTTTTATTGATTTTTTATAAAAAAGAATACAGGTAAACACTTTATAACATTGCTTGTATCATGAAAGGAGGGGACCTATGAAGGAGAGAGGGAAATGCAAATTTGTTTAAACATTTTATTAGGTAATATACATGGCATCACCTACAAATGAACTTCAATAAAAGGCATCGAAATTCTGCACGCAGGAAGAGTTGTAGAAAAAAATCAGTTAGCAGTGCGGATCAAAATACTAGCCCCTTCAAAGATGATGATATTAACAACATTTAAAACACTGTAGGGATGATTGGGACGAAAGAGACAGCAATTCAATGGTCCACCCCAGCCATAGCTCAGGAAGTAAAAAGGACCAAACAGTGTTGGGAAAGTATACAGTAAGGATCAGGAAGCTAGAGAGGGGAGAGGGAGGGGAATGGTTCTGAAGTTTGCACTGGCAAAGGTCCAGGGGTTTAATCAGGTGATAGGGTTTTGGGGTTGATTAAGGCTTCAAAAGGGAGGCATCAAAATCAGGAGGTAAGTACTTATCGGTCCATAATTAACATTTTTTTTGACTACTATCTCACCTTATCCTGGAGTGTTGCCTCAATCTTGGTGTGTATCATCTCCTGGGTGACGCGGTTTCTCTTGGTTATAGTGCAAAATGCCAGCCATGTACAATAGGAGGCGACATTGGTTCCAGGTCAGTTCCGAGGCTGCGACATTCAAGGGGGCTATCTGTGGGTCAGGTTAAATGTGCTTATCGGATAAATGAGACAGAAGAGGAAAGCTTTTTACCCAATAGGACTGCACTATGGTAGAAGCCCACCATGCATGTAGGAATCATGGGCGTCCGCAGAACTTTTTTCAGGGGGGGCATCAATTTAATGTCACCCATGCTCTGACCCTTTTCGACAATGTCATTATCACATTAGCATGGTCAGAGACTGCAGACGTAGTACAGGAGATGGTCAGAGACTGCGGACATGGCCCAAGAGACAGTCAGTGACTGCATACATGGCTCAAGAGACTGTAAGAGACTGCGGACATGGCACAAGAGATGTCCAGAGACTGCATACATGGCCCAAGAGACTGTCAGAGACTGCATACATGGCTCAAGAGACTATAAGAGACTGCGGACATGGCACAAGAGACTCTAAGAGACTGCATACATGTGGGGGCTGACAGAGAGAGACGGGGTGACAGAGAGAGGGGGGTGACAGAAAGAGACAGAGGGGATGACAGAAAGAGAAAAAGGGGGGTGACAGAGAGAGACAGAGGGGGAGACAGAGAGAGAGAGAAGAGTGTAACAGAGAGAGACAGAGGGGGGTGACAGAGAGGGGTGATGGGGGTCAGAGAGAGGGACCCCCTAGCCCTGTCTGCAGTCCCTCAAGTGCCCCTATGTCCCAGTGGTGTGTGTAATGCTCAGTACGATACCTTGCATGCCACTAGGATGCCCATGATGGCCAGCAGCTGGCAAGACCCGTTTTCATCCTGGGTGAGGACAGGAGGTGCTCTGTTACTTCCATCGGATCTATTATGTGACATGGAGCGGTCCATGGCTGCTTGCATTTCCTGCCCGTCCTTGTTCTCTGAACCCCCGGTCAGTCTGTCCTCCAGGCCTGGGAGCAGTGACGAGGTTTAAGGAGTCCAGGGGTTCCAGGCTCTGGGAGGCGCCGGGGACGTTGTACCCGCTGTTCCTGGCGTCTTGCTGCTCTCCTTTCCCATTGCTTCCGTCTCCTAGACCACTCGCTCGCACTATGTAGACTGGGTGATGTCATCCTGCCCACCCCTTGAGGCCTTCGCTGTCCTGCTCCTCGCACCAGCTGTCACTGGCCCTGCTAAACTGTGTACAGGTGCGCAGAGGTGTATCTAGTGAAAATGGCGCCTATGGCAAACATTGACACTGCGCCCCTGTCAAAACATTTGAAACCCATCTTTCAGATACTGTGGACAGGACACGGTTAGATGCTGTGGACATGGTAGTTTCCTTCTCTGTCCCCCCTTCATATTACCATACCGTTCCACATCAGTCTGTGTCTGTCTTCTGTCCCGTTCACCTCTCCAGTCGGGCACTGTGCACATCAGTGTACTGTCTTCCTCTGCCAGGCCCGCTCTCCCCCCCCCCCCCAGTAATGTCCTCCTGTGGCCTGTGTCTCCTCTCTGCACCGTTGCACCACTGCGTCACCGCCGAGAACGAGTGCCTTCCATTTAAAAATGGTGCCAGGCGGCGACATCACATTACTGCACATGCGCTGCCTGGTCAAGCCTGTATGATCTTTCCTGAGCCCTGCAGGCTTTGGAATCGTTGCATGTCCGGCCCACAGCTGTCGCTGCCCGTAACAGGCTTTTACGGCAGAAAAGACCATACCTCCCAACTTTGAACTTCAGAATGAGGGACACATGAGGGAGGAAGCATCCGATGGCACGTGGCAAAAGTGGATGTGGTCAAACTCTTAACAGTGAGGGGGCTTAATGGGCCTGGCTAAACAAAACCCAGGTTTCCTTGTACCTCTAAAATATTGCTTTGATTGTTGTGCCACAAGATAAAGTCTCACGGACACATGCAAACCCCAGCACTATAATAAAAAAAAAAGAAAAATCTTCCATTACAAATGGTTTTGCATAAACTATGAAAGTGTGCATTACACAAAGTGTAGAAGGATTCAGGAATGCATTATGTACAGGGTGAGTGAAGTAAGGGAAAGTGGCGATCTGTGCGAGCAGGGTTACACAAGGCTGAAACCCCCCCCCCCCCCCCCCGGGGAGGGGAACAGACAATTGCTCCTGACACTTTACATCTTTGTCCAAGCCAGCGATATATGTCAACTTCTGGCTGAATTGGACCTGCAGCAGTGTGAACATCCAGGGATTGGTGAGCAAGCCGGCTGGATGTGCACTGTGCAGCTCCAATCAGAGACTTCACCTGTCAGATCCAAGCTGTGATGTCGGTTATGGGTGGGACTGCTATTCAGACCCGCCCCCTCTGTCAAACAACCAATATAATGAAAGAATTGCCCAGAGCTGTCAGTTTTTTTTTTTTTCCATTCAGCCTGCTGGTTGAATGAGAAAAATTGAATAGTGTGTACCCAATTAAATTGGGTACGATGACAGGTTCTCTTTACTGCCAGACACCCCTCTCATATCTCCTGTAGGGGGCCCTGGAGCCCACACACGGGACAGATCCAATCTTCAGAGAGATATAGTATCTGCAACAAGAGATCCCACCAATACATACTGAGAGCTGAGGGGGAGGCCAGCCTGACACATCATTTCCCCCCCACCAGCACAGTGAGTAGATGGAACATCACACAGCATGTTGTACCCAGGAAGTGATGTCCTCAGCACTAGTGATGGCACAATCACAAACCTCCCCAGAAAGCAGCTGACATGCTGGGACCTGTAGTCCCTCCTGTGAATGTCTGATACCCCACTGTCCTATCAGAGCTCAGCCTCCTCTCACTATACACTCACCTTACATTCATGTGCAGTGTTATCCCTGTGTATACTAACAGAAGCTGCTGCTCATGCTGGAAAGGAGGGGGAGGGGCGGGGTTTAGATACAACGTTCTAGAGGGGAGGAGCTGCTGTGCTCTGTGCAAGGGAGGAATTGGGAAGTGTGGTGTGGGGGATGTGATAGGGAGGGGGAGGAGCAATACATGTAGTACCATGTGAGTTTGCTCTTTCATTACATTGGTTGTTTGACAGAGGGGGCGGGTCTGAGTAGCTGTCCAGCCCATACCCGACATCACATCTTGAATCTGACAGGTGATGTCTTTCATCGGAGTTGCACAGTGAACATCCAGCAGGCTTGCTGGCCAATACCTGGATGTGCTGGGTGTTCACACTGTTGCAGGTCCTATTCAGCCACAAGTTGGCCGCTGGCGCTAGGATAAAGATTGAGTGGGGAACTCCTGATACGATCCCTGATTCCAGGGGAGGGCACCCACCCCCCCCCCCCCCTTGCCCCTACCTGCGGACGCCCATGGTAGGAATACAGGCTAGTGGGTTTGCATATGACACACTTTGCTATCCTATGAGGCACTAGATACCATCTTGATAATACCCTACAGCAGGGGTAGGCGACCTCGGCACTCCAGCCGTGGTGAAACTACAAAGCCCATCATGCCTCTGTCTCTAGGAGTTATGCCTGTAATTGTCAGGGTCTTGCAATGTCTCATGGGACTTGTAGTTTCAAAACAGCAGAGGGGACCAAGGTTGCCAACTCCTGGCTTACAGGATGTTTCTAAAGTCGCAATATTTTGGGTTGCTTGCCAAATATCCATTCAGGGGGAAGGTTGTGGGGTAGATAACAGTGTTGTGTAAACTGTGGATATAACTCCTTTTGCATGTCAGGCTGACGCACATAGTCGTTCGTACATGGACATCATGCTAAGATCCGTTGAACGTTTGATGGTATAGAAATGCTTTATTTGGCGATACCTAAAGATCTCAGAGCTGGGGAGCTTGTATTGTGTTTGTAAGGTTGGAAAATATTGAAAACTCTGAGATGTCACTAGGCGGTGTAGTCGGGTTAGCCATAGACATGTCCAGTGATGAAATGTGGAAGGTGAGATTGCCACCAATACCTGAAAATTTTTAATTTGATGTCAGGGTCTTTTTAAACAACATATTTTTGGGGGATTCCAAAGGTGTTCCCATTTGTTCTTTGGCCCTTTGTAAATGAACATCAAAATAGAACACTAAATATGTGTCGCTGACAATCACTGGATGCTTCCAGACACCCAAGACTGGAAGAGTTTATTGATCCAGGTGGATTAAAGTAAATCTGTCAAACATTTGGACAACTTGAGTTGACCTTATGATGAACAAAGACACAACCAGAGGTTATCTTTAATGAAAGCTACAAGTCAAAACAATCAGTGGATCCAGAGACATAGGCAGCTGAAGCGTAAAATGTACATCTTCCAAACTGCTTTGGCCCCATTTATGGCCACCCTATTTAACTATAAGTAAAAGTTATTTTAACTGCACTATTACTGCATAGGGACTTATTCAATTTACAACTGTTTATCTCCCCACACACAAGTCCAATTTCCACTTTCCTGAATTACAATCTTGGAGCAATGCTATAAAGCAATTACAATGCAGCCTTCCTGTTTGACTGATGATTACTCCCTTGTGTGCTTTCCTTTACACCGGAGCTGTCATAGAAACAATGGGAAACCGATAAGGGCAGAAGAACATTCATAGTAGTGAACACCAAACCTCTGCTGAGATCTCTGTTGTGTTTTAAAATGTAAATTATGAAACTTTCTGAGTTGATTACTTGTGGAACAATATTCATTGCTGGGAAATCAATAGGGGTTCTAGAGCAAATAATCAGGTTTAGCCTTTAGTTTGTGTTCATTGTCATTTGAAATGGTGAAACTCTTGAAGAAAATCCAAGACAATGTTGAAAAAGTGGAATTTTTTTCAGTTCAGTCACTTATTTATTTACTTTCAATTAGTTCTTCTTGTAGGGGTCCTGGTATAAGCAGGCTGAATCGCTTGTTCAAGGCTACTCATAGCCTTGTTATGGAATGTTTTCCTGAGAATACTGGGGTGTTCCTAGGCCCGCTGAGAAAAATAATCCCACTAAGGCCGGTTTCACACTGGGGCGGTGCGTGCTGCGACGGTAAAGCAGCGATATATTTAGCGCTGCTTTACCGTCGTTTTAGCCGCGGTATTCGGATGCTAGCGAGGTGGTTTTAACCCCCGCTAGCGGCCGAAAAAGGGTTAAAACCCCCCGGAAAGCGCCGCTGCAGTGTCGCTTTGCCGGCGGTATTACCGCGGTATCCCCGCGGTGTCCCATTGATTTCAATGGGTAGGAGCGGTGAATACACTGCTCCTTCACCTCTCCAAATATGCTGCTAGCAGGACTTTTTTTACTGTCCTGCTAGCGCACCGCTCCAGTGTGAAAGCCCTCCGGCTTTCACACTGGAGTTAAAGGACCCGCTTTTTTCAGGAGCTATACAGGCACTATTTTTAGCGCTGTAGCTCCTGAAAAACGTTTCAGTGTGAAAGGGGCCTAAGTGAGCCTTTTATCAGTTAGAGGTGCCCTGTATAGGCCTTGAAGGGACTGACCAGGGAGCTCTTATATAAGATGACCAAACCACCACAATTTTTTTGTCTTTATTTAAAGAAGTAGAAGCTATCCACCATTTCATTCAGGTGCCTTCACACCCTTCATTCTGCCACAACAATAGAGCATAGAAATCTCATACCATCTTGGCATTCATCTTTATATCATCTTGATGTGGCGGCCTGTGCATACCAGGACAATGGGTGTTCGGCATTCCCGTGGGGTGTAAGTTCTATGGACTCTATCAAGTTTTTTATATATATCTTTTCTAATACCTTTCATACCATGGGCTTCTTATATGAATGCACCCTTTATTATTTACAGACATTACATAATTTCTCCTGATGAGTCGGCATACCGACGAAACGCGTCAAGATATTGAGGATGCAACCCCTCATATTTTCCATCAATTTTATAACACTTCTATGAATTTTATTGTATATTAGTACTGTATTATTCCTATGTAATCTGTATGAATTTATTTTTCTTTCCCTGCTATGACAATCAAGTTCTATATTATGTTTGCTAAGATGTCATGTTTATACATGCATTGAATACTCAGTTGTCACATATAGACGCTCATTGAAATTTTTTGTATAATTGTTAATAAAATTTCTACTCTTACATTGCTTTCGAGCCTGCCTCATTTAAAGTCCCACACTCGTTTTGTCCTTTGAATTCATCTTTATATCATCCTATAATTAGGATGTGAGAGTGCTACCTCCACCCTACTTCTCACTTCTTGGGACTGGTAGAAAGTGAAATGGGTCCTGCTGTGACTATCGGCTGTCCAATAGCAGCTAATAGCCACAAGTGTAAAAATGTCACCAGCATGGACATGTGCTGTTATAATTTCTACCGCTATGGTGGGCGGCGTTGTCAGCAGTACATGTCCTCATGTACCGGTTTTGACAAGAGGTGAGATAACTTGTACTCCAGCATTTTCTACCTGTAGGGCTAAATTTTTTAACGGGTTTGAAAGACTTGCTCTAGACAAACACACTATGGGTTCATGGACACATGCATTGGATGCCGTATGAGCCTGCAGACAACTTCCTGTACAGCAATGAAACATTGCTGTAAATACATATCTATATAGTGGCTCCTTCACCTGCCTTTGCCGCCTGCCTCTGCATTTGCTGCCGCACTTCCATGCTTTTACCATTCCTCACACTGTACCAACAAGCACTAATTTACTGCCCTTAAGTACTTAAGTTCTTTACCCCCCACTGCACTGACTGCAAACTCATAAATGTCTTCCCGATTTCCATGATTCATCACAGAATAGACTGATCTTCAGGCAAATTTTTAGCTTAATTTGATTTGTGTGACTGGAGTCAGAACTCCAGCCAATTGTTTTAAAACCAGGGTTCACCAGGAATTGTTGAATGGCCCCTCCAGCAAATATGATTCCTTTAGTGAACTGGTAAATGGGGCCAAATACACCACTACTAAATGAACAGTGCGCCACTGCTCCCTTAATAGAAATCTTAAGTGGATTGCGCTCTCTGCCTTAATGATAAAAATGATGGTGATGTTCTTTATTCAGTCCTCTCTGACTCTTACTTACTCTGACTTATGCCGCGTACACACGAAGGGACAATCCCGCAGGATTATCCTCTGGACTCAAGTCCAGCGGACAATCCCCTCGTGTGTGGGCGTCGGCGGACTTTTTGGCGCCAAAGTCCGGCGGACCAAAGTTTTAAGTTTGGTTTTAAAATTATCCGCTGGACTTGGCAGTCCGGCGGACAATCCCGCCTTTAGTAGGCTAGTCCGCCGGACTTTTTAAATGAACGGACTTGCCGCTCATCGGCAAGTCCGTTCATTTAGCACGTGACTGCCGTCAATGCCGCCGCGCTAGCTCCGTCACCCGGCATGGATTTAAAGGGAATCCCCACGCCGAAAAACGGCGTGGGGGTCCCCCCCAAATCCATCTCAGACCCTTATCTGAGCACGCAGCCCGGCAGGCCAGGAAAGGGGTGGGGACGAGCGAGCGCCCCCCCCCCCCCCCTCCTAAGCCGTACCAGGCTGCGTGCCCTCAACATGGGGGGTGCCCTGGGGAAAGGGGGGCCGTGCGCCCCCCCCCACCCCAAAGCACCTTGTCCCCATGTTGATGAGGACAAGGGCCTCTTCCCGACAACCCTGGCTGTTGGTTGTCGGGGTCTGCGGGCGGGGGCTTATCGGAATCTGGGAGCCCCCTTTTATAAGGGGGCCCCCAGATCCCGGCCCCCCACCCTATGTGAATGAGTATGAGGTACGATGTACCCCTACCCATTCACCTAAGGTGTAAAATGTAAAGTAAAAAAACCACACTTTTGAAAAAATATTTTATTGCACTGCTCCGGGGGTCTTCTTTTGTCTTGGGGGTCTTCTCGCCGGACTCCTCCGCCATTTACCAAGCTCTTTTACCGAGCGGAGAAGTCCGGCTACCTTCTTCGTCGTCGCCGCCGTCGTCTGGGGGTCTCGATCCGCCTTCGGGGGTCTTCCAGGGTCTCTTCTGTTCTTGCCGCTGTCGTCGCTTTCTGCGCCGCCGGCGCCGCCTTCTTCTTCTTCTTTTTCTTCTTTTTCTTCTTCTTCTTCCGATGTTGACACGTCGCTCCCTCTGGCCGGAATGCCAGAGCCGCGCTGTGCTGGCACTTATATAGGGACAAGGGGACAGGGTCACATGCTCATGTCACATGGTGACCCCGCCCCCTTGTGATGTCACAGTCCCAGCATCCTCCGGGACTGTGACATCACAAGGGGGCGGGGTCACCATGTGACATGAGCATGTGACCCTGTCCCCTTGTCCCTATATAAGTGCCAGCACAGCGCGGCTCTGGCATTCCGGCCAGAGGGAGCGACGTGTCAACATCGGAAGAAGAAGAAGAACAAGAAGAACAAGAAGAAGAAAAAGAAGAAGAAGGCGGCGCCGGCGGCGCAGAAAGCGACGACAGCGGCAAGAACAGAAGAGACCCCGGAAGACCCCCGAAGGCGGATCGAGACCCCCAGACGACGGCGGCGACGACGAAGAAGGTAGCCGGACTTCTCCGCTCGGGTCCGGCGAGAAGACCCCCAAGACGGATTTGGGGGGGACCCCCACGCCGTTTTTCGGCGTGGGGATTCCCTTTAAATCCATGCCAGGTGACGGAGCTAGCGCGCCGGCATTTACTGCCTACGCTAGCTACGTACCTGAAGTTACGTTCTAAATGAACGGACTGCTCCGTGTGTGGGCAAGTCTGTTCATTTTCAAAAGTCCCGCGGACTTTGTCCAGCGGATTGTCCGCCGGAGAAGTCCGGGCGCGTGTGGGCAAGTCCACACGCTCGGAAAGTCCGGCGAAGCCAGCTGGAAAGTCCGGCGGATTGTCCGCTGGACTAGGTCCGCCGGGAAAAGTCTGCACGTGTGTGTACGCGGCATTAGCGATTCTGTGGGCCCACGCTCTACTTTTTTCATTATTGAACCTCTTATTCTTTTAGTTGTTTCATGTTCTGGCTGGTGTTGATTTCACGGTGTCTATCCATTGTGTTCTATGGAGGCCTGGATTACATTTGCCACTAACCAATCTGAACATAATTATCTTCTCCAGTGAGTTCAATTCCAAGATATGTGCAAAAGACAGAAGCCTTAGCTCTGGGATTTTGCCGTATAATGGGGCGTCTGGATTTTTTATGGTCCAGTTTGTTTGTCATCTTTGCTGTCCATGGAACGTGCAGGGGTCTTCTACAGCACCATAGTTCAAACTTGTTGATTTTGCTACTTTTTTCATTGGCCAACTTTCACAAACATAGGTAGCTATGGGGTACACAATAACATGCACTAGTCTGTAATTAGTTGCCAGATAAACATTCTTTCTTTTCAATATTCAGATCATACACTCTGTGACCCAATGCACTTTTTTCTGTACTACAATCACAGGAATATATAATCCTGCATGCATTCACTCACCTCACAGTCAACTGCTATTTTATTCATGACTAGTGTAGCCCAGATATGACCCACTTAGCTGGAACCATCTTACTCCATATATTTTCTTACTTAATAAATAAGAGACCACACCAGTTATGGAGTTAAATGGCCATAACAGCTAATTTATTAAAAATACCAAAATACCAAATAAGAACTCCAATTTTCTTATTAAAATAAATAAAACATAAATAACATAAATAACACCAATAACATTAACCCTTTCAGACCCCTGCTGAAAATAAAACAAAACAGGTTAAAACCCCCATATTTATTGGTCAGTGACGGAGCAAACAGTGCTTAAAGCACAAACCAGATATCACTGATATCAACAACAGGGGGCACTGCGGGAGATAAAGAAACCCTTGGGTCTCAACCGTACCACCCTGATAACCAACATTCCCGCAGTGCACGATAACCATAAACATCAACAACGTTTGATGTAACAAGGAGGGGCCATCTATTGATGAGCCCCCCACACACTTACCACCTCTATAACAGCTGCCGTCACTGACCAACAAAATAAACAACGCCACAGCCTGAAAAGGGAGACCCCTCACCCTTGATGGCACCTCCACACCCGCAGGGCCGCCTGGATCCCCTCCTGCAATCCCAATGACCATAGGTCTATCCCCACATCTGTCAGATGTACACCATCCCGTCTCAGATACATCCCCACGTTAACCTCCAACTCCCGGTGGCGAATTACCAGGCCACCTTGCCATGCTAGAAACCGTCCCACCACTTTATTAACCCTGATCCGGGCTTTGTTCAGCCTGTACACGGATCTGGCCATGCGCCACGACGTTCTTGCCACCATATCGGACCATATCAACATGGTCCCAGGGAAAGTGGCGCGGAGAAACATAATGTCTGCCTTAATATCCGCTATTAAGTCCCTCACCGTCCTAACCCCCAAATCATTGCCGCCGGCATGAATGACCAGCACATCCGGTGGTCGATCCAACCAAGCGTATCTCTCCACCTCCGGCACCACCCTGCCCCACATCATGCCCGGCCTACCTAACCACCGGATAACTGCCTCCCTCCTGGAGATACCCAGCTGTCTCCCACCTGGTCTCACGTCCCCCCTCCTGGCACCCCAGCACACGTACGAATGCCCGAGGATCCATACGAGGAGCTGTCGCCCCGCATCTGTAATAACAAGCACAGCATTACCAACACAACCCACACAATAATTCAACTTTATGCTGTACCCCCCGAACTGCCCCCCGCCTCACCCCAAACTTAAACATTTTTTTTTTTTTTTTTTTTTTTTTATTCATACACCCACTGTGGCCGAATATAACTGCGGAACCGCTGCGATTCCCATCTCCCCAACTTTTGCACATCCACCTCATCCAACCCGTACCTGGCAGCTTCTGTAGCTGCCCCAATACGGAAGGAGTGTGAGGCGTAGGCGTGACTGTCCAAACCCAACCCCCCCAAACACTTTCGCAGCACTGCTACGAATTGAAATCTGGATAAGTACTGTCCATCCTCATGTAATAACAATGGCCCTTCCCCCCCCGGTCTTTTTGTCATAAACTTTGTCACCGTCAGCACCGGGCAAACTCCACAACCTTGTATTGCGTACAAACTCACCTGCGTCCCTTTTCCACCTTGGTCCGTTTTTGATCTTCTCAACCTGACCTTGATCCTATCGTCCTTCAATTCCACATCCTGAACCAACAAACCACCCGCCACCTTTTTTGAGGGGCTGACCAACTCCCCAATCCTGAATGCCCCAAAGAATGCTAAAGCAAACGCTGCTAAAAACAAGCACACCTCGTATCCCGATTGGCACACCCCCATAAGCTGCCCCCTTATGTCCACCAAGTTATTAAATGTGATAGGGCGCCGCTTATCCTTACTCTTATGCGATTTCCTATACCCCTTAATGGCCTGCTTCACCCAGAAGTCCTTTGTCACGTCTTCCTTTCTCCTCAATTTGAACCAAAACGCGAGCCCCGCCATTCTCTTTTCAATCGCAGATACTGACTTTCCACCTTCCATGTCCCTTGCCACCAGATCAAGTAATAATAACCTGTCCCCCGGATCCTCCCCCCCGGACTTTGCTACGGACTGCAGGTCAGTCCATTCCCTCCACACCTTGGAGTATGCAGACCATGTTGACTCACTTACAGACCTCCGGATCCAATCCGCCGTGGTTCCAATGCTAACTCCCACATCCAGCCCGGGCATGGAACACCCTCCGCTCGTGCTGCCGGTGCCAGCTCCCTGAACTTGTCCCACTGAAAGCGAGACAAGGCATCAGCCAACGTGTTCTCTCTACCCGGAATATGAACAGCATACAGAAAGATGTTCAACCGCATGCACCGCAGCACCAGCTGCCGCATCAACCGTATGACCGGCGGTGAAGCTGCCGACATGTTGTTGATCACCTGTACCACCCCCATATTGTCGCAATTCAACCTCAACTTGAGGTTCCTGCAAGATTCGCCCCACAACTCTAACGCCAGAACCACCGGGAACAGTTCCAGGAGTACCAGGTTTTTCTGAAAACCTAGCTCCACCCACGACTGCGGCCATGGTTCCGCGCTCCATTGTCCCTGAAAGAAAGCCCCATAGCCTGTAGATCCCGCGGCGTCTGTCACCAACTCCACATCGAAGTTACTTACCGGTCCTGACATCCAAACAGCCCTACCGTTGTACCCTTCTAGGAACTGATCCCATATCCGTAGATCCTCTTTATGCTCCTTGTTCAACCTAATGAAATGCGTGGGCGCCCTCACACCCCTAGTCGCTGCCGACAACCGTCTACAAAATATCCTCCCCATAGGAATAATTCTACACGCGAAATTTAACTTCCCCAACAAGGATTGTAGCGTGCGCAACTGAACCTTTTTACACCCATAGGTTTTTTCCACCAAATTCCTCAGATCCACTACCTTTTCTTCCGGCAACCTACATTCCATGGCCATGGAATCTATCACTATGCCTAGAAAACTCAACTCTGTACGCGGGCCCTCCGTTTTATCGGCTGCCAACGGCACCCGAAATTTGTCCGCAATGTGCTGCAACGTGGACAACAATATCGCACACACATTGGAAGCCGGAGGACCCACGCACAAAAAATCATCCAAGTAGTGGATGACGGAATCAATCCCTGTAACATCCCTCACTACCCATTCCAAAAAGGAACTAAACGCCTCGAACATGGCGCAAGAAATGGAACACCCCATCGGTAGACACCGATCAACGTAAAACTTTTCCTCCCAACAACATCCCAACAACCGAAAACTCTCCGGATGCACTGGTAAGAGCCGAAATGCTGCCTCCACGTCAGATTTCGCCATAAGCGCTCCCCTTCCATACCTCCTCACCCAACGTACCGCGGCATCAAATGACGTGTACGATACCGTGCACGCTTCCGGGTCTATAAAATCATTGACCGAACCCCCTTTGGGAAACGATAAATGATGAATGAGCCTAAACTTATTCAGCTCTTTCTTGGGTACCACCCCTAACGGGGACACTACCAAATCTTCCAACGGCTTGACCTCAAATGGTCCCGCCATCCTGCCCAACCCCACTTCTTTGGCCAGTTTCTCAGCCACTACTTCAGGGTGTTGCAAGGCAGATTTCAAGTTTCTGGCCAGCGGTGGAACCGCTGACAATGAGCATGGTATCTTGAAACCCTCCTTGAACCCCTTGCTCAACAATAACGCCGCCGCTCTATCCGGGTACCTATTTAGGAAAGGCTGCATCCTTTCCCAAATCACCGGCGTCGTCCCTCTTATGCCCAAAGTCTCCAGCCCGCTTGCCCTTTTTAAAACATCTGGCGAGTGTGTGGCCCCCCCCGCAACCTGAGCATTCATGTTTAAATTTACATGTTCCCCCAAATTTACAGGCCCCCTCATTGTACGGCCAACACACTCCCCACTTCTTTCCGGCCGGAGATCCCGAGGAATGGCTACCTCCGGCCCCCCCTTGAAATGTCTGTACCGGCGTCTTGGCAGACGCCATCAGCCTCATCCAAAGGCTGATATCTTTGTGGTCCCACCGTAATGCCGGCCGGACTGCCCTGCGCTGTCGGAACTGCTCATCGTACCTTAACCACGCCGTTCCCCCCGTAAACCCGATATGCTTCCCCGATGGCGTCCATATAACAGAACAACGCCGAACAATGTTCGGGGTTCTTCTCACCAATCACCCCCGCCAATATAGCAAACGCCTGTAGCCAATTGGCGAAAGTCCGGGGAATCAGCCTATACCTCCTCTTTTCTTCATCGTCTTTTTTACTGCTATCCGGTTTAACCCTATCAAGGTTGAATTTTTCCAGGGGCAGCAAGGAGAAAATCTCCACGTACTCCCCTTTCCAAATCTTCTCCCTGACCTCCTGTTTTAAGTGAGCCCCCAGGGGGCCCTCGAAACAGACGTATACCTCGCATTTGGCTGCATCCGCCATGCGCACAATATCGTCCCTCGCCGTCAGTTCTTTCGTCCCCTTTTCCGTCTCACTTACCTTGTCCGTTCCCCCTTCCACCGAGGCAGCCTGACCGTCTGACGTAGCGTCAACTACCACCCCACCCCCGGCGGCCGCCCCCGCCTCTGTTCCACCAGCTCTCGAATTCACCCCACCTTCTGGTGCTTCACCCCTATTACCAAAACGGCCTATCAACACCCGCAAACCTTCTAGCAATTCCTGTATTTGCCCCGACCCACTCTCTGCCCTCCCACTCACCGCTCGCGGTTGGTCCATTACTGCCAACGACGGCGCGGGAGATGGCCCTGAGCTCTCCCCACTAGTACCTGCACCCATCAATGACTGTAAAACTTTAACAAAAGCACTGTTGTCAGTGGACTTACCGGGCTGACCGGGCGGGGGTCCCACAGCCGCTGCACGAGCCTCCACCGGCGGGATAGGGCGACCGAGCTCCTCCTCCTCCTCCTCGGACAATTCTCCTTCCGACCGAGATTCTTCCTCCTGCGCACAAGACAAGGAACGCTCCCTCGGAGAGGGGCTCCGGTAAGTAGCATGTCTCCTTCCACCCGCACCACTGTCTCGCTGTACTCCGCTTCCCCTCTGAGCCGCATTTCCCCGTGCAGGTGGGCCGGTACGGGCTCCGCTCCTGCTGCCTTGATTCGCTGCTCCGCTGGCTGATGGTGCCCCGCCATCCCTCCCGCCCGCTGCCATGTGAGACCCCCTCCCCCCTCCCGCCGGTGCTCCTCTTGCCCTTCTGTCCTCTCCCCCCGACTCGTGCAGAGCCGCCAGGGGATTCGCTGTAAAGGCACGTCTGGGGGCCGATGCCCCCCTCCTGGCCGTTGCCCGAGTGGCCTGTAAATCCACACCCCCCTGCTCGTGCAGAGCAGCTGGGGGGGACGCGTTCCTTGAAGAGCCTGTCGCCTCGGCCATCTTCTTTCCTTTTCCAGCCCTCCCCCCACCCCCCCCCTCCCCCCAGTGTTCCTACTTCCCCCCATCTTGTGTGGCGATGCTGGGGCAGTTGAGGCTGTTTCAGCACTGCTTCCTGGGGATCCTCTCCTTGGTGGGCCCCCCCCCCCCCCCCCCCCCGCCCCAGGCCTGCTGCCTGTCTGTCTGCTGGCCTGTCCTGCCTCCTCCCTCTGTACCCGTTTTGCTGGAGGGGTGGATCGGTCCCCCCTGGGGCTCCTTACCATGCTTGAAGGTCCTGCTGTGGCCCCAGGGGAGTACCGCTTCGGCGGCCTGGACACGCGGCCGCGTGGCGCCGCGCCGCCATCTTGGATTTCTGCAGCTGCACTCCTGTCTTCTGTGGAGCTCCCTGCTCCATCCAGCAGCGCTGCAATCTGTCTTCTGACCCACTCGGGTCCTTGTTCCGCCGCCGCCGCCCGCACCAGTGACGCAAACCCGTCGGCCATGATGGCTGTGAAGAGAGGAGCAGAGTAAAAACCTGCCTCCTCGTGTCTCGACGCTCCCGCACTGCCTGGCTAGCTCCGCCCCTCCCTTTTATAAGGCCGCTCCCCCCTTGTACATTACAGGGCCCTCCCCTGCCCTGTTAACTGTTTACTGTCCGGAGTGTGTCTTACTTGACACACTGTCATGGACGGCCCTCCATTAAGTTCCCCTTCTGTCCACTGCACTACGGTCCTTTCTTTCCTTGCAGTGGTCATAATCTTGGCATTTTTGATGTTCAAGTAGAGGCCAAATTTCTCACCTTCTTCTGTGATCCTTTTCATCAGATGTTTCAGGCTTTTTCAGTTTCTAAAATGAGGTCTGTGTCCCTGCATCTGTGTATTAAACATTATTATTGTCCTTTCCTTCAATCTGGGACATGTCACAGGTCCCAGAAGACTGCGGGACCATTCACAAAGTTCAGCATGCACAGTAGACAGCCGGCTCTGGATCCCTGGACAACAGGGGCGTTGATAGGTCTACAAAAGATCTGGGGCTAGAGCCCATAGCAGCATAGTAAAGAAAGTCATACGCTTGGGCGGGCATACACATGTATATACAGTAATATACGTGTGTGTGTGTATATATATATCCCCAGAGAGCCCCCCACTTACATCAGGGTCCCCAGAGAGCCCCCACACTTACATGAGGGTCCCAGAGAGCCCCCCCTTACATAAGGGTCCCCAGAGAGCCCCCCTTACATCAGGGTCCCCAGATAGCCCCCCCTTACATCAGGGTCCCAGAGAGCCCCCCTTACATCAGGGTCCCCAGAGAGCCCCCCTTACTTAAGGGTCCCCAGAGAGCCCCCCACTTACATCAGGGTCCCCAGAGAGCCCCCCTTACATCAGGGTCCCCAGATAGCCCCCTTACATCAGGGTTCCCGGAGAGCCCCCCCTTACATCAGGGTCCCCAGAGAGCCTCCCCTCCCCTTGGGGACCCATGCAGAGACTCGGGGCTATGGGCCCCAGATTCGGGGCTATAGCCCCAAAAGCCACCCCCTACCGACGCCACTGCTGGACAGGTAAGTGTCCTGTTATTAAAAGTCAGCAGCTACAGGATTTAGACTTTTTTTTTCCAGAGTGGGGAACCGCTTTAATAAAGAAGTACTATATTTCTTATAAGAACTGCACCAGCAACAAAGTGTATTTCACCCTTATGCTGATGACATAATTGGCAAGGAGATGCTTCCCTATATTTTTCTTCTGCTAACCTACTATCAGAGCTGATTTTCCATTATTCTCTCTTTTCTAAACACTAAAGTATATCAAGGAATCCAAACCAGACAAGTGATAAAGTACAAGTTTTATAAAATCCTCAATGTTTCTTGTTAACATTACCCAAGTTAATGTGTGACAGTACAGCAATACAGGACAAATTGCCTGATATTCAGTTTTTTTTTTTTATGTAGCGCTACCCCCGTGAGGGCCGCTCAAGATTCTGTACTGCACTGGTTTCATTGATCTTACAAGTCCTCCGACATCTCTAACACTCTGGGTTCTGACATTTCTGTTGTAAACAAAGAATTTAAAGGCAAATTAATAGTAGCAAATCTGGTAACAAAGAGTTTGTAACATGTCATGGATAAGACACAGTCAGTAAACTCGGTGGCAAAGCTAACTTAAAAATAGGCAATTTTAATACTTAAAAATTTTTTTTTTTCAGCAGAATTTAACAATATATAGAAGCTATGGCTACGAGTCAAAAAGGGTAAAGGAGCGACTTTAATCCCCTGACACCACAGTCCCAGTAATGTGTAAACTCTAAATTCACATTAAGTAAACACACTAGTTCTCACACCTAATCTCTAACAAGGAGCCTTTGGTTATTGTATTGGCCAGAATAGGCACCAGGGGCGTAACTAGAAATCACAGGGCCCCATAGCAAAATGTATAATCCCCCACCCCCCCTCACCCAGGGGCGGATCCAGAGTCTAGTCTCAGGAGGGGCACTGACAGAAAATACGTTTTTTTGGGGGGCAATTTATCGGGGCAATGGCTGATGTTGGCGCTTCAATCATCACGGCACCATTTGTGTTACGGTGTCAGGATGATTGAAACACATTATTTATATTATTACATTGTTATAGAAAATGAAATAGTTCAACTCACCATAATGCAGAATCAGTGGGAGCCCCGAGTGTGTCACTTTCCATGTCGCCTGCCACCAGATAAAGATTGTCACTTGTCAAACGTTGCGGATTGTCCACTTGCCATGTCACCTGCCACATGTTGCTGATTGTCACTTGCCACGTCACCTACCACACGTTGCAGATTGTCACTTGCCACGTCACCTGCCACACATTGTGGATTGTCCACTTGCCACTTCACCTGCCACAAGTTGCAGATTGTAACTTGGCACACGTTGCAAATTGTCCACTTGCCAAGTCACCTGCCACCCATTGCGGATTGTCCACTTGCCACGTCACCTGCCACCCATCGCGGATTTCCACTTGCCACGTCACCTGTCACCCATTGCGGATTGTCCACTTGCCAGGTCACCTGCCACTCATTGCGGATTGTCCACTTGCCACATCACCTGCCACCCATTGCAGATTGTCCACTTGCCACGTCACCTGCCACACGTTGCGGATTGTCCACTTGCCACGTCACCTCCCACCCATTGCGGATTTCCATTTGCCACGTCACCTGCCACCCATTGAGGATTGTCCACTTGCCACGTCACCTGCCACCCATTGCGGATTGTCCACTTGCCACGTCACCTGCCACCCATTGCGGATTGTCCACTTGCCACGTCACCTGCCACCCATTGCGGATTGTCCACTTGCCATGTCACCTGCCACCCATTGCGGATTGTCCACTTGCCACGTCACCTGCCACCCATTGCGGATTGTTCACTTTCCACGTCACCTGCCACCCATTGCGGATTGTCCACTTGCCATGTCACCTGCCACACGTTGCGGATTGTCCATTTGCCACGTCACCTGCCACAAGTTGTGGATTTTCCCCTTGCCACAAGTTGCAGATTGTCCACTTGCCATGTCACCTGCCACCCATTGCGGATTGTCCACTTGCCATGTCACCTGCCACACGTTGCGGATTGTCCATTTGCCACATAACCTGCCACAAGTTGCGGATTGTCCACTTGCCACAAGTTGCGGATTGTCCACTTGCCACAAGTTGCAGATTGTCCACTTGCCATGTCACCTGCCACCCATTGCAGATTGTCTATTTCCCACGTCACCTGCCAAAAGTTGCAGATTGTCCACTTGCCACGTCACCTGCCACAAGTTGCAGATTGTCACTTTCCTGCTAAGGTGGGGAATGGGGATTGTCACTTCGGTTTCACAGTCTGAGTCAGGGAGCAGAGAGATGATGCCTGCACAGTGAGTAACGGCGGAACTGCCAGGATGCAGAGCGTGCGCTGGGCGGTGAGAGATGATGTCATCTCCCTGCTCCGCCACCCACCGAGCATCCCAGCTGGCAGCTTCCCCATCCCAGCTGGCAGCTTGGCGGCTCACCCACCATCCGCTCACCGGGCCCTCCTCAGCTGGGGGCCCCATAGCGACTGCACGGGTCGCTATGGCTGTAGTTCCGCCACTGATAGGCACCAAATGTTCTTATCCTTAGTGGGGGGGAGGATATCCTGTAGTCCTTTAAAGAGGAAGGCTTGGAAGAAGGCTTGAGTCTTCAACTAGCTCTTCAAAATGTGCACAGTGTGTCCTGTTGCAAAACGATATGTACACTATATTCCCTTTTAGTGTAAAGTAAAGGGTAACAAGGGTCCCCTTGAAAGCTTGGTGGAATGAACAAAGCAAGTATCTGCATGCAGTGTCCTTTGGTATACAGAGAATGGGCAGGTGCCCCCTCACGAATCCCATCAACCTTCATTGTTGAAGAGATGGCTCCACTGCAATCCTCTTCAGATTCTGGCTCAAGGGACAGCACTCAACCCACCATTGCACCATACTACTGTCCAGCTGGATCTGGCGTGGATGTGATGAGGGAGGCCTCCATGATCAGAAGTGGCTGGCAGTGGATGCACCCGCACCCGCTCGCGATTACTCTCTTTCTTTCTCTCTCCATGTAGCATAGTCCTCAACTCGGCCGCGGCACAGTCTAGCACCGAGTTACTGCTTGCAGGTCCAGGCCGTGGTCCCAAGAGAGCGATTCCATCCCCACCCAGGCTTTTTATTACCTCTCCCAGCATTCTGTTCTCCTCTCTGACTTGTAGTCCATAACAGTACGACTTGAATGCAAAACCTGGCTCTTTGGACTACATGTCCTATGATGCTTTGCTCTACTCTTAGGTCTCAGTCACTTTGCTTTCAGGATGTGATGACACAAAGTCCAGGCTAAGCACTAACAGAGAACAGTCTCACTGCACAAGTGCTGAAAAGTGTCTCCTGACAATGCTGGCAAAACTAGCCAGCTCCTGGCTACATCTACATTTTTTATCCTATTAAAAAAAAATAGAAATTATAGACAAACAGTAGGAATACTAGTTATGTCATTGAGAGACCAGTGCTTGTAATTATATTCCAATCACACACACATAAGCAATCACCCCTATCTTCCCAAGCAGAATATATCCATATGTTGTTGGGATTAAAGAAATCCAGCCTAATTAAAAAACAGAACATTGTTTAAAATTAAAGACTGGCTTAAATCACTAATTATACCAATTAACAATGTTACATACTGATCTTGACCTTGCCAGAAACTGGTAGATGTCTCAGGGGAAACAATAGCTAGTGAGACAGATCCTTATTCTTGGTCCCAATGCTTTACCACTTGGACCTGTCAAAATATTATTTCCAGCTGGACTGATGGGTAAATGTGGTATGCACTCAATAAAGTGCTCATTTTCTTTGCTCCATAGAAAAGGGTATGACCTTTGGTTGCACGCATAGTGATTTTCTTACTAGCACGTTTGACAGTTCTCTAATGTATTGGCTGTCTTAAAGCCCAAGTACAGGCACATGTTTTTATTTTAAGGGTGCCCCAGGAGACATAACATTAAAAAAAGCTGCTCAGGCTGCAATACTCACCTTATTTCTAGCTCTGCACCATGCAGTGAATCTTTTTTCGCCACTAGATATCCTCAATCTTCTGAGTTTAAAAAAAAAGCCAACGTCAAGAAATAAATTGTCATATGCATGCCTAAAAAAAAAAAAATAGAAGACTATAGTTTACCTTTAAAAGCTTTCATAAATGATGTCACGCTCCAGCACCAGGTCTTTCCATCTGTGTGGGGTTGCAGGCTTCCTCAAGGCACTCCAGCCAATTAAAGAGGGGGCACTATCTTGAAGGACTAGCATGCGGGTAGCTTAGTGTTCAAGCAAAAAACTCACACATTAGCAGTTGGATGCCTTGTGTTCACAAGCAACTTGTCAAGTGTTCCCTAGTGAAAAAAGATGTCCTTGATGACGCCCTGGAGGAGGGGTGAAACGCTTTGACGTACTTCAGGTTCGTGTTAACCATTGACGCAAATTTCCATCTCCGTGGAACACATGCCATTCAGTGGGCGAGTTATTTCACAATGAGTTCTCTCTCTCTGTTTCCCCATCTATGGAGTGTGGTATATCCTTTCTGTCTTAAAATGTCTCCCTGCAAGATTTTACTGAGGAACCATCCAGCATATCCCCAGATCATTTGATCAATGCCTTTTTGATCCGAGACTGCAAAGCTGAGGATCCAATTATTTGGATCCTCAGGGGACACCAAAGGTCGAGCCGCTTCACTGATTCAAAAGTTTTGGAGCACCGTTGCACTTTTCACTGAAGCACCTGAGCACTTTTAGATTTTATGTTTTTGTTTTCTCTTAACATTGATGTATTAGGCACTGTTTATTATGATGTATATTGGTTGATATAGGCTGCTAGCGCTGTTTTATATATTTTTCATTGCTTTAAGGTTGTAGCACCCTTGTGCAGCAGCTGTGGTCTTCCTATTAATTTTCATAAATTTTTGTTTATTAATATTTCCCTATTTGATTTAACTCTCCAGCGCAAGTTTTTGAATTAGATAAAGTGTTCCCTAGTGCCACCCAGTATTGTGTCCATGACCTTGAGTGTTCCCAGTGTCTGTCCAGCCTGGCCTGTACCCAATCATTCAAACCTTGTGATTCCTGTGTACTCCAGCCTGTTACCCCAAGCGTGCTTATGTGATCCTCATGTTTCCCAGTCTGTATCCTGCTACAGTGATCCCATGCACTCTGACAACCATCCAGTCTTCCTTCAGCACCATGTCTTCTTTTTTTCTGATTTTGAATAAAGTAAGGGAGAGTCCGTTTTTTTTTTTCACCATCTGTGTCTCATTGAGGAGACGCCTGCTTGGGTGAATCAAAAGACTGCAACCTGAGAATTGCCTGCAGTGTAACATCTCCACCTCTAATGCCGCGTACACATGGTCGGAATTCTCGTCGGAAAAAGCTCTGATGGTTTTCCCGTCGTCAAACTGTCTTGCCTACACGCGGTCACACCAAATTCCGACGGTCAATAACACCACGGCATAAAACACATTCGACTGCACTATAAAAAGGGAAGTTTAATGCTTCTGAGCATGCGTCGAATTGTTTCCGAGCAGGCGTCGGAATTTTGCGTGTCGGAATTGCATACACACGATCGGAAAATCTGAATTAAGAACAGGTTCTCAATCCAAAGTTTGTCGGAAATGCCGACAGAAAAAGACAGATGGGCGTTCACACAGTCGGAAAATCTGATGAAAAGCTCCCATCGGACTGTTTCCATCGGAAATTCAGACCGTGTGTACACGGCATAAGAGTTCTGGTGTAGACCAGGTGGTTCCTTAGATTCTGTGCCTCAGCCTTTCTCAGGGCTCTAACCATCTCTAATCGGCACGCCAGACTTATTGCATCTTCTCTGTAGCTTCTGCCACCATCGGCCCAGTTCCAACAACAAAGTCCTGGTCAGCCACCCTGCCCCTAGTTGGAGCAGATTCCCAACCTGTGACAAATGGGCACAGACCAATCATAAGGTGCAAGAAGCAGGAAGAGGTGGAGCAAAAATGCTGAATTCCAGGTTGGAGCTGCCATTTGAATATTATATCATTCTAGATTGTGGGGCTTTCAAGGTGCTCTATAAGGTAACTGGAGATGCCTTGATGGGTGGATGTCAGTCAAAAGCCGGGTGCCTCCAAACTCCACATCCGGCCCACTGCAAGAGGAACTCTGAATGGGGCTAGGATGTAGGGTCTGACCCTAAAGAGGAACTCTCATGTAAAAGAAACTGGAATAAATTGGAATATAAGGGGAACTTCCATGTATGGAGGACTTTGATGGGGACTCTGATGTAAGGGGGGACGCTGAAGGGCTCAAGTTTAATTGAAATGTCTTTGCTTTGTTTTTTTGACGTTTTTTCTGTTGTTTTTCTGTTTTAAATCAAAGCATGCTGATTACATAATATTGTCAAATTTGATTGTTTATAAGACAGATTTTTTCGGCCCACAACTATTTGTAAACTATATGATGTGCCCCTTGTACTGAAAAGCTTGGAGACCCCTAGTCTGGAAGATGATACTGAGCCTCCATGGTTGAAAGAACTGGAATCCATGAAATGTAAGGGGTGGGCCAGAAACTGTCAGGCTGGGCAGGAAAGTTCTAGATTAGTGATGGCGAACCTTGGCACCCCAGATGTTTTGGAACTACATTTGCCATGATGCTCCACTACACCACAGAGTGCATAAGCATGGGAAATGTAGCTCTAAAACATCTGGGGTGCCAAGGTTTGCTGTCACTGTTCTAGATGATGCTGGACATCCTCCAGCCAGAAAATGAGTCAGGCTCTATCTGACTTACTGCAGCTTCTAATGTAGGGTGACCAGACATCCCCGGTTTCCGGGGACAGTCCCCGGATTGAGGACACTGTCCCTGGACCAAGTCTGTCCCCGGTTTTGTCCCCGGATTGTATTTGAACAGGGGCTGGGGCAATTTCAATGACAGTCAGTGCAGAATTAAAAAAAAGAAAATTCTGAATTACACCCCCCGCTCTGTCGGGGTGTATTTCTTTCCATTATCTGTGCCCCTTTCTGATGATCATGTGCTGGTCGGAGCGGAGGGAATATTTCTTCAGTTTCAGGTGCATGCCCATCCAGCTCCGCTCGCATGTTCTTCTACCTTGGCTCAAGTCACGGCCAGCCGCCTGCCTGCTTATCTCCTTGGCTTCCCTAGTGGAGTGATCTTCCTCCGCTCCCCACCCAGTAGTACCCGGGGCCCAAAGAGTAAGACTTGACAGGCTGGGAGGCGGGCGGCAAGCGGCGATGGGCAGAGAGTTGCTGATTGCCGCCATTGCTAGTAAAAAAAAAAAATATGTCCCCGGATTTAATTAAAAAAATCTGGTCACCTTATTCTAATGCACACTGTGAGAAGCTCACAGTGCGAAAATAAATCAGTGTAAGCCGTTTCAGTACAGGAGAGGAGCCTGTGCAACTGTTTAAGACTGAAAATACGGCTGGAGATTTGCTTTAACCTGGAATATATAAAACCATTTTGCCTTTCAACAGGAAACATGACACTAAAACTGTCAAGTTTTTTTTTTAAGAGACAAATACTCATGAAAACAAGTACAGTAAAAGTCTTTGAACGTAAAGTTTTCCTGTTCCCTGTGCTGTAAAAATAACGCCATCTCACAGACACAGATAAAAATTCGGGATTATGTCTTCACTTCCAGAAACGTGGATGGAGACATGCAAATCACTCTTTATACATCCCCTCGGCCAAGTTCAGCATCCGGAATAGCAGGTTTAATGGCCGGGACCCAGCCAGATGTTTAGGACCATAAATTTAAGTTTAATGGTAAATGCTGGATTTGGACATTTTCTTTTCTCCAGTGAACCGATGGCTGTAAACTGACATAACCTGCTGAACACTGAGGATAAAACATCATAATACTGAAAATGATTGTGGAACCTCACTCTCTCAATCAACTTTAACTATTTTGAATCCTTATGCTACTTGCATTAGTAAATAGGTGTGAAGTATGCATAGGCGTGCGCAGGGGGTGTGCCAGGTGTGCCCAGGCACACCCTAATCACCCCGTGCAGCGCAGATTCCCTCTGCTGATGTTTCACCAAAGTCACCCAATGGGGCTCCTAAAAATTAAAAAAAAAATACAAAAATAGAATAATAAAAAACTACTGACACCAACCTCTGCCCTACTAACACGTCCATGTTTTAATACATTTACATTTAATACATTTAAAATGTTTTTTACATTTATTTATAAGAGTATGTGTGTATATATTACACATACATACACGCACGCACACGTGTTTGAGCTTTGGGGTGCACACCCTAATGCAATAGGCTGCGCACACCTATGGAAGTATGTAACTTTTTTTCTTTATATTTCTTTAGTTGCTTTCTAGTTTTTGGCCTAGGCCAAAATTATGTCATACATTCTAGGCGTCTTCAGGGGGAGGAGGGACTTTCAGCTAAGCACAACCTGTTGCTTTAGTTAAGGGCAGATGGATTCCAGGAAGTAAATGTTTGTAGACAGGGTTAACTCTGTTGCCCATTTAAGAAGAGTTCTTCTTTAAATCCTTCCAGGAAGGGGAATGACTTAATTTTCTTCCTGGCAGGATCATATATAAGCTTGAGATGGAGTTTAGGAGAGAGAAAATGTAGTTGACTGATGGAAAGTGCAGAGCCAGGGGAGAGAACCATGCCATAGAAGATAGGATCTTTACTCTTTGCTACACCTTGGATGGGCACCCCTGCTATTGGGCACACTAAGGTACACTGCCACACCAGATGGAACTGCTGACTACAAACAGAAGAGTTATTAACTTTAACTTGTGCTGAGAACTGTTGCCATAAGATTGAGTTGGTTGGAGCCTGTGGCTGCCTTATGTGTCTGAATTGGATCCCTAGTCTCTTTGCTGTTGTGAAGTGTGATTGTATCCAGTTAAGCCTATGCTACTGTCAGGGCTCTAGGACCCAGCATCTCTCAGGACACCAACAGTAGGAGAAGGGCTCTAGGACCCAGCATCTCTCAGGACACCAACAGTAGGAGAAGGGCTCTAGGACCCATCATCTTACCAGCACTTCACATGGGCCTATATAAGGAAGCCTGTCAGTGATTTCAGTTGCTGGTTGATCTTCGGCTCCTCCAGTGCATTATCTCTGTGTATCCTACAAGCTGGGAACCATGATCTCTCACCTCCATATAGTCAGACATTCCCCACAGTTAGAACACACACCTAGGGAACATAGTTAACCCCTTGATCGCCCCCTAGTGTTAACCTGTTCCCTGCCAGTGACATTTATACAGTAATCAGAGCATTGTTATAGCACTGATCGCTGTATAATTGTCAATCGACCCAAAAATGTGTCAAAAGTGTCCGATGTGTCCGCCATGATGTCGCAGTCTTGATAAAAATCCCAGATCGCCGCCATTACTAGTAAAAAATCTTTCCCCTATTTTGTAGACGCTATAACTTTTGCACAAACCAATCGATATACGCTTTTTGAGATTTTTAGTACCAAAAATATGTAGAAGAATACATATTGGTCTAAACTGAGTAAAAAATTAGCGTTTTAAAAAAAAAATTGGGGCTATTAATTACAGCAAAAAGTACAAAATATTGTGTTTTTTTTTTTCAAAATTGCATTGTCCCTCTGTCCCTCTCCCCCCCTCATTTGTCCCTCATTTTGGTCTTATCTATTTATCTATATAGTTGTATATAAAATGCACTTTTTTCCTTTCAAAAAGTGTTTCCCAGTGCTAAACCCTTCATCCAATTAGTAAATTGCTTCATTTGTAAATTTTAAAAGCCAATATAAAGGAATAGTAGTGGTAAAATAAAGCCCTTGTGCATTTAATTAACCTTTTGTTTTTGGTTAATTCTCCTTTAAGGGGGTGTGGCAGGGGGCGTGTCCTATGCCTACATACATTTGCTAGTAGGTGTCCCTCATTCCCATCTCAAAATGTTGGGAGGTATGCCTGAGGCCATATCCACACCTGAGTGTTTTGAAGCTCAAAGGTCCAAAATGTTCAACATCCAAAATCTTATGTTTTTCAAGTGTGTCTATTCACACCTGAGTGTAGCATACCTCCCAACATTTGGAGATGGGAATGAGGGACACCTACTAGCAAACATATGTAGGCATAGGATATGCCCCCTGCCACACCCCTTAAAGGAGAATTAACCCCAAAAAAAGGTTTATTAAATCTACAAGGGCTTTTATTTTACCACTACTATTCCTTTATATTGGCTTTTAGAATTTACAAATGCAGCAATTTAGAATTTGGATGAAAGAGCAAACATATGTAGTCATAGGACACGCCCCCTGTCACACCCCTTAAAAGAGAATTAACCCCATAAAAAGGTTTATTACATCTACAAGGGCTTTTTTACCACTACTATTCCTTTATATTGGCTTCTAGAATTTACAAATGCAGCAATTTAGAATTTTGATTAAAGGTTTAGCACTGGGAAACACTTTTTTAAAGATAAAAAGTGCATTTTATATACAACTACATAGATCAGACCAAAATGAGGGACAGATGAGGGGGAAAGAGGGACAGAGGGACATTGCCCCAAATCTGGGACAGTCCCTTAAAATCAGGGACAGTTGGGAGCTATGGTATAGTGTAGTTTGAAACTTGGAGCTCAAAAAATCTACAAGCTGTAAAGAAGAGCTCCACCCAAAAGGCGAAGCTCTGCTTGTTCGCATCCTCCCCTCCACTTCCACGTTTGACACCTTTTTGGGGGGGGGGCGGATACCTGTCAAAACCAGCTACCCACTATCAGTTCGGCGTAAGATCGCCATCCGTCGATCTACAAAATTTTTGGCCCTTCCTATCCCCCCCCCCCCCATCCGCTCCTGGAAGACACACAGGTCCCAGAAGACAGCGGGACCATTCAGAAAGCGCAGTGTGACTCGAGCATGCACAGTAGAAAACAGGCTGTGAAGCCGCAAGGCTTAACTTCCTGTTTCCCTTAGTAAAGATGCTGGCGCCTGCACCCAAAGCCGATTCACTAATCAGCTAGGGGTGCTGACATTCCTGGGCAGGTAATTGTCTATATATTAAAAAACATTTTTTTACAGGCTGGAAATCTACTTTAAGCGATTTGGCCCCATTAGAATTCAAAAGGAACACCCAAAAAAGCTGTGAAAATGCACCTATTGTCTTTTTTTCCCCCCTAGTAACTAGCTTACATGATCCAGAAATGGTGCACCATGGGTCCACCCTACCTGTCACATGAGAACTGAGTGGCTAGAGTACAGTGCTGAGTACACCTTTGGTATATCAATGAAAAAGGGTTCTTTTTATTAGCAGTGCATCCAGTTAAGGTGGATCTAGCACCAGATATAGTGGGTGGGATTTAATAAAATTGGCCAATAGATTTTTGATAATACCCCACCCCCCCAGCCCCCACTGTACTTACCTCCGTGGGTGATGTGCTGTCAGTGCTCAACCAGCTGGTGTAGTTTTTCCGGGGATTTGAAATCCCCACTCTTCTCCCCCTTCATTCTGTAGGCTTCTGGGATGGATCAGAGTGATTCTGATTGGTCAAAGTGGTCACATGTTGGTGCTGATCATTCAGAATTGCTCTGACCTGTCCCAGAAGCCCTACAGAAATAAAGGTAAGAACAGCTGGGATTTTAAATCCCTGAACGGCTACATCAGCTGCGTGGGCACTGACAGGTCAGCACCCACAGAGGTAAGTACAGTGGGACCGGGAGGGGAGGGGAGGCTGTCAGTTTACCTTTTTATTTTTTCTGAAAGGGTGAAATTACCCTTAAAGTTCATCTTTGCTAAGTAATGTAAGAGCCAGATGTGTTGGGCTGTGCAACGCATAGACAAGGAACATACCGCTCTGAGGTGCACTCGTGCTGAAAAAAATATGGCATGCAGTACATTTCATGGTGTTGTGGTGCAATTAAATCCATCACATCGCATGCATTGCAGCCATAGCAACTGAATGAAATGTCACTTTTGACACTTCAATAGCGTTCTAGCAAGAAAAAAAAAAAAATGTAACAACACATTAGCACCTCTGTCTTCACATCACACACCAGTGCACTCTGCTGGTGTGAACAAGCCCTTATACTTACAAGCGGACACAGATCAGCCCCTGCTGCTACAAAGTTATAATGTTGGAATCTGATCACTGGGGGAGAAGAGACTTTATCTCGTGCTGTTTGTCTACACTTTTTAATGCTCTCACTGAAATATTGAAAATTACCTTGCCATTCAATACTATATGAATTCCTCCTTCCTTTGCACCCCTGAAGAAGGATTAAACCGTATCCTGAAACGCGTTGGGTGTAAGGAGGTCTCTTCATATAACATTTGCTGTATGGTGATATTAACTGACTATGTTCAGAAAAATCTGTGTTTTATTTCAATTTTTAATCATGTTTAATTACTAATAAAATTCACTGTTACTATATTACTTTTGTATATTTCTATATAACACTAGTAGTTGCCTAAAAAGTCCACCTAGAGGAACCCCCTTCTTTGTCTTTAATACTGGATGTTGCACTTTTAAGCATAGATTTGCCTTTCGCTCTCTTTCTCTCAGTATAATTCTATCAGAGCCACCAAATAGCATAATATATTACATTCAGTATGTCAAATCAACCCTAATTCAGCCTTGGAAAAGGATCTTTGGTGGTTTTCTAGTGATCTCTTCCAGTAAATTGGACCCCCTGTTATATTGGCACAAACATGGTATCCTTCAATTATGCACTCCCCATACTCTCCATTTCCCTCAGTAACGTTTAAACCGAAATGACGGATGACTATAATTGCTCTGATAATGCTCACACATGATCAGATGCACTAAGCTAGCAGCTGACTCAACCTCCTCATCATTTGTTAGTGTGCAATAAAAAAATGTCATTTTCCGTGTTATGCAGATGTGACCTTTGAAAAACACGACATTAACGCGCACTCCTCGCCCATTAGAGAGCAGCGCCTAAGGAGGGATCATTAATATTGTTTTACAGAATGTTGCGTCAGTACTTGTATTAAAGTAGATGATTGGAAAACCACCAACATATAACATTTTATAACAAAATTTATTAGTAAACTGATCTATCTATGGAACATAGTTTTATGACTTTGTTGTCCCATAGAAGTCATTTAAAGCGGTATTAAGCCCGAAACCAAAAATGTTATAGATTGCAGCTTAAGGGCTCTTTCACACGGGCTTGTCTGTGTACGGGCTCCGCTTTGCTCAGCAGGGATCGATCTGCCGATCCCCATTGAGCAGGCGGATGACAGGTCCGTCTCCGCTCACTGTGCAGAGATGGACCTGTCAAAGCCCCGCTGTCCTCTATGGAGATCGGATGAAAACGGACCACCTGTCCATTTTCATCCGATCCGATTCTCCAGACGGATGGAAAATAGGGTTTCCATCTGTCTGGATTTCACAGATCAGATAGCGGCAGATGCGGAAAGGCCGTTTTTAAGGCAGGGCAAAAGGGGCAGCTGCCCTGGGCCCTTTCATTGTTGTGGGGCCCAAAGCAGCTCCCTCATACTTGCCAACTATCCTGGTTTAAATTCCCTCGTCCCTTACGTTTTTAGTCCTGTGCTGTGTCCCAATATCTCAGTGTGAATTGCTGCTACTAATGCTGCCCAGCTCTGCCCTATTGTTGTGTACAGATGACTCATCTGCAAACCCTGTGTTTACATGTAAATTACCGGCATTCATATGTAAATAGCGGCGGCGTCCATATGTAAATAGCGGCGGCATTGATATGTATATCATGCCCCCCTGAGGTCATATCCACAGTAATCTCTAGCAACCAATCAACAAGCAGAAATCATGTGCTGTAACCTCTAGCAACTAATCAGTGAGCCGTAATATGTGCTGTAACCTCTAGCAACCAGTCAGGGAGCGGTAATGATACACTGTAACCTCTCGCAACCAATCACAATAGCTGCCTAATCTGATTCAGTAAAGTGAGTATGAGTCTAGCTGCTAATTATTGTATGTCTCAGAGCAGGTGGAGAGCAAAACTGCATGGGGAAGGGGGCCCCAAGAAAAGTTTTGCCCTGGGTCCAATCAATATTAAAGGCGGCCCTGGGATGCGGGTGAAAAAACTGACAGGTGGACCTGATCGAAAAGCCAGTGTGAAAGGGGCCTAACTATGTTCAAATATGGTGGCTGCATTTGTTTTCTTTCTTAGGGCTAGTTTACACTTGCTTCAAAACATGGCTTTGGACAGGCTTTGTCAAAGCTCTCTGAATGCCAGTCAAAGCTCCTGTCACTAAATAAAATGGTTAGCTTACAGTTCTGTTTACTAGACATTTGGGAGGATCCGAAATACGAATTGCTATGCTTCCGAATTTTGTACGAAATTTCGTTTACGAATTTTGGATCCAAATTCCGTTAGTACGGAAATGAGAATGTTCGTTAATTACGATTATTTGTTATGATGAAGTAAAAAAAAACAGGAAGTCAGCACAGCACAGGGATGGTGGGAGCCCCTCATAATGATAAATTCATCATAATGAACATTCGTAATTGTTAGGAAAAGTTAACAAACGAATCCAAATTGAATTTCGGACACAAATTAGGAAATACGAATTCATTCTAATACGAATGGAACGGAACTAAACAAAACAAATTTATTGACGGTACATATGTCTACTGTTTAAACCTTGCTTTTGCTTGGTGCTTCGATGAGGCTTTGGTGATGCTTCAATGAGGCTTTGGTGGAGCTTCAGTGGGGCTTAAAGCGAGCTTTGCCATAGACTTCGATGGAGGCTTTGAAGACGCTTTGAAGCACCAGTAAAGCGTCATGGGGTATAATTTGTGAAGCGAAGCCACAGCAAAGCAAAAGCAAGGTGTAAACAGGACTGTAAGCTAACCATTTTATTTAGTGACACCATTCAGTGTGTCACGGCACCCAAGCAGGCGTTTTTCCGGACCCGTGGCTCTGTGTGTCCATTTTTCCGGTCGTACGTCATCACGTTCGAATCCGTCGGACTTTGGTGTGATTGTGTGTGTCCAAGTCTGTTCGTTTGGAAAGTCCGTCTGAAAAAACGTCGGACCTAGTCTGCTGGAAAGTCCAGTCATGTGTACACGGCATAACAGTGACAAAGACAGCAAAAGAAACCTGACAGGTGTTCTAATCCCTCTCCAATCTATCCAAAATGAAAAAAAGGTTTTGTCTTTAGTTATATTTTGCTGACCGTGCTATACCAGGATACAGTGCGGCTTGCTAGTTCCCATACTGTCCCTGATTTCGAAGGGACTGTCCCTGATTTGGAGCAATGTCCCTCTGTCCCTTATTCCTCCTCATTTGTCCCTCATTTTGGTCTGATCTATATAGATGTATATAAAATGCACTTTTTAACTATCAAAAAGTGTTTTCCAGTGCTAAACCTTTCATCTGATTTCTAAATTGCTGCATTTGTAAATTCCAAAAGCCAATATAAACAAATAGTAGTGGTAAAAAAAGCACTTGTGGGTTTAACTTTTTTTTTTTTTTGTACAATTCTCCTTTAAGGGCGCTTGGCAAGGGGTGTGTCCTATGCCTGCATGCTTTTGCTGATAGGTGTCCCTCATTCCCATCTCAAAAAGTTGGGAGGTATGTATGACGGCGTCCCGTAATCGCGCCAGCCGCACGCTGCATCACAGATTGAGGTAAAGAGCCAGTCAGCGGCTCTTTAACATGTGATCAGCTATTTCCAAACAGAAGCCAGTTATTGGCACTCCTTTCCTCATGCTGACAGCATGAGCAGAGGAGAAGAGAGACAATAACCAGCTTGTGTAAAAGGGAAATGGGCAGTGTCCTGATTATCAGTGCAGTTCCAAAAGTGCCCACCAGTGCTGCCAATCAGTGCCCACTCGTGCTGCACTTCAGTGCCCATCAGTGCTGCCAATCAGTGCTCATCAGCGCCTCCTCATCAGTGTCACCTATGAGTTCTGCCTTCCAGTGCCCATCAGTGCCTATCAGAGCAGCCTCATCAGTGTCTCCTCATCAGTGCCCACCAGTGCTGTCTCATCAGTGCCCATTAGTGCAGACTATCAGTGCCAATCAATGCCCATCAGTGCTGCCTCATCAGTCCCGCCTCATCAGTGCAGCCTATCAGTGCCCATCAGTGCAGCCTCATCAATGCACATCAGTGAAGTAGAAAAATGACCTGTTTGCAAAATGTTCAAGCTTTATTCGTTTATTTAGCAAAAAATAAAAAATAAACATTAGTGATTAAATACCACCAAAAGATAGCTCTTTTGTATGAAAAAATTATAAAAATGTTGTTTGGGTACAGTGTAACATGACCGCACAATTGTCATTCAAAGTGCTCCAGCGCTGAAATGTGAAAATTGGCCTGGGCAAAAGGGGGGGGGGTGTAGTTCCCAGTAGGCAAGTGGTTAATGGCATGTGCATATGGATTGCCTCTGACTACCATGCACTGTTTGAATTTTTTTGTCTATTTTTATTTTATTTTTGGTTTTAAATGAGCAGATTGTCTAGATTTTGTTAGGCCTGTGTCTATTTACATCAGCCATCACTAAATGGAGAACCTTTGACCGGACCCAGACTTCCAGCCAGCCAGCCAGCCAGCACAGGTTCCCACTTCGTCTATAGTCACTACTTGCTAGGACCACTGATGCTCTACCAGCCAATGATATCACATGCGTGTCCCGTTCCCAGATATGCAGCTTGGTTCACCTCCCGTCCTCTGCCTGCCTAGTATTAAAATGTGATGGGGACACCTGACATAAGTGGACACTATGATGGGGACACACTGGACATAAGAGGGCACTGTAATGGGGGCGCCTGTCATAAGGGGGCACTGGGATGGGGACACCTGATGTATAGGGGCACTGTGATGGGGACACCTGATAAATTAGGGCACTGGGAGAAGGACATGTGATGTATGAGGGCACTGTGATGGGGACACCTGATGTATGGGGGCACTGTGATGGGGACACCTGACGTAAAAGAGCACTGTGATGGGGACACCTGATAAATGAGGGCACTGGGAGAGGGACACGTGATGTATGAGGGCACTGTGATGGGGACACCTGATGTATGAGGGCACTGTGATGGGGACACCTGATGTATGAGGGCACTGTGATGAGGACACCTGATGTATGGGGGCACTGGAATAGGAACACCTATTGTATAAAAGGCACTGGGATAGGGACACGTGATGTATGAGGGCACTGGGATAGGGGCACGTGATGTATGAGGGCACTGGGATAGGGGCACGTGATGTATGAGGGCACTGGGATAGGGGCATGTGATGTATGGGGGCACTGGTATAGGAACACCTGATGAATGAGAGCACTGGGATGGGACACATGATGTATGGGGGCACTGGAAAAGCAACACCTATTGTATAAACAGCACTGGGATAGGGACACGCGATGTATGAGGGCGATGGAAAAGGGGCACATGATGTATGAGGGCACTGGGATAGGAACACCTTATAAAAGCGGGCACTGGGATGAGGACACCTGATGTATGGGGGCACTAGCATAGGAACATCTATTGTATAAAGGGCACTGGGATAGGGACACGTGATGTATGAGGGCACTGGGATAAGGATACGTGATGTATGAGGGCACTGGCATAGGGTCACCGTATGTATGGGGGCACTGGGATAGGAACACCTATTGTATAAAGGGCACTGGGATAGGGACACGTTATGTATGAGGGCACTGGGATAGGGTCACCTGATGTATGGGGGCACTGAGATAGGAACACCTATTGTATAAAGGGCACTGGGATAAGGACACGTGATGTATGAGGGCACTGGGATAGGGTCACCTGATGTATGGGGGCACTGGGATAGGAACACCTATTGTATAAAGAGCACTGGGATAGGGACACGTGATGTATGAGGGCACTGGGATAGGGTCACCTGATGTATGAGGGCACTGGAAAAGGGACACGTGAGGTATGAGGGCACTGGGATAGGGTCACCTGATGTAAGAGGACACTGGGATAGAGACACCTGATGTATGAGGGCACTGGGATAGGGTCACCTGATGTATGAGGGCACTGGGATAGGGTCACCTGATGTATGAGGGCACTGGGATAGGGTCACCTGATGTATGAGGGCACTGGGATAGGGTCACCTGATGTATGAGGGCACTGGGATAGGGTCACCTGATGTATGAGGGCACTGGGATAGGGATCAATTATTTTTTGATAGATATACAATGACTACATAGATCTTGTCATAATACAAACATGAGATTCGAACATGCTGGAAGAAAATTTTGATGACCTGACGTCCTTGAATTTGAATTCCATACATCTGATTTACATCAACCTTTCCCTCTTCTTCAACCATAACTTTAACCCGGTTATCAGCTATGTATATAATTGGTGGTGAATCAGTGACCCCTTCCAAGGATAGAAATGCGCCTACCTTTACTCCACCACCACTCATCATTAGACTTTGTATTCTTGGTTTTGACCTGCGCATGTACTGTACAATAAAGTATTACAGATGTTCTTCTTATTGTAACAACTTTTTATTTTATGTATTACATACCGATGATACCATTGTTTATTGCTTTTGAACTCTTGCATTGTGAACATTCAGATATTAAACTGTCATACTCTGCCAACATTTGCATTGCATGAAAAGAATTTTAAAAGAAATAAAAAAAACAAACCTATAAATCACACAACCTAAGATCACCCCCAGATGGGGTCAGACGGTTCTCTCAAGCCATGTGTGGATAAAGTGGGGTCAGTTCGGCAATGATGTAACTTGCCTATAGCCAAATGTACTTGAGATTGTATTAAAATGTTAAAAGTGAGATTTATGATGCGGCCTCCAAGCGTGATTTTATTAGGACACAATTTTTCTATAAAAAAACTTAATGTTATCTGTAAAAACAAATTATGTTCTTTTTGCTGTTTTACGTATAAATGGAATTAATATTTGTTTCTTTGTTATGCTCCTGTAGCCTGCAGCTGTAAAAGTAAATGGATTTAGCAGTTTAGTAGTTTTACATATAGTAATAAATCCCCTTCTAAGCACTTTTATACCCTTACAATGCACCAGACCCAATTATTTAGAGAGTGTTGACAATATTTCAACAATCATGAGTTTTAAAGGCAATTAAAATATTTGTCTGACGCAGGGACAGTGTGTGTGTTCTTTGGATAGATGTGCATCAAGCTGGAACTAAACAAGATCACTGAATGGTTCGGTGCTTTGTATTTTTAATGTTATCTTTGTTTCATAGAACTGCAGTTGAAAATGTGCTTTGCAGCATTACATGAATATGGACGGTGCAAAAGAAGAAAGATGATAACAGGAAAATCGAAACGAGGTCAGTGACTCTGAAAGTGCTGAGCCATTGGAACAGTATTGCAGCTATACAGGTAGCATTTTCAGAAGAAGTCGGCAATGGCAGCCCTCATTGCCTCTGGTTTTCCTTTAACCACTTCACTATCACTGTACATTTATAGTTTGCAAGTGGTGTATTGTTATCTCCGACATTGGGAAAAATACAGTTGCTGCGTCTGTTAATACCTGTCAACAGAGCCATCATTAGACAGCTTGGGTCATAGACAAAGTGTACCGAGCCAATCCGAGCGACTCTGTACACAGTGATTGCTTGAATGATCAAGCATAGTGATCCCACATGTAAAAATTCTACTCTTTACTAGACATGTGCGCCGTCAATACATTTGTTTTGTTTCGTTCTGTATTAGCTGTTAATTCGTATTTCGTAAATTCGTGTGCGAAATATTTGGATTCGTACAAAATACGAATTTTCGTTAGGTTCGTTAACTTTTCGTAACAATTACGAACGTTCGTTATTATGAATTTATCATTATGAGGGGCTTCCACCATCCCTGTGCTGTGCTGACTTCCTGGGTTTTTAACTTCATCATAATGAATAATCGTAATTAACAAACATTCTTATTTTGTCCGATTCTGAATCTCCCATCGACTTCCAGTACCAGTCTCCCACTCCCATATTAAAAAAGGTAATTTTCCCAACCCTCATTCAGCAGCAGAAGAAAACCTCTGATTGGTCAACAAAACACCAGTCACGTTTCCGTTGTAACGGAATTTGGATCTGAAATTCGTAAATGAAATTTCGTATTTCGTACAAAATTCGGAAGCATAACAATTCGTATTTCGGATCCTCCCGAATGTACGAATTACGGAAATTCGTACAAATTTTCGATTTATGCGAAACTAATCGCACATGTCTACTCTTTACATTGTTGATCCTTTCCCCTTACAATGAACCACCATACATATATTTCCCAGCCTGTACCTCTGTGGGATATGTATGTAGTGATACCCCTGTAAAGGCCGCTGGTAATAGCTGGTTCTTCTCAAATAGTACATAGGCTGCCCACCACCGCAAGCACCAGTCCACTAACACTGGCTCCAACAACATGGTCTAAGGGATGTCTTTTTAAGATTTATTGCATGAAGAAATTTTAACAGAAGAGAGATTAGGGCATGGGATACTCCAAAACTACTAGCACATAGTAATTAGAGGACAAATCTTCTCCTTAAAGCGGTTCTGCACTCTGAAAAAATTTTTTTTTTTTAAGGATGTAATATAAAGTGTGCTTACCTTTATTAGGGGACTCACCTGTTCCATCTTCCATCTCGATCGCCGCCGGTTTTCGTCCGATGAAGTTCCTCGTCTTCTTCTTTAGTGCTGGGGGCCATCTTGCCTGTGGGCATGTGAAACACCCACAGGGACTTTAGATGGCCCACCATGCACTGCCGTTACTCGCGCGTGCGCAGTAACGGCTCATCTGCCGAGATCTCACGAGATTTCGGCAGATGCGGCCGAAATCTCGGGAGATTTCGGAAGATGTGGCCGAAATCTCGCGAGATTTCGGAAGATGCCCGCACTGACTCCTGGGATCAATGACACCAGATCCCAGGAGACAGTGCGGCGTGACGACGATCGACGCAAGACCCCGCCCGCCGCCGCAGAGGGAGAAGACCGGAAGTCTTCAATTACAAGGAAATAAAAAAAAAAAAAAAAAAAAAACATTTCATTTAGTACTCTTTGCCTGATTTGGAAGGCAAAGAGATTTACTAAATGAAATGGGTGTAGAACCGCTTTAAGTAAACGTAAATGTTGAACAGTCTAAATCAGGGTTTCTCAACCAGGGTTCCATGGAACCCTTGGGTTCCTCCAGAGGTTGCTAGGAGTTCCTTGAGCAATGAGCAATTTCTGACTCTCAAATAAGTTCCCACTGACACCAATTACTTTTTTAGCTACTTGTAAGGGGGTAATTCATCCCAATGACCCCAAGTGTAAGGAACATTCTTCCCACTGACAACCACACTAATTTATCATGAGTTGTAGATATAGTCATATTTAGCAGGAGTTCCCTGAGGCCGGAAAGTTATTTCAGCGGTTCCTGTGTGTTGAAAAGGTTGAGAAAGGTTCATCTAAACACTCCACAGCTGAAGACCATGAGGTAACTTTTTGAATAGGCTAAGATCTCATAGCTTAGGACCATGAGGCAGGTTTCTGAGCAGTCTAAGGCCTCACAGCTGAAGACCATGAAGCAAGTTTTGTTGGCATCTGAGCCCCTCAGGTTCTTGAACCCTCCTGGGGAGAAGGAACCCAGCTCTCCAGTGCCTCAGACTATTTATTACTCTCCCAACACCTTCTGGGCATTCCTCTCCAGGGATTGGCTTGAGCCTGATAAATACTCAGGCTGGTTATTTGAATCTCCCACCCGAAGCTTTGGAAACTTCTGACTGAAGAAGGAACCAAAGTGTAAATTTACCTAGCATCCTAAGCAAGGAGGGTGCTACAAGTATATCAGCCCCTCCACCTCCTCCCTCTCTGTGTAAGATCTATACATTCATTTATCTAGTGCACCATTACCACCAATCTTGATGTTTTACCGTTTCAATACCAGCATGTTTCTTAAGCCGCGTACACACGATCGGATTTTCTGACAGGAATTGTGTGATGACAGGCTCGGACATGTCGGATTTTGCATGGACAAATGTTGGATGGTAGGCTTTAAAACACAAGTCCGTCGGACAAAAGTCCAAAGTACAAACACGCATGCTTGGAAGCAAGGATGAGCCAGAAGCGGTCGGTTTTGTAAACTAGCGTTCGCGACGCGGCACATTATGAAATCTCGAAATGCAGCGCACAATTCTCTTCTTCTTTAATGGGATAATATTGAAGCTGCTTTGCTTTTGATACTGATGGAGTTCTGCCAAACGTATTTTAAAAGCCTTTTATTTTCTAGTGATATCAAGAATAATATTATTATGCTTGTTATTTTTTATTTTTTGGGGCAAGTTACCACAACACCATTATCCCATAGTTTTTAGGCTACATGCCCATGGACATTTTAAAAAACGAGCTGAAAAGCTAGTACTGACGCCAGGAAAAAAGCAGCATTAAAAACGTTTTGCATTGGCGTCAATGCCGGTTTAACTACGCTAGCTTTCAGTCGCATTTCTCTGTCTCTATTCAAAATCAATGGATTTGGATAGAAGTCGCACCAGAAGTCGGATCAAGATGATGCGACTTGCGGTGCGATCTGTGCTGAGAATCTTGAAAGGGAACCCCAACAAAATTTTGCGTGAGGTCCCACCCTAATATCCATACCAGACCCTTATCCAAGCAGGCAGCCCGGCAGGTCAGGAAAGGGGGGGGACGAGCGAGCACCCCCCCTGGACAATACCAGGCCACATGCCCTCAACATGGGGGGTGGGTGCTTTGGGGCAGAAGGGGCCCTGCGCCCCCCACCCCAAAGCACCTTGTCCCCATGTTGATGAGGACAAGAGCCTCTTCCCGACAACCCTTGCCCTGTCTGCGGGCGGGGACTTATCATGATCTGGAATCCCCCTTTAACAAGGGGCCCCCCAGATCACAGCCCCCCCACCCTAAGTGAATGAGTATGGCGTACATCATACCCCTACCCATTCACCTAAATAAAAAAGTGTTAAAAATAAACACACTACACAGGTTTTTAAAGTATTTTATTAAAGCATCTCTGGCTCTTCTCCCTCTTCTGGCGACGTGTTCTCTCCTCTCCAGTCCTTCTCCCCTCTCTGGTTCTTCTCCTCTCTCTCCGCTATCTTCTGCTCTTTTGCTGGGTCTTCTCCCCTCTCCGATTCTTCTCCTCTCTCTCCGCTATCTTCTGCTCTTTTGCTGGGTCTTCTGCTCTTTTGCTGGGTCTTCTCCCCTCTCCGATTCTTCTCCTCTCTCTCAGTTATCTTCTGCTCTTTTGCTGGGTCTTCTGCTCTTTAGCTGGGTCTTCTCTCCTCTCCGGTTCTTCTCCTCTCTATCCGCTATCTTCTGCTATTTTACTGGGTCTTCTCCCCTCTCCGATTCTTCTCCTCTCTCTCAGCTATCTTCTGCTCTTTTGCTGGGTCTTCTGCTCTTTAGCTGGGTCTTCTCTCCTCTCCGGTTCTTCTCCTCTCTCTCCGCTATCTTCTGCTATTTTGCTGGGTCTTCTCCCCTCTCCGGTTCTTCTTCCGATGCTGACTCAACGCGATCTCCCGGTGTATTGCTGGGTCCACCGTGTGCAATGACTTATATTGGCATGTGGCGGGGTCACCCGATGACATAAGTTAGAGGCCACGCCCCTTGTGATGTCATCACCCGTCACCTCTATGCAGCAGATTCCTGTAAGTTACCGTTACTCTCTTTCCTTGTGCAGGGTAACTGGTTTGTCTCCGCCCCCTCCTGTAGTTTTCGGTAGGTAGCCTGTAGTGGGTGGAGCCAGCTGGATTCATCCCACAGCTCTGCTCTCTGCACAGGCTATGTGCAATACTGTACTGATGTCCCCACTACTTTTAGGTAATATCCGGGTTTGCAAAGGAATTGTGCACATAAAGTGGATTTATATCTTTTGAGCTATATAGAGCAATATATTTGGAAGGAAATATTTGTGTTTTCAAGGGCATTTGGTGAACACAAAGTTTTAGGCAGGTGTGAAGAAATGCTGTGAAGTATAAATGCTTTCAAAAATATATACTTTAACTGTTTATTTTTATCAATTTATAAAATGCAAAGTAAGCGAACAGAAGAAAAATCTATCAAACACTTTGGTTTCAAACCCGCATCCTACATTCCTACACTTGCACACTTTGTACACTTGTCAGGGATTTTGTAGGATTAAAGTCAGGTGTATGATTAATAAATTATACCAAGCAGGTGCTAATGATCATCAATTTCATATGTAGATTGAGCCCCCGTTCACATCGGAGCGACTTGAGATGCAATTTGACATGCCAAATCGCATGCCAAATCCCAGCCTATTGCCAGCAACGACACTGTCCCAATGCTGAAGACAGTTTCATGTCACAGGTCATATGCCATGCCAAGACTGAGCACAGCAACAAGACACAAGGTAGTTATACTGCGGTTTCAAGATGTGCTGTTTGAAGAAGCACAAAGGAATGGGAAATGGTGAGGACCATAGGCACAGTGGTCAGCCAAGGAAACTTAATGCAGCAGATGGAAGCCACATCATGCTTAGTTACCTTTGACATCGAAAGATGTCCAGCAGTGCCATCAGCAAAGAACTGATGAAAACCAGTGGGCCCCAGGTACACCCAACTAGTGTCTGAAGAAATCTGTCCAGAAGTGGTCTTCATGGATTAATTGCAGCCAAAAAGCCATACCTCATAGAAACAAGGCTAAGTGATACAACATGAAAACATAGGAATTGGGGTGCAGAAAAATTTCAGCAGGTGCTCTAGACTGTTTGTTCTTAACCGCTTCAATACAGGGCTTTTAAACACCCTTCCTTACCAGAGCACTTTTTGCGATTCGGCACTGCGTCGCTTTAACTAACAATTGCGCGGTCGTGCGACGTTACACCCAAACAAAATTGACGTCCTTTTTTTCCCACAAACAGAGCTTTCTTTTGGTGGTATTTGATCGCCCCTGCGGTTTTTATTTTTTGCGCTATAAACAAAAGAAGAGCGACAATTTTGAAAAAAAACACAATATTTTTTACTTTTTGCTATAATAAATATCCCATTTTTTTTAAAAAAAACAATTTTTTTCCTCAGTTTAGGCCGATACGTATTCTTCTACATATTTTTGGTAAAAAAAATCGCAATAAGCGTATATTGATCGGTTTGCGCAAAAGTTATAGCGTCTACAAAATAGGGGATAGATTTATTGAATTTATTTTTTTTTTTTTTTTTACTAGTAATGGCGGCGATTTGTGATTTTTTTTTCGTGACTGCGACATTGCGGCGGACACTTCGGACACTTTTGACACATTTTTGGAACCATTCACATTTACACAGCGATCGTTGCTATAAAATTGCAATGATTACTGTGTAAATGTGACTGTCAGGGAAGGGGTTAACACTAGAGGGCGCTGGAGGGGTTAATGTGTGTCCCTAATAGGAGTGATTCTAACTGTAGGGGGAGGGGACTTAAGGGGAGGAGACCGATCATGTGATCCTCTGTACTGGGATCACATGATCGGTCTCCTCCCCGCTGACAGGACGTGGAGCTGTGTGTTTACACACACAGCTCCACGGTCCCGCCCGGTCCCGTTGTTTTAACGGGCAATCGCGGGTGCCCGGCGGACATCGCGGCCGCCGGGCACTCGCACCGGGTCCCGAGCGATGCCGCGGGCGCGCGCGCGCGCCCCCCAGGCGGCCGGGAACCCGAGGACGTCATATGACGCCCACCCAGGATGGTAGATCCACCTTGTGGGCGTCATATGACTATGGGCGGGTATTGAAGTGGTTAAAGGGCTGGAGAGTGGTACAATAATGATTATCTGCAGGCAAGTGAAGCATGGTGGTGTGATTGTTCCTTGCAAGTTTGGGGCTGCATTTCTCCAAATGGAGTTGGAGATTTGGTCTGGATCAATGGTTTCCTCAATACTGAGAAATACAGATACTTATCTTGCAGCAGGACAACAACCCCAAACATACAGGCAATGTCATTAGGAACTATCTTCAGCGTAAAGAAGAACAAGGAAGTGATGGTTTGTCCCCCACAGTGCCCTGATCTCAACATCATGGAGTCTGTCTGGGATTACATAAAGAGACAGAACGATTTTAGGCAGCATACATCCACAGAAGATATGAGGTTAGTTCTCCAAGATGCTTGGAACCACCTACCTGCCGAGGATATTTAAAAACTGTGTGCAAGTGTACCTGGAAGAATTGATGCTGGTTTGAAGGCAAAGGGTGGTCACACCAAATATTGTTTTGATTGGGATTTCTCTTCTGTACATTTGCTTTTCATTTTGTTAACCACTTAAGCCCCGGACCAATTTGCAGCCAAAGGACCAGGCCCCTTTTTGCGATTCGGCACTGCGTCGCTTTAACTGACAATTGCGCGCTCGTGCGACGTGGCTCCCAAACAAAATTGGCGTCCTTTTTTTCCCACAAATAGAGCTTTCTTTTGGTGCTATTTGATCGCCCCTGCGGTTTCGATTTTTTGCCTGTAAACAAAAATAGAGCGACAATTTTGAAAAAAATTCTATATTTTTTACTTTTTGCTATAATAAATATCCCCAAAAAATATATATAAAAAAATTTTTTTTCCCTCAGTTTAGGCCGATACGTATTCTTCTACATATTTTTGGTAAAAAAAATCACAATTAGCGATTATTGATTGGTTTGCGCAAAAGTTATAGCATTTACAAAATAGGGGATAGTTTTATAGCATTTGTATTAATATTTTTTTTTTTTTACTAGTAATGGCGGCGATCAGCGATTTTTATTGTGACTGCAACATTATGGCAGACACATCGGACATTTTTGACACATATTTGGGACCATTATCATTTATACAGGAATCAGTGCTATTTAAATGCACTGATTCCTATGTAAATGACAGTGGCAGTGAAGGAGTTAACCACTAGGGGGCGGGGAGGAGTTAGTATGACGTGTGTGTGTTTTTTTTTTACAGTAGGGGGCGTGGCTGACGTCACTGATCGGCTTTCCCGATGACAGGGAACAGCCGATCAGTGACAGGCAGTGTAGGAAGCGTGGGGAGAGGTTTGTCTACACAGACCTCTCCCCGTTCTTCAGCTCTGTGACACGATCGCGGGACACCAGCGGCGATCGGGTCCGCTGGTCCCGCGGCCGCGGTCACGGAGCTCCCGACCAGGTCGCGAGTGCGCTTGCTCGACCCCACGGCTAGGCAATTAAAGGGGACGTACCTGTATGTGCTTTTGCCTAGCCGTGCCATTCTGCCGACGTAAATGTGCAGGAGGCAGTCGGGAAGCGGTTAATCAATAAAAATAAACTATTAACACTTCTTTTTTCTGGAAGCATTCTTAATTTAGAGCATTTTTTCACACCTGCTTAAAACTTTTTCACAGTACTGTATGTACTATGTGGCTATTGAGAAACATATTTAAAAGAGTTGTTGTGCCCGGAGTTCTGCTTTAAATGCCAGTGCCAGTGATTCATGGTGTACTCAGAAAAATATAATATAGATCCTGTTTAATAGAGTATTTGTTATATAGTCCCAGGACTTTTCAGTCATTGCCTGCCTTGAACATGATGGCGATATAATGTAGAAGGCAGACTAGATCAGCTTCCTATTCTCCATCCCATAAGCATTTCATCAAAGGGTCTCTGCTGTGAAGGGTAAAGCTATTCTACAGGCACTTAAACAAAGTCATTCACTAAATGAGACGGCTCAATGCCAACTAATCACTTAGGTCATAAGATTAATTGTGCACACTACCTGCCTTTTAATGATTTGTTATTTAAACAAAGGGACCATCGATACTATGGAGGAGAATGGTCCCATTGTTGGAGGTACAGCTACCTGGGCGTACAATGTAGCATTGTCACATTAAGAAATAGGCACATTATTCCTGTAAATTCCTGGGATAGAGAGTCTGACCTTGAGAAGACAAGCTTAGTATTGTTGATGGATGCAACTGACATTGCTCCTAAAACAGTAATGAGTATTCCCCTCACCCTATAATCAGAGATGGATTTCTGTGGCCTCTAATGCAACTTCTAGTGGCAACAATAAAGTGAGCTTGATAAAGTGCATGGCATGATCAAACCTGTTGCTGTTACTTTGTATCTTTGGAAAATCCAATAAACAATAGATGTGTGCTACAACTGCCTGATGGATTTCTGGCAACAATACATGCGCACCATTAACAACAGACCTTTGAGATCATCATAGTCTACTGTACTTTTCAAGCACCTACGCTGGGTTCAAATATATGCGGTGCAGGTCATTTGGATAAGTATCGTACTGTATTCCCATTAAAATCACATGTGATGCGATTTGAGACATTCATTTGTATGGCTCAAATTACACCAAAAAAAGGTGCAGGACCCTTTTATTCCCGCACTGCGGATCATTTTGGGGTGTTAACTAAACATTGACACCCACTACAGTTCGCATGGATGTCATGTGATGTCAATATGTTGCAGGCAGCGCACAGGTTTTGCTGTGTTACCTGCACCACATATTTTATTTATTTATTTCAGGTACTTATATAGCGCTGTCAATTTATGCAGTGCTTTACATATACATTAACATCAGTTCCTGCCCTCAAGGAGCTTACTACTTAAGGTCCCTAAGCCCACACGGTCGGATATTCCGACCACAAAATCCATCTGATTTTTTCCAACGGATTTTGTCCGAAACTGGTGTTGCATGCACACGGTCGGACAAAGTTGTCGGAAAATCCGATCGTTCAGAACGCGATGATGTTCGTTCGTTACGACGGGACTACGTTCAGGCTAGTAGCCACTAGCTTTGGTCTCGTAATTTGATCTGAGCATGCGAGGCACTTTGTCCGATTGGAATTCTCTACAAATGATCGGATTTTGTTGTCGGAAAATTTGAGATCCAGCTCTCAAATTTTTTTCCGTCGGAAATTCCGACGGACAAAGTCTGACAGACCCTGCACACGACAATATAATCCGATCGGACCTCTTCCGTCTGATTTTCCGACCGTGTGTACAGGGCAGAACACACATTCATACATACTAGGGCCAATTTAGACAGGATCCGATTAACCTACCAGCACGTCTTTAGAGTGTGGGAGGAAAGCCACGCAGGAACAGGGAGAACATGCAAACTCCAAGCAGATGGTGTTGTGGTCAGGATTTGAACCAGCAACCCTTTTGCTGCATGGATGAAAGTGCTAACCTAAACCACTACACCACTGTGCCTCCCTTATATGTGAATCAAGTCTTAAGTGGTTCTTCAGTCAGCTTTGGAAAAATTAAAGGTCAGCTTCTACACAAATTAGCTGCTGACTTTTAATAAACAGACACTCACCTGTCCCAGGATCCAGCAATGTCCTCACCTGGCCGGTTTCTTCACCGGGCTTCGATCCCTGGTGCATACTGTGGGCAGCCGGCTGTGACTGTTTGTGGTTTCAGAGCCAGCTGCACACTATGCATCGCATGAGACGTGTCTCAGAAGGCTGTCAGGGTAGGGGGGCCAAACAGCCATTTGGATTTCCACAGAAGTTTGTGAGCCAGTACCTGTCGAACCAGGTACGCCCCCCCCCCCCCCCCCCCCCAAAAAAAATATTATACCAAATTTGAAGGAGGTGAGGTGAGGTGGGGGAGGAAGAGCGTACCTTCCCCTTTTGGGTGAAGTTCCGCTTTAAGGTGTATTCAACTCCCTAAACCAGGGGTAGGCAACCTTTTGTGCACAGAGTGCCGAAAAATGTTTTCCAAGAAATTGAGCATGAATATTTTAGAACAAAAAATGTCAACTTCACACTCTCAATCATGAAAAGGATTTTTATAAAGTAAATGCTGTAAACTACTTTAGTAGTGCGAAATTAACGTCCTGCACACTCATGCCTCAGATCAGCCCCAATTCATGCACCTCCACACCTCAGATCACTGTCCCTCCTGCTATCCTGCACATCTGCCCCACCACTGTACTATCCTGCACATCTGCCCCACCACTGTACTATCCTGCACATCTGCCCCACCACTGTACTATCCTGCACATCTGCCCCACCACTGTACTATCTTGCACATCTGCATCACCACTGTACTATCCTGCACATCTGCCCCACCACTGTACTATCCTGCACATCTGCCCCACCACTGTACTATCCTGCACATCTGCCCCACCACTGTACTATCCTGCACATCTGCCCCACCACTGTACTATCCTGCACATCTGCCCCACCACTGTACTATCTTGCACATCTGCATCACCACTGTACTATCCTGCACATCTGCCCCACCACTGTACTATCCTGCACATCTGCCCCACCACTGTACTATCCTGCACATCTGCCCCACCACTGTACTATCCTGCACATCTGCCCCACCACTGTACTATCCTGCACATCTGCCCCACCACTGTACTATCTTGTACATCTGCCCCACCACTGTACTATCCTGCACATCTGCCCCACCACTGTACTGTCCTGCACATCTGCATCGCCACTGTACTATCCTGCACATCTGCCCCACCACTGTACTACCCTGCTCATCTGCCCCACCACTGTACTACCCTGCTCATCTGCCCCACCACTGTACTACCCTGATCACCTGCCCCATACTGTTCTACCCTGCACATCTGCCCCACCACTGTAACCCCCTGTACATCTGCCCCACCACTGTAACCCCACTGTACATCTGCTCCACCACTGTAACCCCCTGTACATCAGTCCCACCACTGTACTATCCTGCACATCTGCCCCACCACTGTACTACCCTGCACATCTGCCCCACCACTGTACTATCCTGCACATCTGCCCTACCACTGTCCTTTCCTACACATCTGCCCCACCACTATACTATCCTGTACATATGCCCCACCACTGTACTATCCTGCATATCTGCCCCACCACAGTACTACCCTGTTCATTTGCCCCACCACTGTACTACCCTGCTCATCTGCCCCACCACTGTACTACCCAGCTCATCTGCCCCACCACTGTAACCCCTTGTACATCTGTACCACCACTGTACCACCCTGCTCGTCTGCCCCACCAATGTACCCCCTTTCTTATCTGCCCCATCACTGTAACCCCCTGTACATCTGTCCCACCACTGTACTACCCTGCACATCTGCCCCACCACTGTACTACCCTGCACATCTGCCCCACCAATGTAATATCCTGCACATTTGCCCCACCACTGTACTATCCTGCATTTCTGCCCCACCACTGTACTATCCTGCATATCTGCCCCACCACTGTACTACCCTGCTCATCTGCCCCACCACTGTAACCCCCTGCCCATCTGCCCCATCAATGTACCCCCTATTCACCTCTGAACCCCTCCTGCTCATTTTCCTCACCGCTGTACTCTCTTCTTATCTATGATATGTGTGATATGCAGAGTGGTGAAAGAAAGCAGATATGAGACACATCTGTCCTGGCACACTCATCCTGCTGATCCACCTCTCGCATACAGCCCACATGCTTGTATGTGATGTATGTGATGTATGTGATGTATATGATGTATGTGATGTCACATACAAGCATCTGGAATGGATGCGCAATGATGAGCTCAGGTCAGGGGCATTTTCTGAAAGTAGTGGGCAGGATCATAAGTTGGTCCCCCGCAATTGAGAAAAAGTGCATCGTTCCACTCCGCAGCAAAAGTTGGGTGTGATTTTTATTGCGCTAAATACTGGCTGTGGCTTAAAGGGACACAGAGTGTCGGGGTTCAGTAGTAAGTGACACAAAGGTTCAGGAATAATTTCAACAAAGTTCCCAAAAGCTCAAAAGTAATTCCACAAACTGTCACCTGATTTCTTAATCACAGTGAAATCCCTTCTTTCTGAGATTGGTAGTGGCAACCAAGCGAGTCATCTTATAGTCTAAAATAGTCTAAGTGGCAGTTTACACCATAAACCTGCTGTGCGTTCCTGTGCGACTTACGTGCGATCCAGATGCAGTGCGATTTCAGCCTATTCAATTGAACGGACCGCACCAAAAGTAGTGTATCCATTACTTTATAAAACACGTGGGAACCATATTGCTTGGTACCTCTGTACCATTCAATCTTGTGCAGGCAAACGCATTGTGTTTGCGATGTCATTGAGTTAACATTGACCCCCGCTGCAGATTGCAGTGCGTTTGAACACAGTGCAGGAAATGTACACAGAACACGGGTTTCCCGCACCATGTTCTCGTGTGAAGTGGCTCTTAGGTGAGAAAAGTATTTGGCCTTATGTACACGGGGCATCTGAAAAAGCTGCTCTGAACGCCGGAAATGCTGGCAGAAAATTACAGCAAAAAAAACACGCTAAAAGCCATGTATTGCACATGCGCAAGTGCACAAGCACATGCGCAAGCATATTGCACATGCGCAAGTGCACAAGCACATGCGCAAGCATATTGCACATGCGCAAGTGCACAAGTGCATAAAAGATACATTACATTCTACTGGCCAAAATAATAATATATTCTGCCCCTTGAAATGCATGTATGTGCATTTAGGCATGTTTGCGCATTTTCTCTGATTAAAAGCTCCTTTCAAGGACAAACCATTGGTGGGTTCTTTTTTTTCTGCCTATAAACGCTCCTCTTCTAATACACCTGTAAATGCCTATGTGTGCATGGACACATAGGATTACATAGATGTGCTCTTACAAGCTGAAAAAAAAAACGCAGAATGCCTGTATAAGCTGCGTTTTAAGATCCGTATGCATGAGCCCTTTCCCTGTAAACTTACTGTAACCTGGTATCATTTTAATCTTTGGTCAAGGTTCGTATGAATAACTTTGCTCCCGCGAGATTTTCTTCATGAGCCCTACCTGGCTGCACCCTAGACTTTCTATTAAAGTGAAAAAAGTCTGCGGTGTGTACTGAAGGTAGTACTGTGCAGAATATTTAAATGGGTCAAGAAAAAGGCTGCAAAGTGAAGATATCACAGGAGCTGGGTTACAGGTTAGTATAAAATATAACTAAACAGCTAGAAGAGGGGTGGGGAGCGGTAAAAGATCTGCACACTTATGTGTTTCGTTTATAGTACATAGAAGCAACACATTCCATGGAGTTTATAAAGTAGATGGAGCCATTTACAATATTCCCTGCTACCAGAGAAGTTTATATTCTAAAGTCCCTAACACAGGCATACTGGTTATACTTATATCCCTGCTACTGTGAGTTCTACTTTATGAGCCCTACCTGGCTGCACCTTGCAGCAAATTTCCATACGACACAAGGAACTTGGTATAAATGGAAGCCATTTAACCCTTTTGCTGTCAGAGTTGATTTGCATTTTGTGCACACATGTTTACGAAAGAATTTTAGGTCTGAAGTTTACATAAAACCCCAAGCATTGTATATGTTCTGAAAGCAGAGGCCCTGGAGAATAAAATAATGGTATTTTTTTTTTTCAAATTCTTTATTTAAGATTCAAAAGGTATCCAAGACAATATATCAAATCAGAACATTAGAAAAGTAGTCTAGTTAAATAAGCGCATTGAGTATACAGGGGTGATTCCAATTTTGTTTGTCACAAGACCTATAAAAAGAAAACGAATGCAGCCACCACATCTAAGAATTGGTAAGCTGCAATATAATAAATGTTAGCTTTTGGGTTTATTACTAATTTAAAGCCAATTAAAGCGGAAGTAAACCCATTGATTTAACAGTTTTAAAAAAAAAGGCATGCCGGGAATGCTAACTGCACATTGGCTGTGCTCTCAACCAAACAGTCAAACCATCCAATGGCTGGTGTCATAACGGATCACATGTGCAGCACTGTGGCAGTTGAAGATTAAACAGAGGCAAAGATGGCAGCTTCCTTGGCTGAAAACGAGAGGGGGGTTTACTTCCACTTTAATGCATGTCGGTGGATATACTTTCACTATATACATTACAAAGCTATCTATAGGTGCTTCATCCTGTAATTCATTTTATCACTGCTGTCCATTGGCAGGATGACTATGAAAATATGGCATAGCTCAAGTATGTAAGTATGTCTTTTTAATCATTAAAGTCCAACTCTGGGCAAAAAGAAAAAAACATTCCTAGCTGTGGGTCTGTACCCACACTGCAGGGAGTGGGCAGGAGTGACACGGGTGTGCTATAAGATGTGTTAAAATCAAATTGTGCTGAAAAGATGAGGAGCATATAAAACAAACTAGCACCCATATTGTCTGTATAGGTCTGACGCGTTCCTGTGGATTAATTCCACTTCATCAGGGGCGGATGCGATAGGGGTCTACATAAACTATATATAGGACTGTGTATGGGACATGAGAGGCAAAGGCTGCTTGAAATGTCCATCCCAGATGTTACTTTATTCCACTTGGTTATGGGTTCTTTCCTAGTTTTTTATATTTTCAATACAAGCATTTTTGACTCACTGATGTATAGAATCCGTTCACTTTTTAGAAACTTGGAGCCTATATCCACAACCTTCTGGATATTTCTTTGGGGTTCTTATGTGTGCTCCCGGCGATCTTGCGGACCTCCTACCTCAGCTCCCGGGATAGACATTTCAAGCAGCCTCCGCCTCTCATGTCCCATACACAGTTTATATGTGTGAGTACTCCTAGGCATGGTTTAATCACTATCCCATGCCTATTATTCCCCTTTAAGGGTTTTTATATACAAAAATAGGGTGCCACATGCATAGATTATATTGACACATATGTTTGCTTTTGTAGAACACTAACGCATCCGCCCCTGATGAAGTGGAATGCATCCACAGAAACGCGTCAGTCCTATACAGACATGCAATATGGGTGCTAGATTTTTTTATATGCTCCTCATCTTTATAGTACAATTTGATTTTAACACATCTTATAGCACTCCTGTGTCATGGAGGATGGTCTCTTATATCTACTATGCAATATGCCATGCTATTATTTATATGTATTATGATTTGTAACCTGTTACTGTTATGGTTTTCCATTTTATGTATGTACTTACCTGACCACGTCATGTCGTGCATGGTTTATGTGAATTAATACAAACGTTTTCAATAATGTTTTGATTGCTAGTTATGCCCCACATACATCATTCAAAGTCCCAACCTCTACAGAAATAGGAATAGTGGCATATTTTATAAGTCTCATTTAAAGTCTCCCTCTCTTTAGCAGTTTATATTTACTAAAATAATTGCATTTCCATGTTCTGTGTACTGTGGGAGACCAGATATAGGGAATGCAGGGTCCTGGGTTTAGTAACACTTTAAAGCGGAGTTCCACTCAAAAATGGAACTTCCGCTGTCCGGATTCCTCCAGTTACCTGTCTAATACAGGCATTTGCTCCCACTTCGAGCAAAGATCGCCATAGTATCTAAGCAGGGACGGTGCTACCACTAGGCAAACTAGGCCCTGGATCTAAGCCCCTCCATCCTGCCGCAAGGCTTCACTTCCTGATTCCCTTACTAGCAATGCCAGTGTCTCTACCTGGAGCTGAGGGACGAGTCAGTTTCGGGTGAGGACATCGCGGGCGCCCTGAACAGGTAAGTGTCCTTATTTTAAAAGTCAGCAGCTACAGTATTTGTAGCTGTTGACTTTTTTTTTTTTTTAGGCGGAACTCCGCTTTAAGCTCAAATGGTATACCCTTGTTTATATGTCAATAAAAGTTTTTGCTAACAGAAAATATGGCATGGGAAGTGGGTAAAATATTAAATTCATGCCAAGAATGACATTTCCATTAACCATACAAGAGTGATTAAAAATGAGTTGCTTTCCTTTTAAACCTAATCATCCGATGTGCTATGCTCCGCCACAGTGCCAGCATGTGCAGTATTCACTATCATGTGATGCAGTCATACACTGCAATGAAATGTATCACAAGCATCCCGAGAACAGAGGGGATTATTTGTCCCTGATTTCTTACGGCCGATGTTTCCTGATAACCTGCTCTTCAAGAAAATACTTTTCACAGAATTCAGTTTGGAGTGTTGTGTGATTAGATTTATTTCACATGACGCCTTCTACAGTGTATGATCATTTAATTCACCCAAAGCAACCAAACAGAAGTCCGTTTCTTGTCCTTGATGGTACAAGTTACCACAACACCATTATCCCATCGTTTTTAAGATCAAAGATACAACTATGTTGGTGTCCCTTGTCAATTTTACATTGTATTTTTTAAAATGTAACTGCCGACTCCCAAACTGTCATTTGAAGTAAAACACATAGCCAAGTATTATTCTACACAATTTTTTTATTGTGCATTAAAAAATAAATAAAAATAAAATTAGAGATGCTATCTGCCAATAGAACTTAAGCAAAAAGTGCATTCTATGCATCCAAAAATATAGAAAATATACCAAATCAAATCATTATTCAACCAAAAAAATAATGTCAAAGCAATAACTCCAAGGCCACTAATAAATAACACGTTATCTCCTCCGATTCTGGTTGATGAACGGCCATTCAGAAACGAACTGAAAAGCACGAAATGAAAAACGCGAAAAGAAAAGTGCGAATCAACAATCACCAAGCTTCTACTAAAGCCCCATACACACGCTCGGATGATCCGAGGACCAGGTCCGTCGGATCATGTCCGTCGTACTTTGTCCGATGTTGGTTTTGCGTACACACTGTCGGACAAAGTTGTCGGAAAATCCGATCATTCTGAACGTGGTGACGTTTGTTGCCTACGACGGGACTACGTAGAGGCTAGTAGCAAATAGCTTTGGTCTTGTAATGTGATCTGAGCATGCGTAGCACTTTGTCCGTCGGAATTCGCTACACACGATCGGATTTGGTGTGATCGGACTTTGTTGTCAAAAAATCTATCCAGCAGGAGATAGGACTTTGTCCGTCGGACAATCCGATGGAAACTGTCCGATGGTGCCTACACACGGTCGGAATTTCCGACAACATTGTCCGATAGGACAGAATCCATCGGAAAATCCGACCGTGTGTATGGGGCTTAACACAAAATTAGCAGAAGGAGCCCAAAGGGTGGCGCTAAAGAGCTGAAAAAACATGTAGTACGTCTAGTATATCACTACGTTCGTAACTGTTGGCCAAGAATTGTGTGTATGCAAGACAAGTTTGGGCCAACGCCCTTCGGACAAAGTTCCACGGTTTTGTTGGCCAACAATCCGATCGTGTGTATGAGGCTTAACATTTAAGGCATGCCTGAAATGCTAACTGTCACATTTCTTGTGCTCTCAACCAAGTTGTCAAAACATCAAATGGCTGGTGTCATAACTGATCACATGTGCAGCATTATGACAGGTGGAGATCAAACAGAGTCTATGATGGCAACTTCCCTGGCTCTAAAAGTTAGGAGGGCTTAGTTCTTAGGCTTTAATCTGTTATACTCCTTGAAGCTTTGTGTAGTTGTGCACATGGGTGAGGGATAATTTGCTGGCCCATGAGTGGATGGAGACATCTACCTTGCCAGGCCAGCTATTGTAGTCTGACAACTGGCACCCAAGTAGATATACTTACCTGATCCTCCGCACCTCCCGACAGCTAGACCTGCCCCTGCAGTTTCTGCACCCTACTGGTCTGGGGTCCTGATGCCCTAACACTGCTTTGGACATGAGGATGCTGAGGGACAGTCCATCGCTGGAGCGCGGGGGAGTGCCATCTGCTGGGAGCGGAGGATCAGGTAAGTAATACTGTTTCTCTTCTCCCCTAGACAAAACAATTAATAACCCTTGCAGTGAACAACCCCTCTGCAAGGGATATTTTTTTTGTATATACCCAGCTTTGAGCTTTAACCACTTGCCGACCGGCTCATGCCGATATATGTGGTCAAAGTGGCACGTTCCCACAAAACCCGTACAGGTATGTCTTCCCTTTTAAGAGCCTGCAGAGGCGCGGTGCGCCCGCAGCACAGGCCCGATCACTGCTGGCAACCCGCAATTGTGGGAACAAGAGCTAGAACAGGGATGTAAACACACAAATCCCTGTTCTGTCAGGGAGAGGAGACATCATTTGTTTCTAGTAAGTAGGAACAACGATACGTCTCCTCCCCCAGTCAGTCCTATCCCCATACAGTTAGAAACACTAACAAGGGAACACATTTAACCCCTTGATCACCCCCTAGTGTTAACCCCTTCCCTACCAGTGATATTTACACAGTAATCAGTGCATTTTTATAGCTCTGATCGCTGAATAAATGTCAATAGTCCCAAAAATTTGTCAAAAGTGTCTGATCTGTCCACCACAGTACTGCTAAAAATCGCAGATTACCGCCATTACTAGTAAAAAAAAAATAATAGTAACAAAAATGCCATAAAAATCCCATAGTTTGTAGACGCTATAACTTTTGCGCAAACCAATCAATATACGCTTATTGCGATTTATTTTTTACCAAAGATATATAGAAGAATATATATCGGCCTAAACTGATGAAGAAATTTGTTTTTTTAGAAACATTTTTGAGGATATTTATTATAGCAAAAAGTAAAAAATATATATTTTTTTTTTTCAAAATTGTCGCTCTTTTTTTGTTTATAGTGCAAAAAAGAAAAACCACAGAGGTGATCAAATACCACCAAAATAAATCTATTTGTGGGAAAAAAAATACGTCAATTTTGTTTGGGTACAACGTCTCACGACAGCGCAATTGTCAGTTAAAGTGACGCAGGGCCGTTTCGCAAAAAATGGCCTGGTCATTAAGCAGCCAAATCTTCCAGTCTGTAAGCGATTAAACTTAATATGCCCTAGTAAAATTTTGTTCAAAATTTTATGTTTTTATTAGGTTTTTTCTGTTCACCTCCACCATCACAGGAGTGAGCTCTCAAGCTCTGGGCTCAGAGCTAATGAGTGTAGGCAGGTGCAGTCTACCTTCTCCACTGCAGGTGGCGCTCATCCACAGTGAACTTGCAGCTGGAGAAGAAGTCAGGAGGAACATAGTTCCTCTACTGTTTCCTGGGTAACAGGGGAAACTATCCGGTTGTATGCTGCTGCCCCATGTGACTCTGGCAGCCACCTTGCTTCAGGCAGAGCCTATTTAAGGCCCTTGCTCACTTATGCGAGTGAGTAGACTATGGAAATGTACCCTTGTCTGTCTGGGATCAGTACTAGTGGTAGGAAAAGGTACCGGGCCAAGAGGGAAAGCATAGGGCTCGCAACTTCTCTGGACATCTTCCTGCTTGGGCACCAGACAGCCAGGCTGCATTCTGCTCTCTTAACAGATGCTGTCAGATCTCCTTCCTGTGATGGTGGAGGTGAGCAGTAATGACTAGGCCTCTCTTAGCAACATTCTAACAACTTTCTGGAAATATTCCAATCGGGCTTCAGGAGGTAGGTACATAAATAATCTACACCTATAGCAAGGGCATTATTCAACTTTAGTCAGAACTGCACAGTTTTTTTTTTTATTTATTTAATATACAGACACCCCTTTCCTGCATAGACATTTTTTTGGTAAAGGTGAACTAATCCTTAAATCGAAAAATAATGTTCTGCGGTAAAGTGCCCTTAACAGAGAGGGATTCCTTAGAGAGCCAAGGATTGTGTGTATACAGATTCCATTTATATACTACAGTGGAACCTTGGATAATGAGCATAATCCGTTCCAGGAGAATGCTTGTAATTCAAAGCACTCGCATATCAAAACATGTTTCCCCATAAAAGTCAATGGAGACGAAGTTTCCGAGTATTTCCGAGTGATTCCGAGTATTTCCAAACGGCTCTGAACGGCTCCAAGTGTCACCGGCGCCTCCGCACCTCTGGCAAAATGCGGTACTGCACACCGCAGAGGCTTGAATCCTGCTTGTTTTGCGAGACAACACGAGTCAGGATTTAAGAAAAAAAATTGCTCTTATTGCGAAGCGCTTGTTAACCACTTTCAGACCGGACCAATTTGCAGCCAAAGGACCAGGCCCCTTTTTGCGATTCGGCACTGCGTCGCTTTAACTGACAATTGCGACGTCGTGCGACGTGGCTCCCAAACAAAATTGACGTCCTTTTTTTCCCACAAATAGAGCTTTCTTTTGGTGGTATTTGATCGCCGCTGCGGTTTTTATTTTTTGCTCTATAAACAAAAAAGAGCGACAATTTTGAAAAAAAACGCATTATTTTTAATTTTTTGCTATAATAAATGTCCCCCAAAAATATATAAAAAACGTTTTTTTCCCTCAGTTTAGGCCGATGCGTATTCTTCTACATATTTTTGGTAAAAAAAAAAACGCAATAAGCGATTATTGATTGGTTTGCGCAGAAGTTATAGCGTTTACAAGATAGGGGATAGTTTTATAGCATTTTTATTAATAATTTTTTTTTATAAGTAATTTTTATTGTGACTGCGACATTATGGCGGACACATCGGACATTTTTGACACATTTTTGGGACCATTATCATTTATGCAGCAATCAATGCTATTTAAATGCATTGATTCCTGTATAAATGACACTGGCAGTGAAGGGGTTAACCACAAGGGGGCAGCGTAGGGGTTAAGTATGCCTAGGGGTGTGTTTCTTACTGTGGGGGGGCGTGGCTGTCAGCTAGTGAATGCTGATTTCTGCTCCAATCACAGGGAGCAGAGATCGGCGTCACTAGTTGCTAGGCAGATGCTGTGTACTTCCGCATCTCCCCGTTCAGCCTTCCCGTGTGACGATCGCGGGTGTCCCCGCGGCGATCGAGTCCGCGGGACCCGCGACCGGCCTCACGGGGGTCCCGACCTGATGTACTCCAAGACTGGTGTTGTCTAGTTCTTGGGGGCTCCTATAGCCAGATCCATTGGACTCATGTTCCAGTACTTAGGAAGCATTTACGGCGGACACCTTGAGTACAGGATCCGTCACAACCGCGTTACTCAAAATCTGAGGTTCCACATATAGCCTTGAGGGGGAGGGTGATACTGCAATGAATTTAGAGAAATGGTGGAGCTTGTACCAGTGAACACAATGACCAGAATTTTTGTAGAATCCATAAAATAAGGATGCTGGCTCCCATAGGGTTTTAGATGAAAGAAAAGCCATAATAACAAGATCAATAATGAAACGAATGCAACACCCTCCTAGCGTAGAGCAGACTGCTAAGTCAATTTAGTTTGGCTCCCTTGTAATCAGTGGAGCAGGGATTGATTATTTGCTGCTCAGTGAAGCAAAGGCTTCTGCTCTTTTACTTCCCACTCTGTTACTGGGAAGAGGGGCAGGGCATGCACCCTGAATATTTATGAAACTCTAGCCAATCCATGGGGAGGAGTGCCCAGTAGGTGGCTGGAGATCCCCTAAATGTTCTGAGGCCTGGGCAGCAAAGTGCAGTGTTCCTGGTTCTAGCCCTGCAGGAGGAGACCCCTGTGAGGGTAATCTGCCACCCCTGGTGCAGGAGCCTAGAGGAAATCTTGAGAAAGACAATGAGGTCCCAGTTAGACTTAGCTGAGGAGCATATTTGCAAATCCGCATCTTTGGATCAACTTGAATTTGGAGGAGTTTACTGGTGAGATCCAGGTGGAAGTTTGTGGGAAAGAGTCCAGCTGTCCTATTGTAGTATAATGGTACGTCTCCCTCACTAGGAAGAGCCTGGGGGATATTGGCAGATGGAAACCGGTGATCTAAATCGATGACCCCAGGGCTGAAGAATAGTGACTGTGTAGCTTTTAACTCTGGAAGGAGTGCAAGTCACCAACAGCATATAGAATGTGTTTGTGCAGTAAAGTTAACAGTTTTCTGCAGTGCAGCCAGAAATCAGGGATTCCTCAAGTTGCTACATTTTTCAGTTTTTCGGCGTATCCCATGCTTTCTACCTCTATCCAAGTTTATAATTCCCAATAAAAACAGAAACCCCTAGACAGTTCTTTGGAGCCAGTTTTATGCCCCGTACACACGGTTGGAATTCCGACCATGTGCAGGCTCCATCGGACATTTGCTGTCGGAATATCCAACAACAAAAATTTGAGAGCTGGATCTCAAATTTTCCAACAACAAAATCCGTTGTCGGAGATTCCAAGCGTGTGTAGACAATTCCGACACACAAAATTCCACGCATGCTTGGAATCAAGCAGAAGAGCCGTACTGACTATTGAACTTAATTTTTCTCGGCTCGTCGTACGTGTTGTACGTCACCGCGTTCTTGATGTTCGGAATCTCCGACAAAATTTGTCCGACCGTGTGTATACAAGACAAGTTTGAGCCTCGGAAATAAATCCACGGTTTGGTGATTGGAAATTCCGATCGTGTGTATGCGGCAGAAGAGTGCAGAAAATCCGGTGTGCTTGGATGTGAGTGCTCTAAGGCCCCTTTCACACCTAAGCGTTTTTCATGCGGTGCAGCGCTAAAAATAGCGCCTGTTCACCGCATGAAAAAATCCTGCCCCTTTAACTCCAGTGTGAAAGCCGGCGGGCTTTCACACTGGAGCGGTGCGCTAGCAGGATGACAAAAAAAGTCCTGCTAGCAGCATCTTTGGAGCGGTATAGGAGCGGTGTGTTCACCGCTCCTATACTGCTCCTTCCCATTGAATAGAATGGGACACCGCGGTGAAACCGCGGCAATACCGCCGCAAAGCGCCGCTACGGCGGCGCTCTGCGGGGGGTGTTTAACCCCTTTTCGGCCGCTCGCGGGGGTTAAAACCGCACCGCGAGCGGCCGAAAACCGCGGTGAAAACGACAGTAAAGCAGCGCTAAATATAGCGCTGCTTTACCGTCACCGCGGCTCACCGCCCCAGTGTGAAAGGGGCCTAAGAGAGAAATAGGACAGAATTCCCCAGCGGAACCCTCTGCATCCACCTGACAATATGATCAGTGCTGCCTTTTTGTTAATGCAAGGCAATGCTGCACTTTTATTAAATGGGCCTTTACTTTTAAGAGAATATATCTTCTATTCATTCTTCTATTTCATATCCATGTTGGTTTTTGTCTCACGTTTCGGTCTCCAAAGCGTCCCTGGAAACTGTTTTCATCTACACGGATGCAGCAGAGGAAGCAACACTGTGCTGGGCTCACCTCTCCCATGATATCACTCTACTCTGTATGAGCAGGGAGTGCCATTCCTGAAAGGGTCATAAAAACGCACAAAGTCTTGGGACCTCAGTGGACTTCCTCATTGCTTCCTGTGTTTAGTTAATGTATCCAGACACTACGTTACATAACGACAGAACATTATATTAAAATATAATTGAAGGCAAGCCTTTTATTTTTCATAGAATAAGAGAAAATTATAACTACTGTAAAAAAAAAAAAAAAAAAAATTCTGGGTCCCGTTGGGGAGATTTCATTTCACTTGCTGTCTCATAACCAAAAGAAGAAGCGAGAGGCATTCCCTCCAAAGTGAGAGAATCCTTGGTTGTCACCAGAACTTGTGTCCCCATTGGGAGACTTCCCCATACCTCCCAACTTTTTGACATGGGAATGAGGGACACCTATCAGCAAAAGTATGCAGGCATAGGACACACCCCTGACCACGCCCCCTTACAGGAAAATTGTACAAAAAAACAAGATTGGTTAAACCCACAAGTGCTTTTTTTTTACCACTAATATTCCTTTATATTGGCTCTTGGAATTTACAAATGCAGCAATTTAGAAATCAGATGAAAGGTTTAGCTCTGGAAAACACTTTTTGATAGATAAAAAGTGCATTTTATATACATCTATATAGATCAGACCAAAATGAGGGACAAATGAGGAGGAATGAGGGACAGAGGGACATTGCTCCAAATCAGGGACAGTCCCTCGAAATCAGGGAAGTTTGGGAGCTATGGACTTCCCTGCTACTCCTGTTCTGGTGACAACCCAACATTTGGGATGTTTTTTTTTTTTTTTTCACGTTTAGTGATAATGGTAAACAGGACAAATGGACAGGGTGAATCTTCCTAATGGGGATGCAGACAGCAATAAAAACCTGACAGGGGTTGTAATCCCTCTCCAATCTAAAACTGAAAAAAGATTTTCCTTTAGTTATACTAAAACATCTGATTTATAAATTTTCATACAATCTGTTATCCTATTCTACAACAGTTTAGGATGTTACCTCAGAGTTAGAAATCATACATGAGCAAGTCAGGGCAATTATATTGGCTGCCATTGCAGTCCTCTCCTGAAAATGCTATTTCCCTGGCTTTCATGCTAATTCAGTGGCTTCAGTAAGACCTCCTTTAAACCTGCATTGATCAATGCTGTTCAATGGGCCTAGTGTGCACAAGCTTTAAATTCTGGGTCGTACACTTCAGAATTTGATCTGTGCGCCTGTTCCCAGTCAGTAATGCAGCAAGTATTGGTAAAGCCAGGCAACCTACATTTCCAGGGGCTCAAGAAGACATCTTCCATATTTCTCTTAGTAAAGGTGTCCTTTAAAGTGGTTCTAAAGCATTAAGGCTTTTCCCCTTAATGCATTCTGTGTCCTTCCAGTCCCCCCCCCCCTTTTTTTCCTTACCCAACCCCGATCCAGCGATCTACACTGTCTCCCTCCTTATTGGGCAGATTGAACAAATGATGTGCTGAGCAAGCCGGGGGCGGGGCTGAGCCGCCCAATCTGTGTCAATAGACGCAGACAGGGTGGCTCGGGAGTGAGCACGCACGGGTCACCCACGGGGCACTGGGCAGGGGGGAGGAGCCTGGAGCACTGGCGGGGGCCCCAGAAGAAGAGGATTGGGGCTTCTCTGTTCAAAACCATTGCACAGGGTAGGTAAGTATAGTATGTTTAGTTATTTAAAAAAAAAAAAAAAAGCTTTAATGTCGCTTTAACCACAGCCCCGGAAGGATTTACCCCTTAATGACAAGGCCATTTTTTGCGATATGGCACTGCGTTGCTTTAGTTGCCAATTGCGCGGTCGTGCGATGTTGTATCCAAACAAATTTGATGTCTTTTTTTTCACCACAAATAGACCTTTCTTTTGGTTGTATTTGATCACCTCCTGTAGTCTTTATTTTTTGTGCTAAAAACAAAAAAAAAGACAGACAATTTTGAAAAAAAAAACAATATTTTTTACTTTTTGTTATAATACATATCCAAAAAAAAAAATATATATATATATATATATATATATATATATACATATATAAAAAAACGAATTCATGAGCTTAGGCTTATGTGTTCTGCTACATGTTTTTGGTAAAAAAAATTAGCAATAAGCGTTTTCCAAAAAGATTTAGGGACTTTTTATTTATTTTTCTTATTTTTCCTAATAATGGCGGCGATCTGCGATTTTTAGCGGGACTGCAACATTGCGGCGGACAAATCTGACCCTAAGTGACACTTTTTGGTGACCAGTGACACCATTACAGTGATCAGTGCTATAAAAATGCTCTGATCACTGTATAAATGGCACTGGCAGGGAAGGGGTTAACACCAGTGTTGGTCATCTTACTTTAAAAAAGTAATTAGTTAAGTTACAAATTACTTCTCCCAAAAAGTAATTGCGTTAGTAACTCAGTTACTACATTGGAAAAGTAATTAGTTACGCAGCATAGTAACTGACTTTTTTTTAAAATATTCTATATGTGTAACTAAGGGGCGGGTCTAGTATTACTGTAACCAAGGGGCGCATTTATTATTATTGTTATATATCGTGTAACCAAGGGGCTGCTCTATTATTACTCTAACCAAGGGGCAGATCTGTTATAGCGTGTAAGCAAGTGGCGGGTCTATTATTATTATATCGTGTAAGGGGCGGATGGCTACAGAAGAGGGCGAATGTTAAATTAATGGGCAGAGCTCGATATATAACAATAATAATAAATGCGCCCCTTGGTTACAGTAATACTAGACCCGCCCCTTACTTACAAGATAGACGCCCCTTTCAGAGTAGCACGAGCATCAGGAGCGTGCGGCATCACCTCATACAATTACATGTTAACTGCACCTGCACGGTGTAGAGTTCACTCAGAGCTGTTTAGGTTCGGCAATTTTCGGAAGCTCCGTAGTCCTTCGTACTGCACAAGCCCTGCGCCTGCGCAGTACAGGGGGTCCTTATCTGGCGGGGGAACTTTTTCGGCAGGACACCAGAATTACACTACTGCCATCTAGTGGCGGTAGATGTAATTGGGGTAACTAAGCCAAAGTAATGGGAACTGAGTTACCATGAGGGGAAAAGTAATCAGTTAGATTACTCGTTACCCTCTAAAGTATCTGCGTTAGGTAACTCAGTTTATTTTAACTCAGTTACTTACATCACTGGTTAACACTAGTGGTGATCAAAGGGTTAAGTGATCCCTAGGGAGGTGTTTCTAATTGTCAGAGGGGTGGGCTCACTGGGAGTAGAGAGAGATCGCTGTTCCTGATCAGTAGGAACAGCAGATCTCTCTCTACTCCCCTGCCAGAACGGGGATCCGCCTTGTTTACATAGGCAGATCCCTGTTTTGCCTCTCTTGACCACGATAGCAGGTGGCTGGCAGGTATCTGTATCTAATGTACGGACCGATGTACAGTTACGTCGGTTCGCGCAGCCGGGCCGCCCTGCCGCAGTATGTGTGCGGTGGACAGTCCAGAAGTGATTAAAGCTGAACTCTGGAATAAGCATATATCACCTTAATACAATTGTCACATTTTTTCATTTTTCAAATTTTTTTTTTTTCTTGAATCTTGGTGTATTGTATTGTATTGTGTATTTCTTCCTGATCTGTGCTTTAATCCAGGGTGAGACTTTACCTCTATGCAAGAGCCTCCTGTAGTATGGACCGGTCACTGCTGCTCTATGTCCTTGTGCAGGAGCAATGCACTGCTCCTAGATGGCCTCATGTGCTAGATGGCCTAAAGTGTTACAATGGGCAAAATAAAAAATAACACATATGATCCAGTCTGCCTCTAGCAATAGCAAAGCAGTTTTTGTTTCCCCTGTAACCTAATTTATTATTCATTATATGATAGTAGATTTGTATTTTTTCCATTATCATAAACCTACTCTGTATTAAAAAGTGCATGTAAACCCTAGCAATGAAATTCTCTTATTTGCTCTCTTTTGCTCTGTTAACAACTTCAGCCCCGGACCAGGCCATTTTTTTTCGATACGGCACTGTGTAGCTTCAACTGACAATTGCGCGGTTGTGAAACGTTATACCCAAACAAAATTTATGTCCTTTTTTCCCCACAAATAGAGCTTTCTTTTGGTGGTATTTGATCACCTCTGCGGTTTGAATTTTTTGCGCTATAAACAAAAAAAAGAGCGAAATTGTGAAAAAAAAATGTGTACTTTTTGCTATAATAAATATCCAAATAATAAATAAATGTCTTCATCAGTTGAGGCCTATATGTATTCTTCTACATATTTTTAGTAAAAAAAATTGCAATAAGCGTATATTGATTGGTTTTCACAAAAGTTATAGCGTCTACAAAATAGGGGATAGATTTATGGCATTTTTTTTTTTTTACTGGTAATGGTGGCGATCTGCGATTTTTATCAGGACTGCGTCATTACCGCAGACAGATCGGACACTTTTGACACTTTTTTGGGACCATTGACATTTATACAGCGATCAGAGCTAAAAAATAGCCACTGATTACTGTATAAATGTCACTGGCAGGGAAAGGGTTAACACTAGGGGGCGATCAAGGCGTTAACTGTGTTCCCTGGGTGTGTTCTAACTGTGGGGGGGATGGGATTGACTAGGGAAGGAGACCGATCGGTGTTCCTATATACTAGGAACACATGATCTGTCTCTACTCCCCTGACAGGACGTGGATCGGTGTGTTTACACACACCGATCTATGTGCTGTCACGAGCAATCACGAGTGCTCGGTGGACATATCGCTGGCCAGGCACAAGTATTGGCTCCGTGTGCATGCATCGGGCGCATGCCTGCTAAATCGTCTTAAGGGAGCGATGTATACCTACCGCGATTTGCACAGCCGTGCCAACCTGCCGCAGTATGCCTGCAGCGACTGGTTAAATATACCATGTTTTAATTGATTTTATAAATCCCAAAAAATATATATGCCTGTTGATCCTGCCAGAAAACCTAAAAGCTTTGCTCTTTGTCTCTGCTGCACTGTTATCAGTTACATTGTTCCCAATTCATATCCTTCCCATGTTATGGAGAGGAAGAAAAAGGGAGGATTTATGTAGTCCTAGCACACTTGTTGACATTGGGTGACAACTTGGCTCCTCCGTAGTTACAGTACGGTGAGTAAGTGTTGTCAACCTACAACAGGAAGTATGTTTCTGGCAGAATCACCAAGTGAAAATATGGAAAATTAAATGCAGCCACCACTATCAGGAATGGTAACCTGCAATATATTACATTTTTTGTTGTTGGGTTTAGATCAAATTTAACTGCAAAAAAAAGCTTTGTCTTGCCAGATTTTCATTTCTGTGTGACACCACTGAGCAGCTTTTCATCACTTTTTGTTTTTGTGCCACCTAGACAAGAAATGGGGGGGTGCAGATTTCACCGCTCTGTCCAAAACCATCTAAAAGGCTTTGGCTGGAGTTGAGCTTCATTGTTGTTTTTATATCAATGGTAGAAACATTAAATAAAAGCAAACTTAAAAAAAAATGTAAATTACATATTTATTTTAATAATTTAATGTAATTAATACTTAAAGTGTTAATAAACCCACATCATAAAAAAACTATCAATAAATGGTGTATTACATGCTGTTCATACTCACTCAGCCGCTATGAGATCCTGTTTTCTGCATTCTGCAAAATAAAACTGATTTATCCTACTGCTCTCTATCTCCCCCTTCTGTTCATGTCTCCAATTCAGCTAGGGATTTTGCAGCTGTGGTGGCAACTCTGCACATGCTCAGTTTTTAGTGAGTTTCTATGCTGAGCATTTCCTACCTATCATATATGAGCAGCCCATGTGACTGTGGAGTCACACATGTGGGCGTATACATAGTGGTAAATGATAGCCCACTACCTCCCTCCTCCTCCATGCCCACTAACCAGCTAAACACAACAGGGGCAGGATGTTACATGTAGATTAATGGAGGCTTCACCTCCTTTTTAGTCTAAGACACAGGCTGGAGGGGCAAGACACAGCCTGTGACTGGCAGAATTCCGCCCACACCATGTTATTTCCACAAAATAATAAAGATTTAATTTCAAATATATATTTGTATGCCAATTTAAATCAGTTTATTGATATTTATTTATTTTAACTCTGTATTCCAAAGGCTTTTTTTTTTTTTTTTTTGAGCATGTGACCAGCAGCAGAGGACCTAAAACTCCTACTGCTTATGTTTACCTGCAGACAGGCTGGCAAACAGCTGGGTCATGTGAGAGCTGTATATCGATTAGGGAAAAAAGTATTTAGATGTTTTTTTATTACAGAGCCATCATCCACATACAGAATTAGAAGGGACAATGAAAATAAAATAGTGTGTTTAGTATAACATTAAATTAAAACGATGATTAATATTTAATACATTAATAATTTAATTAACAATTAATAAATATTTGAATAATAGATAATTTAATAAATAAATAATTAAACAATAAATAATACATTTAAACATTAAACATTCAAACTTTGACTTCTTGTTAAAAAAAAAAAACATTCAAACTTTGAGCTAAAACGGACCCTATTCTCTTATTGTTTCTAGTTAAATGACGACTCGAAACTTTCGCCCTTTCAAATCACATTTCTATACAAGTTATTCCCTGTCGACAATTCAATTTTTGTAGACATTTCTTGTATATTTTCCAAAGTCATCTCGTTCAATTTTATTTTTTTTTCCCTGTTAGGAAAGGAGAAAACAAAAACTTATTACGCTGATGGATTGAAGTATATTTTTATACGAACAATGGCACTAAAATAAGACAAATAGGACCTCAAAACACAATAACTCATTTTGTATGGATCAGGTGGTAACATAATACATTTAATGACGGTTGGGTTTGTTTACATCCTCTTAATTTTGTTACAAAATCAAAATGAATGACCTAGAACATCTTTCAGTAAGAATTTGTGCTGTTCTATTAAGCGGCCGGATCATCAAGACTTCCTAATGGTAAAATATGGCTGTTTGTTCGGCTTTTATATCAGAACTATGCAAATGTAACATTTTGTACAGAATCCAGAGAGAGATGACGCAAATTCACCAATAATTGGGGGTTAGAGTTTAAGGGGGACTCCAGTCTTCCCTTCAGTCTTGCACAGTTGTACAGGTGTCTGCCCTGGACTGAAATTGCATACTCTGATGTTACTTCACACTGTGAGCTTCCCCTGGGAAGCTGTGTAACATGGGACTCTGTAGGATCTGACAGCCCTATGGATGGTACCTGGAGCCACATGTGCAGTAGAGGCAGGGCCGGGACAAGGGGTGGGCAGAGAGGACGGCTGTCCTGGGCGCAATAGTTTACTGTAGGGAAGGGGGCGCTTTCCTTCTGTTGCTGGGCATAGGATCCGCTAAGCTTACATATTGTGAGCGGTGGAGGGCACTGGGCACTGGATAACCTTGTCCCCGCACTGAGTAGAGGCCTCTCATGTCAAGTTTAACAGGCAACCACTGCCAAGGCATAGGAACCTGTGTACAAAAACTGGCGTGGCATATTCCGAGCTTCGGCTCGTAGCCCCTGCAGAACTGTCTTGTAGGCCCCAGTGCTAGGAAATGGCTTAACAACCTGGATGCCAGGGGGCAACAAGTATCTTATATATTTTCCGTCATCCTGTAAAGTCAGATCAGGCACAGTGAAATATGAAGAATCTTACACATTACTGCCTCAGACTGACTCACCATCACCAAACCATAACACACCCCTGTCCCTGTTTTGCTTTGTCTTTTAAGATTCTTTGCAGTAAAAGCAAGGATACATAAAAAAACCTCTGTAGTGTATTAATGTGTTTTGCTTTACTAAACAAAAATGCTTTACCTACAAACTACATACAATTTAAGGAAACAAGACATAAAAGTATCATGAAATGTGCATACAATACACACATGCACAAGCTATCTGTCCTTTCTAGAAAATTAGCATGGACAAGGTATATAGTAGGTATACACTAAACAGTTATTTATCATGGTTCTTCCTGGTGATGGAGTCTTTTATCCAGGATCTCTCCAGATTGCTCTTTGCTTCCTGGAGTCCTACCAAAAGCTACCAGTTCCCTTTTGTCCAGCACATGGCTGTGTTCAAGTCCTTTGTTCCCTCCCCCTACTTTTTGCCAACATCACGTCCTGTTCCATGAGTTCCATGAACTGAATGGGCTCATTAGCATCAATGAGTTACGTCTTCGTTTTATGCATTTTACTGAGCAACTGGACAATTTAGAGAGTAAACGGCACTTGGCTCTTGCATGAAAGTTTCAAAAACTAACAGTTATTTTTCCACATAAAGGGTATCTGAGTCGGGATGCTGTGTTGCTTGTGACGCTGTGCATAATAAACTGCTGCAAACTTCCTGTGTCCTTTGACCTGCAAGCCAGAGGCTTATCCATTTGTCCACCAAAAGGGAAAAATGGGCAACGTGTCTTCTTACATTTGACTATGACTAAAGTCCAGAATGGTTCCGAACAGGAAAAAATTACTCAAGGTGGAAGCTCTTGGAGGTTGTTTCTTACATAGTCCTGGGTCTACCCTCGCTATTTTTCTTATTGTATGGGGTTCAACACAACTCCCTAGAAGGGCACGGCCATGTGAGCCTTCTCACCACTATGATTTTGAGGTGGTCCTATCTTTTGTCTTCCCATCCAGAAACTTCCACTACTCTCCAAGTTCAATAGTCTGACTCCTTACAGGGGGATTTACTTGTCCCCCATGAAGGGGAGGCCACCTGACGTGTGTACTGTTGCAGTGCATGATAAAGTGCTCACATCCTTTGCCTCTTCCATGCAATGTTCCCCCTAAAATGGCACAGGGCCTGAAATATATATTATGGCCACGTTATAATGGCCACCCAGTCTTTTGGAAATTCCATTGATCTTTTCTGTTTTTGTACATAATAGGATTCTGTAGATCTACTAACCTTAATCAAATTTGCAGTTCTAGATTTCTGATCTCTATCTGGATGGAGAGTGTCTGTGAACAGCAATTTTCAAGTCTTGCCACATATTCTCAATTGAATTTAAGTCTGGACCTTGACTGGGCCATTCTAACGCATAAATATGCTTTGATCTAAACCATTCCATTGTAGCTCTGGTTGTATGTTTAGGGTCATTGTCCTGCTGGAAGGTGAACCTCTGCAATAGTCTCAAGTCTTTTTCAGACTCTAAGAGGGTTTCTTCTAAGATTGCCATGTATTTGGCTCCATCCATCTTCCCATCAACTCTGACCAGCTTCCCTGTCCCTGCTGAAGAAAAGCATCCCCACAACATGATGCTGACACCACCATGTTTCACGGTGAGGATTTCCGCCACACATAGCGTTTTACTTTTAGGCCAAAAAGTTCAATTTTGGTCTCATCTGACCAGAACATCTTCTTCCACATGTTGGCTGTGTCCCCCAAATGGCTTCTCGCAAACTGCAAACCAGACTTCCTTTGGCTTTCTTTTAACTATGGTTTTCTTCTTGCCACTCTTCCATAAAGGCCAGATTTGTGGAGTGCACGACTAATAGTTGTCTTTTGGACAGATTATCGCACCTGAGCTGTGGATCTCTGAATGTCTTCCAGAGCAGAGTTACCATGGGCCTCTTGGCTGCTTCTCTAATGCTCTCCTTGCCCGGCCTGTCAGTTTAGGTGGACGGCCATGTCTTGGTAGGTTTGCAGTTGTGCCATACTCTTTCCATTTTTGGATGATGGATTGAACAGTGCTCCGTGAGATGTTCAAAACTTGGGATATTTTTTTTATAATCTAACCCTGCTTTAAATTTCTCCACAACTTTATCCCTGACCTGTCCGGTGTGTTCCTTGAACTTCATGGTGCTGTGTGTTCACCAAGGTTCTCTAGCAAACCTTAAGCCCCATACACACGGTCGGACAATCCGCGGACCAGGTCGGTCGGATCCTGTCCGTCATACTTTGTCTGATGTTGGTTTTGCGTACACACGGTCGGACAAAGTTGTCGGAAAATCCGATCATTCTGAACGTGGTGACGTTTGTTGCCTACGACGGGACTACGTAGACGCTAGTAGCCAATAGCTTTGGTCTTGTAATGTGATCTGAGCATGCGTAGCACTTTGTCCGGTCGGACAACCGTACACACGATCGGATTTGGTGTGATCGGACCGTGTTGTCGGCAAATCTTTCCAGCAGGAGATAAGACTTTGTCCGTCGGACAATCCGACGTACACTGTCCGATGGTGCATACACACGGTCTGATTTTTCAACAACATTGTCCGATCGGACAGAATCCATGAAAAAGTCCGACCGTGTGTATGGGGCTTTAGAGAGCTTCACAGTACAGCTGTATTTATAGTGAGATTAAATTACACACAGGTGGACTCTATTTACTAATTAGGTGACTTCTGAAGGCAATTGGTTCCACTAGATTGTAGTTAGGTGTATCAGAGTAAAGGGGGCTGAATACAAATGCACGCCACATTTTTCAGGTATTTATTTGTAAAAAATAACTTAAATTTATTATTTTCCTTCCACTTCACAATTATGTGTCACTTTGTGTTTGTCTACTCTATGGCCTCTTTCACACGAACAATCCGTTCAGGTCCGCCTGTCAGGCGGACCTGAATGGATGCTCCATAGACCTCTGGTCAGTGGTGACACGTCCGCTGACATCCAACCTGCTCCAATCCGAAAATGTGTGACGGAGGAAAAATCTACTTTTCCATCCATCTGCAGATCGGATCGGGTGACGACGAACTCTACGGTCCGTCGTCATCTGATCTCCCATAGGGGAGAATGGCGCACTGACAGGTCCGTCCCTGCACAGTGTGCAGAGACGGACCTGTCATCTTCCTGCTCAGCGGGGATCGACGGAGTGATCCCCTCTGAGCAAGAGGATGTTCACGTGGTGGATCATCACGGATCCGTCCCGTGTGAAAGGGGCCTTACACATAAAATCCCAATAAAATACATTTACATTTTTGGTTGAAACAGGACAAAATGTGGAAAATTTCAAGGGGTATGAATACTTTTTCAAGGCACTGTAATGTAACCTTTGTGACTGCTAATATGGAGGTATTAACATTGGTTTATACAATGGAAATATCTTCTGTTTGTTATCTTCCAGATGCTGAGTTGCAGATTCCGTCACCTGATTAGCACACTGACTTTTCACGCGACACATGGCGCACCACGGTTCCGAACTATAAAAACAGTCAACAGTCTCGTAAGTCTTGGTATTAAATGTAATTATGTACTTAAACAACAGGGAAACAGTCACAGAAATTAACAGAGTTGTTAATTGATCTACTATAAGAACATTGAATTTACACCTCAAAACACTACTTTGTGATAAAATAGCAAGGCAATACCTGGAGTTTTTAATATTCCATTGGCTGACGCCGTATAAATTAAATTCCCTAAGAACACCCCCCACCTTCTCCCCTACTCCAATAAAGAAATAGTTTTTTTCTTTAAAAAGTTTTTTATAGCCTAGGTTCACTTTTGAAGCTGAAGTTTAGGTATGGCAATTTTTGAATAGTCCAGCTTGGTCCAATGTAAAGTATGTAGCCACACCACTACTACAATGACGATATCTTCTGGGTCCCATTCCATATGACTGCCCTGCTGCTTATTGAACACAGGACATTGCTCACTCGGCATGGGCACAATTCAGAGAACACCTTGCATTTTCTTAATTAATGTAAAGTGTTCCCCGATTAGACAAGGTGGGGATCATGATATAAACACCCCACCTTTCTCCACCTCATCAAATCAGAGAACACCTTGCATTTTCTTAATTAATGTAAAGTGTTCCCTGATTGGACAATGTGGGGATTGTGATATCAACACCCCACCTCTCCGCCTCATCAAATCAGAGAACACTTTGCATTTTCTGAGAAAATGCAAAGCATTCCCTGAATGGCGCCCATGCTGAGCGAGTGAGCTCCAAATGTAACAATGCAGCACGGCAGCCACTCGGCATTGGACACCGAAGCTAGTAGAGATCACAGTAGTAGCTGTGCCTGCTACAGTAACTTCCAGGGGGATCCCACAGGTATGACAAATACACAGTTACTTGGTCCAAGCTGGGCCAATGTAACTATGTCAAAACTGCCATACTAAAGCCTCATACACATGATCGGACTTTGTACAAACTTTCCCATGGATTTTTGTACAAAGGGCGTTGGCCCCAAGTTTGTATTGCATACACACGGCAGGACTTTTTAGGCAACAAACACGAATGTAGTGACCTTTCAACGTACTGACGACACTTCAAATGAGGACGTTCAAATACTCCAGCGCCACCTTTGGTCAACTTTTGTATTGTTGTCTGATCTTTTGCATTGGTTCTGAGCATGCGTGTTTGTACTTTGTACAAAAGTCTGATGGTTTTGTTTACACACGGTTGGACTTTGCTCCATCGGACTTTTGTTGGCAGAAAGTTTGTCCGTTCGCACAGCCAACAAAAGTCAGATGAAAACTGAAAAAGTTGGTCCGATGGAGCGTACACACGGTCAGAGGTTGGCCCAAAACAGCTAATTTGCATGTTTGTTGTCAAAAAGTCAGATCGTGTGTACGGGCCTTTACACTTCAGCTTTAAGTGTTTTATTATACAGGTTTTTATTACCTCTCATAGAGATTACACTACTTCCCCTTGCCAATGTTTTCTTCTGCTTTTCTCTCCAACAAGGTGGCACCATCATATTTAAAGCAGAAACTTACACTCATCATGAGCCCCTCTCCCCCATACAATCACTGTTATTTTGGTTGGGGAGGACGAATACCTTTTTTAGGTTATACATGCTCCCACTTGCTCATTCTTTGCCTCAAAGAGGATGACATCTCCTCAGTCTGCCCTCCACCCACAGCTGCCTGGGATAATGTCCCAGGAGGCTACAGGACCTTCCTGTAGCCCAGATCTTGAGCATGTGCAGTAGGGGACTGGCTGTGAGTGATCAGGAAGTGACAGCCGGCTCATGAATCCAAGATGGTGGCACAGAAGTTGTGAGAAGAATCTGCTGCATGGAAGACGGCGCTGGACTTCATGGGCTGGTAAGTATCTGTTTCTTAAAAGTCAACAGTTACAGTACTTGCAGCTGCTGACTTTTTCCCTTCACCTAGCTGGGTGAAGTTTGCCTTTAAGGCATCATTTAGGGTAAATATTACTTGGGGCTCTTTCACACGGGGCGGATCAGTGCAGATCCGCCCCGTGGATAGCCGCTTTCTCAGCGGGGATCGCCGAAGCGATCTCCGCTGAGCAGAAGATGACAGGTCCGTCTCTGCACTCCGTGCAGGGACGGACCTGTCAGAGCGCCGCTCTCCCCTATGGGGGATCGGGTGACGACGGACCGTAGAGTCCGTCGTCACCCGATCCGCTCTACAGACAAATGAAAAAATGGGGTTTTCCTCCGTCTGCAGAAACGGAGCAGAGCGGGCACGGACGAGAGCGGGTGTCAGCGGATGCTCATCCGCTGACACCCGCTATCCCATAGGGATACCTGTATGTCCGTTTTTCATCCGAAAACGGAAGGATGAAAAACGGACATACGGTCCGTCCGTGTGAAAGAGCCCTTACTGAAATGAGATGCTGGCCCAGATTTAACACAATTAAGTAAATCCTGGTGCCTGTGCAGTTGTGGCCATGTTCATAAATGTCTGATCAAAAAAGCCCCCTGTTTATTGCTACAAATTTACAATGTAGCAGTCTGCTCAGGAGACCAAGGAAATGTTTCCTCCTGCCTGCAGCAGACTTATGATATCAGCTCAGCCTTGGCAAAGTCACTGGCTAGAATTCATTGTCTGTTATGTAATGATACTTTTTCTGTATTTTGTGCCATGTAAGGCATGAGTTCAGCTTGGTTTAGATGTCTGCATGCTGCACTCTGCAGGTAGGTCTGCCCTACCCTAAGAAACATAGAGAAAGAAGTCCATGATCCTTTTTTAACCTCCCCAGCAGTTTTCCCGAGTGTGGCTCGGAGTTATATTTCAGCACCATCAGCGGTAACCCCGAGCCACACTCCGGATTGCATTGTAGGATCCTGGTGCGGTGTACTTACCTTATCCCCAGGATCCTGCAATATCCCCCCGCTGTGTCTGTGGGGTGTGTCCTCGGCCCGATTCCTCTGTGTGCCGGGCTCCGTTCCCTGCAAGCGTTTTGACACACTGGGGCGGAGCCTGACGGCAAAATTCAAAAAAGTGAAAAATAAAAACATATATACAGTACACTGTATTATTTCACATCCCTTTTGTCCCTAGTGGTTTGTCCAGTGCCCTGCATGCAGTTTTATATTATATATACTGTTCTTTCTGCCTGGAAACTGGAGATTGTCCATAGCAACCAAAAAGTGTCCCTTTATATCAAAAGTGGTTTTAGACCAGCTAGAAAACTGCGATAATAAATTAGAACACTTGCAGAATTGAGCGATAGTGAATTGTGGGGAATATTATTATTATATTATTATTTTTTATAATTATTTATATTTATTATATTATAATTTATGATTTTGTGTTTCAAACTTCATCATACCCGGGATATCTACTAGACTCTTGTTTGGACAGATTTAAGTGTGTTATTGCTAAGAATTACAGGCCTACAATATAAAAAAACGAATTTCTTTGCAAAATAATTCTACCGCTTTGAGACACACAAATCTGACATAATCATACCGCCAGGGAGGTTACAATGATGTTTAGTGCACACAAAAACAAGCCGCAGTTGTCGATGCGCGTGGCAGCGTGTTTCTCTGCAGGTTGGGAAAGCATGTGAGTTTGCTGCATTCTCAACACGCAGAGATTTAAACTTATGCCCCGTACACACGGTCGGAAATTCCGACCACAAAATCCGTCTGATTTTTTCCGACGGATTTTGGCCGACACTGGTGTTGCATACACACGGTCGGACAAAGTTGTCGGAAAATCCGATCATTCTGAACGTGGTGACGTTCGTTGCGTACGACGGGACTACGTAGAGGCTAGTAGCCAATAGCTTTGGTCTCGTAATTTGATCTGAGCATGCGTGGCACTTTGTCTGTCTGAATTCTCTACACACAATCGGAAAAAGTCCAAAAGGACTTTGTTGTCGGAAAATTTGAGAGCAGGATCTCAAATTTTTTTCCGTCGGAAAAAGTCCGATGGAGCCCACACATGGTCGGATTTTCTGACAACATGGTCCGATAGGACATTTTCCGTTGGAATTTCTGACCGTGTGTACGGGGCATTAGCCTCCATGCAGAGACTTGTAAAGGTACTGCAAATGTTTTCAACATACATCTCTCCAAATTATCATCAATACAAGTGGGAGGGGTGCATTTTGACCAAAAAGTGACCCTTTGGGGGGAGGCACTTTCACACATCAGGGGTGGGGCTTAAATGTCCTATTTTATTATAGGGATTTGGGAGCTGTGTGCTTGTTCAATGTTACTACTGTGCCGTAAGCTATTCCTTCAGTTAAGTCGGTTTTAATTATTATATAAGGCAGTCATTCATTTGATACGTCTGTTGGACGGGGTGCGTTCTGCATTTTAATGATCCATTTCAGAGAGGTATAACCTGGAGCCTCCGCTGGGGAGCCGTAGCTCCGTACCCAGCACTACAGAGGAGATGCAGTATTTCTATTAGTGATGTCCTGTCTTAAATTAATAATTAGGCCCTTAGTTGAGAAGAGGCTGTTTGTCTTATTTCTCGCTGCTGTCTGCGGAAATACTCAGGGGCAGTTTTCTCAGGCAGAGCTTTCAATACTAAATGAACATTGTGACGGATGAGTTTGTAATACTCATTTAAACTCTAATTCCCCAGGCTGCCCTCTGAGAGCCTGTAACCTGGCAGAAACCCAGACCTACAGGCCTCTATTATAGGAACTGAAATAAGGAAGAAATGGTGCTGTTGCCCGTGGCAACACCTTAACATTTTTTAAACAGTTTGAATATCTGAAAAAGCAAAAATATTATTTTCTGAATTTAAAATCTGAAGCATTTTGATGTATTATTCAAAAGAATGCTAGAGTTTGTGACCACCAGATTGTGAAAATAGGGCAAGTTTTAGATCATTCTCACCCTCCATCTACAGAAAAAATAGCAGTTGGTTTAAAGAAAACCAGTAGGCAAAAAGAGTAAAGTAAAAGTTTGGGTATAAAAAAAACAGTATCTCACAAAAGTGAGTACACCCCTCACATTTTTGTAAATATTTTATTATATCTTTTCATGTGACAACACTGAAGAAATTACACTTTGCTACAATGTAAAGTAGTGAGTGTACAGCTTGTATAACGGTGTAGATTTGCTGTCCTCTCAAAATAACTCAACACACAGCCATTAATGTTTAAACCGCTGGCAACAAATGTGGGTACACCCCTAAGTGAAAATGTCCAAATTGGGCCCAATTAGCCATTTTCCTTCCCCGATGCCATAAGACCCGTTAGTGTTACAAGGTCTCAGGTGTGAATGGGGAGCAGGTCTGTTACATTTGGTGTTATCGCTCTCACTCTCTCATACTGGTCACTGGAAGTTCAACATGGCACCTCATGGCAAAAAAACTCTCTGAGAATCTGAAAAAAAGAATTGTTGCTCTATATAAAGATGGCCTAGGCTATAAGAAGATTGCCAAGACCCTGAAACTGAGCTGCAGCACGGTGGCCAAGACCATACAGCGGTTTAACAGGACAGGTTCTACTCAGAACAGGCCTCGCCATAGTCGACCAAGGAAGTTGAGTGCACGTTCTCAGCGTCATATCCAGAGGTTGTCTTTGGGAAATAGACGTATGAGTGCTGCTAGCATTGCGGCAGAGGTTGAAGGGGTGGGGGGGTCAGCCTGTCAGTTTTGAGACCATACACCACACACTGCATCAAATTGGTCTGCATGGCTGTCGTCCCAGAAGGAAGCCTCTTCTAAAGATGATGCACAAGAAAGCCCACAAACAGTTTGCTGAAGACAAGCCGACTAAAGACCGACTAAAGAAGATTACTGGAACCATGTCCTGTGGTCTGATGAGACCAAGATAAACTTATTTGGTTCAGATGCTGTCAAGTGCAACCAGGTGAGGAGTACAAAGACAAGTGTGTCTTGCCTACAAGCTATGCTACTGAAGCAATCCACAGCCTATTGGGTGCAGCCTATTTGTAATATTTGTCTTGGGTGCCTAAGGACCTTGTCTCATTACTGGGGCTCCTGGGAGACCGTTTAAAAATTGGCTAATTCAAATTTTTTGATTCTCCTGAATATATGCAAGCTAAAACATTATAGTTTATGATCTGAAGATCACTAAAAAAAAAAAAAAACTCTACTGAGGGCACACTGGGTGCTGGCCATTGGAGGCCATCCTCACCTCTCCGTGACTACAATGGCAGGAATGAAGAGCTTCACACCAATGACAACACTTGATTTAATAAACTTTATTCAGCCACACAATCTATGCTGCAAATCCTCTCTTGGAGACTGCCCCTACTGACGCGTTTCACCCTTATGGGCTTATGAGTAAGGGTTAAACACATCAGAGAGGGGTGGTTTCATGTGAGAATTTGATGTATAGATTGTATGGCTGAATACAGTTTATTGAATCAAGTGACATCATTAGACTATACAGTAGTTTATGGGTCACGTTGGTAAGTCTGCCAGAAAATGCTGAATGTACTGAACTATAGTCTGGAACACATGGGACTAACGGTACCTACAGTTTGACTAGGGCCACCATGTTGCTGGTAAACGTGTTGCCATTAGAAAATAGCACATAAGCCTGTCATTTTCCCACAAAATGTGGAAACCTTATATTTGCTTGAACTGGCCATATATGGATTGGCGAATGTGCAATTGTTTATGCATTCTCCGACATCCCTGGCTAAGCCTTCTCATCATTCTGATGATTGACCAGAATGCATTTACTATTGTTTACCCCTCACACAGGCTGGCACCATGGGTTTAACTGCAATGGAAGTCAGGGACACAACTATGCTGTCTGGCAGGGGTGTTTGTATCACAGGACTGCCTAAACAGAATTGCTAAACTTTTGGCAGGAAAAACAGCTCACATACTTATGTAGGCACCTTGCCTTAGACCAAGGATCGCCAAACTTTTTAAACAAAGAGCCAGTTTTCTGTCCTTCAGGCTTTAGGGGGGGTCGGATGTTGGTGTCAGTGAGAGGAACAGTACCCCATTGTTGGGGTCAGTGGATGGAATAGTGCCCCGTCATTGGTCTCAGTAGGAAGAATAGTGCCCCATCATTAGTGTCAGTGGAAGGAAAAGTACTGTACCACATCATTGGTTTTATTAGGAAGAATAGTGCACCATCATTGGTGCCGGTAGGAATAGAGTCCCATTATTGGTGTCAGTAGAAAGAATAGTACCCTCATCATTGGTGTCAGTGGAAGGAATAGTACCCCATCATTGATGTCAGTAGGAAGAATAGTGCCTCATAATTGGTGTCAGTGGGAGGAATAGGGTCTCATAACAGTAAGAGAAATAGTGCCCCAAGGGCCAGATAAAAGGCAAGCAAAGGGCTGCATATGGCCCTTGGGCAGCAGTTTAGAGACCACTGCCTTAGACAGACCCTGTCACCAGACCGTTCCTTCCAGCAACACTCTTCCCATAAGATTATACAGGATATGTACATTTAACGTTTTTTTTTAGGTATGTTACTTACCTGTAGAAGCCTACCTTGAAGAAACACCAAAAAGTCAGAAGGCTGCTGCTGGGTGCCGCCATCTTGGGTGTGATGTTAGCAGCCCCAGCAGATTCAGGCTCCAGTCTTACTTAAGCGATTTATAGTGCAATTTGAGGCTTCACCAGAAGCACTTCAATGCTCAACACTGGGATTTTCATTATGTTCCGTGGTCCAGCTGAACATAGTATCTTTACTTGAAAAAGTACATGAGCTTCTATTGGTGCAGAGTTGTGTATTTTGGCCCCAATAGACTTCAGGGAGTGCCTGAAGAACGCATGCAAAAGTCACATAATGCAAGTTTTTCACATATTTGCATGCCTAAAAACTAGCTTTAAACTGGCTAAAACATTGATCTGTCCAACCATGGCTCAATTATCCCCCCACCACTTATAATGAACCTCTCTTCCAGCTTTGAGTCTTAAAGGGTAACCTGATTGAACCTTTACTTTTCTATTTACAATTTTTTTTTCTCTTTTACTATTTTAGCAGACCTTGTGGTTTCCTACCTTCCCTTTTTCTTCCTCCCTGTAATGCCTTTATCCTCCTCACACCGTTCCTTACCTTCCTCTGTTTCCTCTCTCTATCACGTAGTCTCTTCTTCTATTCTTTACCTGCTCTAAGCCAGCTTCTCTTCCTTTTTCTCGTTCTTTCTCATCTTACTTTTTTTCTTAGACCCCATACACACTATTCGATTTTCTGCAGATTTTTGTCTTCAAATTTACCAAAACCATATAATATGAGGTCAAACCTTTAAGAGTTTCAATTTGTATTCAATCAGGCAGGCCCTTGCACTACATGATTTTGGTAAATCTGAACACAAAAATCTGCAGAAAATCTAATAGTGTGTATGGGGCTTAGGCAGGCCATACATGGGTTGAATTTCGAAAGAATTTTCTTTTGAATATCTTATCTAAGAATTTTCCTTCGTATTTCGCACCATTAGTGGGCTGATGCAAAAGCCGATTTCCATGTGGCAATCAAATTTAAGTAAATCGGACATGTTGGAATTTTTTTGAAAAACAAACTATTTTCTAATTAATGATGCGAGAAATGTAATCAAAAAAGAAATGCGCATGTGCAAGAAAAGAAGATTCCCAGCCACGAAAAAAAAATTCTGTAGCAACATGAGGTGAAATTAAAGGCTTGGTTGGCCAAATTTAAAAATCAATGGTGGCACCATCGGATCACAAAACGCACATATTTTCGGATTTTTTAAAGGAAACTCTTTCGAAATTCGACCATGTATGGCCAGCCTAAGTTGGTTTTGAATTTGCAGCTCTACTGTTCAAAGCCAAGCAGGTAGAGCTCCCTTTCCCTCCTCTTATACTGATTCAAACTGGGCTCATTGGCTCTTATCATGTGACATGTTTCTATTGAAAGTTTCATGGAGTCATGGGCATGTCCTCAGATATTTAGAATTGATACTTTACCTTTCTTATGCCTTACGATACCATGATCGATTATTGCACACTTTCTGTTTATTCAGTCTGTCACTATAGCCCTACAGGCACTCTGATTCATTGGAATGTAAATACAGCTGTAGCCTCTGAGCTCATAATGTATACTTTTGCTGGTATTTTTAAAAAAAAAAAAAAAACGTTGGTAACAGAAAAATAATAGCTCAAGCATGAAATGCATGCAAAACACCTGTACAAATGTAAAAAAAAAAAAAAAAAAAAAAGCCCAATTAAATGAGCAAAGATTCAAGAATGAATGGGGCCTAGGAGCTGCCACTCAGGTGGAACTCTGTAGCATTGCCTTTCACTCCTCCTCAACTACTACATAAAAGGTTAAGTAGAGAAGTAATGGTATAGGCAGATGAGCTGGGCCAGCACAGACAACAATTATGCCGCGCAAGAAGGCTGTGTTGGCGAATTGCCTCTTATGAGCAGAATTGCGTCTAATGCTAGCAAGTTTATATTGCAAGTGAATGAAAAAGCATTTATGGAAAGGTAAATTGCTGCAAGTAAGCATTTCAAATACTTGCTCCTTCTGCGCTTTAACCTGCAGTTGGAGACAGATTCTTCTTCAAGTGTTGGTTCACCTTTGCAGAAAAAATGAAAAGGTGAACTAACACCGCACACCCTTCCCACTCCTCTGGTTTCTGCTGTACTTACCTCCAGTGATGTTGAGCTGTCATTTTCCACGCAGCCATTCCAGAGGTCCAGGGATTTGAAATCCCCACTCTTCTTCAACTACTCAGTGTAGTCCTTCTGGGACAGACCAGAGTGATTCACTGTGCAGGCGCTGATCAATCAGAATTTCTCTGGCCTGTCCCAGAAAAGTTGCACAGAGAAGAGCTTGAATTTTGAATCCCCTGAATGCTGGACCGGTGTCTTGTCAGATACTGTCCCCCATCGGATAGCGCAGTACACAGCACAAGCAGATTCCAAAAATAGCCAAAGATGAACGCTGGGAGTCCACTTTCAAGCCCCACCATCCAAGTGAACATAGAGTTAGAATCCTAAAGAGCCGAGTGCAGCGATGCCGTGCCCGAAGCGTGGCGAGCGAAGCGAGCCCGCCAGGGGCCCTCTAACTATTTGCAGCCCTATGTCCACTTGGATGGTGGGGCTTGCATCTGGACTAACGGCACAGGTGCTGTTCTTCTTCGGAAATTTTCCGAAGCTCCTTGTGCTCCGTACAGAGCTAGCGCTGCGCCTGCGCAGTACGGGGCGGACAAAATTTGATAGGCGGACACTTTCCGACAGAACACCGGCTGTGGGGGTGCTGACAGCTAAGCGTCACTGAAGGTAAGTACAGCAGGGACCAGTGGGGTAGGGTGGGTGTACAGTGTTAATTAGCCTTTGCATTTTTTCTGTAAAGGTGAACTAAAACTTTAGGCAGTAGTTTCCCTAGTTTAGTTTGTGTCTGTATTATACAGCCAGGCTGCAACTAGCCTGAGCAACTTTTTTTTTTTTTTTTTCTGTGTGATACAAACATTCCAAAACTGGGGTCATTTAATTGCTTCTGACAGCTACTGCTGAAGTGGCTCCAGTAGTCTGATTAAAAAGAGTTAATGGAGACAAAAAGGTCCCGGACTGCCGCACTCCATAGAAAAGGCATCTTTATTGTAGGAAAAATATATAAAACGATATTCCAATATAACAGTCAAATCAGATGAACAAATCTGATTTGACTGTTACATTGGAATATCGTTTTATATATTTTTCCTACAATAAAGATGCCTTTTCTACGGAGTGCAGCAGTCCAGGACCTTTTTGTCTCCATAGACTTGTGCACAGCCAGCACCTGAGAGTTTGCAGGATGGGAGCACCTGTTGAGGTCTGGAGGCTTAGTGAGCGGCATTCTCTTCTCATTGAAAAGAGTTAATAACTGAGTTATGAATTTATGTTCTAGGTTGACGCAGTGGTGTGAGCTTGGGGAAAGTGATAACTATTTGGAGCAAACTTCCAGAGTGTACCTTCCTTCTCTGGGACCTGCCCAGAACACAACTGTGAGAAAGAAGCTTGCTTTCAAACCAGCTGTTGACAAGACCTGTGCTTCTAATCACACAGGAAGAAATACCATTAAATACCCCCAAAATGCGATGGCTATTCTTTTGATTGCCCTCCTGACTTTCCTTGGAATAAAGTCATATCTAGACCTCTTAGCAGTGGTGTGGTGCTTCAATTTACATTTTTGTTACAATACACTACAAGTCAAGGAGATCCTGGAGGTCCTCTGGTGAGTAGAATTCCCCTGTCCAGAAACAAGGCTATTTACATCAGCATCAATATTTTAAGATTGCAATACCAATAAGATAACCTTACAGGTCCCCTGCTATTTTTCCACCTTCCTCAACTATCGGAGGGAGCAGACACCAGAACCTCCCTGCTGACCTGTAGATGAGATGATCCAGCAGATGCAAGAACCTGTGGTCTCAGGATCCTCTTCTTCCTTGGTATCCTGTGTATATTCCTTGGGCTTTCTAGTTAGAAGTTGCTGCACTGTCTAAAGCAGCCATTCTCAACCAGGGTTCCGTGGAACCCTGGGGTTCCTCCAGAGGTTGCTAGGGGTTCCTTGAGAGTTGGCTGATGAACCCCCTATTTGATGATGCCAACAGAGTTCAAGGTTCAGCACCACTTAGCAAAGCCAGCAGCATGACACCAAATATCTTTTTAGCTGTCTTTAAGGGTGGCATTCTGAACACCACTTTAAGGGAGACATTCTTCCTATTGACCACCAATATAAGGAGTATTGTTCCTATTGAGCCCTGAAGATTTGGTTTTAGTAAGGGTTCCTCGAGACATGACAATCATTTTTGGGGTTCCTCTAGGATTAAAAGGTTTAGAAAGCCTGGTATAAAGCCTAGTACACATGGGCTCAATGTCGGGCGGCATCAGCCGGGTCAATAGAAGCCGGTCGATATTCGGCCCGTGTGTATGGCAGCCGGTCCGACAGAAGGGTCATGGCTGAAAAAGGTCTGCCAACTGGCTCCTGGAGTGTTCTGGTAGGGGGCCATCTACCTATAAGAACACAATAGCACAGTAGATGAGATCACTGTACTAATATCAGGTTGTTAGTACAGCGGATCTCTCCTGAGCTGTGTTTTTCCGTTCAAATGCTGAGTTGAATGGTAAAAAAAAAACTAGTAGTTTGTACAAGGCTTTAAGGTCTAGAAGTTCTTCTGCTTGTGTAGAAGTCATGAAGACTGCTGTGCAGATGAGTTACTGTTAACCGCTTCCCGACCGCCCACTGCATATAAATACGTCAGCAGAATGGCACGGGCAGGCAAAATCACGTACCTGTACGTGATCCTTTAAATGCCTGCCCGTGGGTCGCGTGTCCCGCGATCGGGTCACAGAGCTGAAGAACGGGGAGAGGTATGTGTAAACAAACCTCTCCCCGCGCTTCCTACTTTGCCTGTCATTGATTGGCTGTTCCCGGTCATCGGGAAAGCCAATCAATGACGTCCCCTAATGTAAAAAACACAACACACGTCACAGCCCATAACCCCTCCCCTCCCCCTAGTGGTTAACGCTTTCACTACAACTGTCATTTATACAGGAATCAATGCATTTAAATAGCATTGATTGCTGTATAAATGACAATGGTCCCAAAAATGTGCCAAAAATGTCCGATGTGTCCGCCATAATGTCGCAGTCACAATAAAAATCACTGATCGCCACCATTACTAGTAAAAAAAATAATATTAATAAAAATGCTATAAAACTATCCCCTATTTTGTAAACGCTATAACTTTTGCGCAAACCAATCAATAATCGCTAATTGCGATTTTTTTTTACCAAAAATATGTAGAAGAATACGTATCGGGCTAAACTGAGGAAAAAAACTTTTTTTTATATATTTTTTGGGGATATTTATTATAGCAAAAAGCAAAAAATATTGCATTGTTTTCAAAATTGTCGCTCTATTTTTGTTTATAGCGCAAAAAATAAAAACCGCAGGGGCGATCAAATACCACCAAAAGAAAGCTCTATTTGTGGGAAAAAAAGAACGCCAATTTTGTTTGGGAGCCACGTCGCACGACCGCGCAATTGTCAGTTAAAGCGACGCAGTGCCGAATCGCAAAAAGGGGCCTGGTCCTTTGGCTGCCAATTGGTCCGGGGCTGAAGTGGTTAAGAAGTTGTCAAGTTACATTTTTGGGTATCCTGTTTTTTTTATCCTCTCTCCTTTCAGTGCTCAGAAATAAAACTACAAAACCCTACTAATATGATTGGCGCCCATCTGTATCAACCCACTACAGGGGGTCCCCGACTTACGAACGCCCGACCTACGAACAACCCCTACTTACGAACGGGGCGCTGCGGGGACCCTCCGCCATTTTTCGCTGGTTTTCGCCGTCTTTCGGCCGTTCTGCGCATGCACGGCCATACGGAGCCTCGGAAAATGCCGGAAATGTCCGTAAATTGCCGCGCATGCGCAGAACGGCATTAGACGGAACTTCGGAAATGTCCGGAAATCTCTGTATTTGTCGGTCTGCGCATGCGCGGCCAACTTACGAACATTTCGGACTTCCGTACAGGCGGGCAGTCCCTAACGAGTTCGTAACTCGGGGACCCCCTGTATATGCTAAGGATCTATCCTTGAGGGTGAAATGTGCCTGGGAGCTTACTTTAAGTAAGAGTCCTGGAACATTCAGCTTGTAGACCTACTAGGCCATTTGAGTATTAGCAGTCCATATATGATGTGCTAATAAAGGACCTTCGCGCTACCTATTGGATCAATTTGAAAAATACATGTCTTTATCTTTCTTTATATTTATTTATGTACATAATAGTACATAAATAAATGGATAGTGATCTCGTGCAATAATGAACTGTCACATACAATAAAATATTTGCAATATTGATGCACCAAAATATGATGTCAACCTGTAGCTCAGCTTTTAACTTGAGTAGTTACACTTATTTTCCTGAACCCTCCATCCTCTTCATTCAGTCCTATGAGGAGTTCATACTAGGATTGAGTACAAAGTACAAAATCTACATAGGTTTGAATGAAGATTGCAGCCCCCATGTGCAAATTTGATGGTGAGGATTACGACAGAAGACTGGGCATAACAGAGGAGGAAGGAAGGCAAGGAAGATCTAGGACGGGTGAGTATAAGACTGGCGGGGGGGGGGGGGGGGGAGTAAGGCTTGCGGATGGAGGTTGAGGGCTTGGGAAAATCAATGTTTAGCTGGCCATACCCTGTCAGAACTTTAGCCAATTTAGAGGAATCACTCAATCAACTTTTGTCAAGAACCAACACTGAAAACTGTTGGCCGAACAGTCTTTGGCCAGTCAGCTGCAGGCATTATTCAGTTATTCTGAAAGACCCCGCTAATGGCTGTCCGAATACAAGAGCCTGGCAAGGGGAATCAGTGTGGATGGAAGAATCTGTTAGATTTATTTTTTTTATTTTGCAGGCTGAATGAAAGATGCCTATTATTGTTTGGCCAATTTAAAGAGGAACTAGTACATCAGGTACTTATCAGTGCCTGGGGCCCAGTGCAGCCATTTCTTCTTAGCACTGCAGGTCCCAGACACCGCCATCTTGGCTATGGGAGCCAGCTGTGTGGCTTCCTGTGGAAGCAAACCCGACTCTCCATTGTGCATTCATGAGCTCACATGGCGCTATGTGAATGGCCCTGCAGTCTCCTGGGACATGTGAAATGTTCCAGGAGGCTGTGGGAAGGGAAGTGGCAGGGTACACCATCCTCTCCTAGGTGAGGATTGCGGGAGTGGGAGCAGGTACTGATACAAATCAGTATTCACCCCCTAAAAAAAACTCAGTAACAGGCTGGGGGAGGGAGCGAACCAGCACGACTTTTTGAGTGATATTCTGCTTTAACAACGCCCAAAAGTGCAGTTGCACTTTAACCTAACTTATTATGATTTATATATTCAAACTTTTGTTCCTTTTTTTATTTAGCATATATAAAGGACAGCAACAATACAAGCCAACCGATCAGTTAGTATGTCATTTGCATTCTATTAAGTAAACATTTTTCTTCTGCAAAGCAGCTTCGACATTTTGTGTTTATTTCTGCATTTCAGCAATTATATTTTTTAGTGGTTCCATAAAAGTTTTTTTTAAATGAATTTCCTAAAGCTAATATTGAACAGCGGGACTCTGCTGGCCTTCCTGAAAATGTGGTTTTGATCATAAAACGTTAACTACCACTATAGTGGCCACAAACTTAATTTGAGGTTATTTGTAGAAAAATACTTTAAATTAGAAAAACGTCCAACATGAAGGCAAACTATATTAGAAAAATGAATAGTTTTGTACTTGTACATTTTTACCAGTCATTATAGGCTGACTGTAATTATGATCAATAAAGTTATTTTTTTTTGTTACATTCTACTGTAGTAATGACCAAGGGAAAGACTGCAGTTTTTTCAAGAGGTTAATCATCAATGCAAGAGGTAACAAAAGTCTAAAGATCAACAAGAGGGCACTATAGCAAAAAAAAAAAAAAAAAATAGGGTTGATCGAAACAAAGTCACTAAAATCTATATAGTTGGTAAAAGGTTAGGCCTCTTTCACACATGCGGACTGTATGTCCGTTTTTCATCCATCCGTTTTTGGATGAAAAACGGACATACATGCATGTCTATGGGATAGCAGGTGGGACACCCGCTATCGTCCGCCTCCGCTATTGTCCGATTCTGCAGATGGAGGAAAACCCTATTTTTCCATCCGTCTGCAGAGCGGATCGAATGAACACGGACAGACGGTCCGTGTTCATCCGATCCCCCATAGAGGAGAGCGGAGAACTGACAGGGCGGTCCCTGCACAGTGTGCAAGGACCGCCCTGTCATCAGCCGGCTCAGCAGGGATCAGCGGAGCGATCCCTGCTGAGCAGCGGATCTTCACGGGGCGGATCAATGCGGATCCGTCCCGTGTGAAAGGGGCCTTAAGGGTTGATTTAATAAAACTGGAGTGTGCAAAAACTGGTGCAGCTGTGCCGGGTAACCAATCAGCTCCCAACTTCAGCTTGTTCAAATAAGCTTTCACAATAACACCTGGAGGCTGATTAGTTTCTATGCAAAGCTTCACCAGCTTATTGGGTTCACCAGTTTTAGTAAATCCCAACCATAATGTAATTGCAAAAGTAATTTTCAATCTTTTTAAATCTGACGATTTTTTTTAAATATTGCATGGTGATCCTGCTATGAAGGTCCTTTTTTTATAGAGTAACCACACTCTGTCCCTGTGTCCTGCATCATCACCCAATCACTTGTGCATTGTGATTATAGGCGGCCGTGCTAATGCTCATTATGTCGGCATGTTCTGCTGTTATCATTATCAAGAATCCCATCCTGAGCAATGACACAGTGCAACCTAAATATCATTCAGTTAGGGTCTAGACCAGTGATGGCGAACTTATGGCACGCGTGCCACATAGGGTTGCCACCTCATCCCTTTAAACCCGAACACATATGAATTACCCAGGTTCTGAGGCTAATTTAATGCAGATAATGCAACAAGTGGGTTTAATTCCCACCTTAATCAGCCACAGAACCTGTGTAATTAATATGTGTTTAAAGGGATGAGGTGGCAACCCTAGTGCCACAGCTGGCTTGCAGAGCCCTCTCTGTTGGCATGTGAGCTATACTTGGAAGAGCTAGACATAGAAGAGCACTCTGACCGGCCATCACTAGTGAGCATGTTCATCACTGAACGAGCCGATTTCCGTCTGGCATCGGCTTCGTTCATCCCTTCGGTTACCCTTGAGATCTCCAAACACCTTTCAGGAGACACAGAGACTCCGGCCCCTCCAGCAGGTGCTGGCTTCATCTATCTCTCAGGTCCTGTTGGAGTCCTTCATTCATATCACAGTCGATTTAGGATTTTTGAGCCAGCCCTTGTGCATTTCTACATCTATGTGAGTTTCCTTCATGCTCCCATTATTTATCACATTGCTCTTCCACCTACCTATGCACCTGGCTTACCATGCAAACTGTCCTTTGCCTGTGGAAAGTTTTTGTTAATAAATGCTTTTTTTTTTTCAATGGATTTGCCCTGGTCTCCATCTGGTACAGCACCCCCTTATTTGTATGTTTTTTGGCTTCCAGACCCAGCAGAGTGGTGTCACCAGTGGCACAGCGCAACTTGTTTAATTGCAGTGTTGGCACTTTGAAATAAATAAGTTGGTTTTATGTTGCACTTTGGCCACTTGGGCTCAAAAAGATTTGCCATCACTGGTGTAGACCTTAAAGACCAACTCTGGACAAAACAAGTACCCCCTCCCATCCCCCCTCTAGCTGATCTTTGGCATATAAAAAAAAAAACATTGTGGTTACTTACCTAAGGCTCAGGTGACGTTCAGGTCTCAAGTCTTCTCCTTTTCTGTTTACATCCAGTGGGGGCCTTCTTTTGGCGTTCACGTCACTTCCTGCATGCCATGGATGCTTCTTATTGGTGGCAATAACGCTTCCAGTTCCAGGTCCCATCAGCTATAGAGGCATGGAGTTGGTGAGGTGACCAGTGCCCAAACAGATAAAGAAAGGGGAAAAGTGCAGGTCCTCAGGGCAGGAAATCAACTTTACTAATCAATTTTGCTGACAAAGAAAATTGTGATATGAGATTAGAACCTAGGATGGGTTAGGATGATGATTTTACGCACACTCTTGATGACATAAGTAACTCATATTCAGGCTTGATTTTTGCCCAGATTTGGGCTTTAATTCGATGGCAAAGCAAAGCACATTACTGTAATTCATGTAAAAAGGGCCTAAAAGTAATTAAATCCCCCAATAAAATCAGTTGCAATAACCTGAAATACGTTTCATGATTAATTGGACAACACCAGTGGAGAATAGAAAGCATGCTTGCAGTGGGAGTGCCTGCTTTGTAACTTGATGTGTAGGAGGTGTAGATACTTAAAGAGGAACGTCGCTCCCCATATGTTTTTTCTTCCTATACCCTTCCTACCTGTTATACAGCGCTGTACTTGATTTACATACTCACCTGCCCAGCTAATTCAGCTGCGATCAGCTGCACTGCTGCAACACACCGGGATCCGCGCCATCATCTTCTCCTCTGACACCATTTGGAGCCCGTCTGTCTCTTCCAGGTTCAGGTTGCGGGCCCCTGATGACACAACTCTACCCTCTAGCTACTTTGTATTTATGCTCCTGTTGCCTATTTGGATAATTGATAGGGATAATCCAGATGGCTGTGGGGACCTAGCTAGACGAATTGTAGAGTAAAGGTCCACTTTAAATTGAATCTGACACTTTGGACATTTGGGGGAAGTGACCTGGAACTTTCCGAGACACAGACTGAACAGCCATATCACTATGCATAAACACTGTCATGTGGGGGCCCTAGAAGGTCATTAGCCCTATCTAAACCAAGACATAGACCAACACAGAGCTTACACAGGACAATCAACTCTGGGCTCCAGCAGGCAAACAAAACAGGTTAGCATGGGGAAGGGTGAGTATCTTGAGGAGGAAGGGCTACCAAGAGCACCTGTCACTTTGTCCTGAATGGAAAAGCACTATAGAGGTAGCTAAATCAGACTCAAGAATATATGGTCTAGAAAATTCTTGTGCAGGTGAAATAACAAAAAGTAATAGACACTTCTCACCGCCTACCTGTCTAATGACCACATGGACTTGTGACCAGCTCTCCGATCAGCAGCAGGGCGCCTCAGCATCAAGCAGACCAGCTTTCCAACAGGCAGCGCGATGTCTCAAGCAGACCAGATCTTCAACTGGCAGCACAGCATCTCAGCGTTAGGCAGACTAGCATCTTAGCCAAGATGGGTGCGGCAGCACTCGAGAGCCGATTGAAAAATCAGCTCGGGTGAAGACTACGCTGGATTCCTGGACAGGTATGTGTCCTAATATTAAAAGCCAGCAGCTACAGTATTTGTAGTTGCTGACTTTTATTTTTTTCTGAAAGAGCCTGGAGCTCCACTTTAATTAAGAAGTGGGGTTGAATTACTAAAACTGGAGAGTGCAAAATCTGGTGCAGCTGTGCATGGTAGCCAATCATCTTCTAACTTCAGCTTGTTCAATTAAGCTTTGACAAAAAACACCTGGAAGCTGATTGGTTTCTAAGTAGAGCTGCACCAGATTTTGCACCCTCCAGTTTTAGTAACTCAAACCCATTGTATACAAAATATATATTACTCATATACAATAACTATCACTATTCAATATATAATAAGTATTTTTATTATTATCATTATTATTATCAATATTATATTATAGGTTACACACACATAGGTTGGACTTGATGTGTCTTTTTTCAACCTCACCTACTATGTAACTGTAGTATTATATTCTATAAAATATTCTTTAATCTTACAGTGGATGCATTGGGGGTTAATTACTAAAGGCAAATCCACTTTGCACTACAAGTGCATTTGGAAGTGCAGTCACTGTAGATCTGAGGGGAGGATGTGAAATTAGGGGAATCTCTGCTCCAATCATGTGCGAGCAAAAATGATTTTTTTTTTAATTTTCCTTGCATGTCCCCTTAAGATATACAGCGATTGCACTTCCAGGTGCACTTGCAATGCACTTGGAAGTGCACAATGGATTTGCCTTTAGTAAATAACCCCCATTGTCTGCATTTCTAAAATAATGGAATTTATTTAAAACAAGCTGTCATGGACTAAATTTCTGAATGCAGCAAAAAATTATGGAACTTGTAGTTCCAAAACACCTAGCATCACAAGGCTGCCAATTGTTTGTTTTAACTATTCTATATAATCATCACTTTTATGTCTGTTTTCTGCCTCATCCTAAGCAAAAAGATTTTCTGTGATAAACCACAGTGACCTCATTCAGTAGTGTTGGTTGGTGTACACATCCTTGTCTATGGCAAGCTAGTCAGATGTACTTGTAATGTTCAGAAGGTGGGAGGGGTCAACCCCTGACCCCAAATGAGCAATTATAGGTCAGGAAATAAGTGTCTATCCTTGTTAGTCACACGTATGTCTGTCAGGCTTTTCTCTTTGTGTCATGGAAAATGCTGATTGTCTGTCTGTGGACTTAAAATGAGCAAATTTTGTCTGGAAAAGGCTTAAACATGGACACATGACCTGTTAAAACAGCCTTTATGCTAGAAAAATCTGCCGGCTGCTGTTTTTTTTTAATAAAAACTTTTTTTTTTGGTTAGGTTGCTCTGTTAGTACATACATTGACTGTATCAAATAAGTAAAGGCAACATAAATGACAGATTATACCAGTCATACATAAGGAGTGAAAACGAGAAACACCGCTTCAGGTCGGCTCTTCAAGGAGAGTGCTTATCTTCCCAGATCAAGGAGCCCCAGGTGCTGGCTAACACGATCACAATAGCAGGCGAAGGTGAACAGGAACTCTGGACAGCCGCACACCGGGAGAAACTAAAAATCCAGTACTTTTATTAAAACCAAAAGATCACATCAAAATAAAACAATCCACGGCAATGAGCTATGAATAAGCACTAATTTTGGTGCGAAACGCGTCAGATATTTTTGTGCCCTCCTCATTGCCGTGGATTGTTTTATTTTGATGTGATCTTTTGGTTTTAATAAAAGTACTGGATTTTTAGTTTCTCCCGGTGTGCGGCTGTCCAGGGTTCCTGTTCACCTTCGCCTACTATACATAAGGAGTGGCCTGCTGCTGTTTAACCACTTCCGGACCGCTGCACGCCGATATATGTCCTAACTTTGAAGAGGAATATCGTTGTTATGGCAGCTGCCATAACCCTGGTATCATCTTCTTCAGCCGGCAGTCTGGTTTCCAATAATAGTGGCCTCTGCGGCGAGAGGGGCCCCCCTCCCGCCATGCTCCGGTGTCCTCCACCCCCTCCCGGAGCCATCAGCAGCGGCGGAGGCGATCGGATGCTGTCCATTGTGTGACATGGAGATGAGTCAAGAGGAAGATGGCCCCCACCTGTCTCCATATCATTGCAGGGCGGAAGCGACGTCAAAACGTCACTTCCACCCATAGCTCTTAAAGGGCCATTTTATTTTATTTTTTAAATGACAAAAACATTTTTTATTTTTTTTATTGCATTTTAGTGTAAATATGAGATCTGAGGTCTTTTTGACCCCAGATCTCATATTTAAGAGGTCCTGTCATGCTTTTTTTTTTATTACAAGGGATTTTTACATTCCTTGTAATAGGAATAAAAGTGACACTATTTTATTTTTAAAAGAACAGTGTAAAAATAAAAAATAAAAGGAAAAAAAAACAATAGAAAAAAAGATATATTTTTTAAACGTGCCTCGTCCCGCCGAGCTCGCGTGCAGAAGCGAACGCATATGAAAACGGTGTTCAAACCACACATGTAAGGTAGAGCGAGAGCAATAATTCTAGCCCTAGACCTCCTCTGTAACTCAAAACATGTAACCTGTAGATTTTTTTAAACGTCGCCTATGGAGATTTTTAAGGGTAAAAGTTTGTCACCATTCCACGAGCGGGCGCAATTTTGAAGCGTGACATGTTGGGTATCAATTTACTCGGCGCAACATTATCTTTCACAATTTAAAAAAAAAAATTGGGCTAACTTTACTGTTGTCTTATTTTTTAATTTTAATAAAGTGCACTTGTAAGACCGCTGAGCAAATACGGTGTGACAGAAATTATTGCAACGACCGCCATTTTATTCTCTATGGTGTTAGAAAAAAAATGTATAATGTTTAGGGGTTGTAAGTAATTTTCGAGCAAAAAAAAAATGTTTTTAACTTGTAAACAACAAATCTCAAAAAGAGGCTTGGCCCTTAAGTGGTTAATATCCTGGAGTTATACTTGTGAAAATAAAATTCACCAGGAAGTTATCACGGTAATGAGACGTGAGAGCCGACGTGTGTGGCTGGCTGTTGGGTCAGCCCCCAAAATAACATGGGAGTTGAAGGCAATGAAAGTGGCCAGTTTATGAGCTGAAACAATTATGGGACTCGTGTATGAAAGTGTCTGAAGGAAGAACTCTCTGGGGTCTATTTCTAAAGGTCGGCAAATAATTGTGTTTTGTGTCAGTGCACTTTGTCCCATTTTCCACTAAATTTAGCCCGCTTTTGCCCAGAAAACAAAAACGTTTTGCTGTTGAAGAGCAGTACAAAAACAAGGCAGAAAGACCACCACAATGGACACCACTGTTGGCTTTTTACAGATCTGACACAGTTGGGTCCTTTTCAAATACTTTGGACACCTAACTAAAGCCTAAACCTTTTGGAGCTTTTTACACCTGAACAAAACAAACAATAAAATATCTAAAGACAAAAAAAAAAAAAAAAATTTAAAAAAAGAATAAACAGTTGGGACATCCATGGATTTTCTCCTGAGAAGACTACATGTTTCCTTTTTTTTATCTGAAAGACAATAAGTTAATGGGAAAAAAACAACAAACAAAAACAAACAAAACATTTGTAACTTCATCACAACATTTGCTACCCATTTGTAACTCTTTAGTTTTGTCAGATTATTGTTTAAATATTTTCATTGTTTGCAAACAATTACTAATTAATGAGCTCATGGTACCAAGTGAAAATCGGAATTATGCATTTAACAATAACCTAACCCCCGTGTTGGTCTCACTTTTGACGGACCTGCAAACAAAACACAAATGTTTAGTATTCAAACCTGTTCTCTCCCTGGTTTCTGGAAAAGGAACACAAAGACAATGATTAAAACACGATAATCATGACAATTGACTTTTAAGTGCCCCAAGTCTCTTCTCATTAATTGTACTGCTAGGGGAACACCGAGTTGTAGTATAAACAACTAACCTAAAAAAAAAAAAAAAAAATTACACAACCATTAAAACTAAAACAGAAATTAATAAAAAAAATTGAAAAATGAAAAATTGAAAGAAAAAAAAAAAAAAAAAAAAAAAAAAAATTAATAAAAAAACAAAATATGAAAAAAAATAATTCAATAAAAACATAAATAAAGAAATAAAAACATTTTAAAAAATAAAAAAATTAATAATAAAAAAAAATGGAAAAAATAAAAAAATTAATAATAAAGAAAATTAAAAAACCTAATAAAAAAAAATTCATTAAATTAATAAAACATTAAACCTTATAAAAAAAAAAAATTACAAAAATTACTTAAAAAACCTTATTCATAGGAAGGAAGCTTTGATCAGAGTATTTTTTTAACATACTTGCAGCTGACTAAGTGCTGCCAGCATTTGCTTCCCCCAGTGCTATGTTGAATAAACCAATTTTTTTTTTTTCGGCTACTTCCATTTTGATTTTATGCAACTGTCCTACATATTGCTTTTCAGTTTGTAGACTCCGTAATTGGGTTCTTAACGGGGAATTAGAGAGGGTTTGCTTACTATTAGGCTCCAATGCTTTGGATTGCTTACCCACCCCACCTGGCCGAATAACATTCTTAATGCCTTGGGGTAGTCTTCAGGTATGATCTTTTTTTTGATATCGTTTTCGCTCCAACAATACTTTTGCGATGTGACCTCCCCTTTTACACAAACAACACTTTTTAGCTCTGGTTTCTCTGCATAGGCCCATTTTTTAACATCTTGTGCTAAATTCGCATTGCTGGATAATATAACTGTGATTGGAAATTAACAGGGACTTTTTACACTTTCATCGTCTGAAGAGTCATCAGAAGTTTCCATTTCAACTCCCTGAATCAACTTCAAGCGCAGTTATCACGTTTGTATTTACGTCTCCCAGCATCAATTCCCATCATAGTAATATGATTTGCAAGCACCAATAGTATATGGTCCTCTTTATGTTCCACTTCTACTTCTGTACACTGAGCTCCGGAGGGTACCTCCACCATTGCATCTTCGGCTATTGTTGTAGTTTGGAGGATAAATCCATTAATGGTGAGCCTGTGTACCCTGTAACTCCTCCTTAAGCATCATGACCACTTAAGCTGGCCATACGGTTGTATATTTTCTATTAAGCATTTGCACACAAATTCTCATCAGTACATTTGATGACTTAATAAATGTCATTTGAAAGTACTTCAAAATGCAATTTGCTTTTAACATTCAATTTTAGAGTAAATGGAATTTCACAAATGAAAACCACATTGACATTGACAAATTTTTCGTCCTACTCCTTCAAATTTTCTCATCATTGAGGTTAAATATAAACATTGATGTGACCCATTACCAATTGGAAAATCAAACACACATGCGCATTTCTTTTTCGATTACATTTCTCGCACGATTCTCCCATTATTTATTAGAAAATCGTTAGATCTTCAAACAATTTCCAACATGTCCGATTACTCAAATTCGATGGCCGTACTAAAATTGGCTGTTTCTGCAGCCCACTAATGGTGCGAAATATAAAACAAAAATTCTTAGATAAGATTTTCAAGAGAAAATTCTTTCGAAATTCCACCCATGTATAGCCTGCCTAAGTTTGCAAATTCTTCTAGTTTTTGGCCAACTTTACTTACACTAAAGCCCCGTACACCCCGCCAAATATCGGTTGAAATTATGTGTAGGGTCCTAGTTTGACAGAAGCCGATCTCCCAGACGGCTTCTGTTAAATGAGCTTGATGGAAAACCAGCAGGTGATTGGCATCTGATCAACACTCTCAGCCAATGGCTGCGAGCGCTGACCGGTGTGTTCTGGCGGGACGGCAATCCCCCTGTCAGAACACAATAGCTCAGCGGGGAGATCGCTGTTAAAAAAAAAAAATTGCAACGATGGTACAGCAGTCTCTTCCAGTGCATCCTCAGTTTTGTTTCACTCAGCCCAGCCTGGTACTGTGTGAACCAGGCTTTCCAATTGGTTGAATGCCATTTTCTAGGGTGATTTTCAAGCGTACTGAAAAATTCTATCGCCACATGGCTAATTGCCATTTTTTCACGGGACCCTCGTGAGGCCGGTCGCGGGTCCCACGGACTCGATCGCTGCGGGGACACCAGCGATCGTCTCACGGGAAGATGCGGAAATAAACAGCATCTCCCCGTTCTGCCTAGCAACTAGTGACGCCAATCTCTGCTCCCTGTAATTGGAGCAGAGATCAGCATTCACTAGCTGACAGCCACGCCCCCCACAGTAAGAAACACACCTCTAGGCATACTTAACCCCTACACTGCCACCTAGTGGTTAACCCCTTCACTGCCAGTGTCATTGACACAGGAATCAATGCATTTAAATAGCATTGATTACTGTATAAATGACAATGGTCCCCAAAAATGTGTCAAAAATGTCCGATGTGTCCGCCATAATGTCGCAGTCACAATAAAAATCGCTGATCGCCGCCATTACTAATAAAAAAAAATATTAATAAAAATGCTATAAAACTATCCCCTATCTTGTAAACGCAATAACTTCTGCGCAAACCAATCAATAATTGCTTATTGCGATTTTTTTTTTACCAAAAATATGTAGAAGAATACGTATCGGCCTAAACTGAGGGAAACATTTTTTTTTTTTATATATTTTTGGGGGATATTTATTATAGCAAAAAATAAAAAAGAATGCGTTTTTTTTTTTCAAAAATTGTCGCTCTTTTTTGTTTATAGCGCAAAAAATAAAAACCGCAGGGGCGATCAAATACCACCAAAAGAAAGCTTTATTTGTGGGAAAAAAATTACGTCAATTTTGTTTGGGAGCCACATCGCACGACCGCGCAATTGTCAGTTAAAGCGACGCAGTGCCGAATCGCAAAAAGGGGCCTGGTCCTTTGGCTGCCAATTGGTCCGGTCTGAAAGTGGTTAAAGGAGAGGTTTGGCCACCTGTTCCTCTTAAATCTCTGCCTCTTGGCTAACCCTGTCCACAAGCTATAGGGTTTAACGCACAGAACAGTCTATGTAAAGCCAGGGTGAATCACCAGCATCATATGTTCATATGCAAAAATTTTCAGATTTGGCTACAGTGTGATTTTAAATGTCCCTTGACTGGAACTTAGCATAACAAAGTATTGCCCAACAGAATATCGTCAGAATCGTATTACCACCGATGGATCAAGCCTGGCCAGGGGAAACACCTGCTATTTGGATTTTCACAAGCTTTACAAACAGCGGTTAAATGACTATGGCCCATGGAAATCAGCATTCATTTCATGGCATGGTAACTGCAGGTTCTCTTACAATAGTAACAATGTGGCAACTAATTGCAACATAAAAACCTGTTAGAGCGGTGTGGCTGTTTGTCGTAGCCAGCGAAACAACATAAAATCCGCATTCTTTATAGTTAACAATCATTGTGGCTCTCCTGGGTGTTTTTTCTGAAACCCAAAGCTAGTCAAGAGCCGAAAAAAAAAGTAACTTTAAATGAAAGTGCAAACTATAGCATTCACAAATGTGCAAAGAAAAATATAAGCCAAAAAACTATGCAAAAAGGAGGGTATCCGATATTTATCTATTATGACTATTCTTCTTTTAGATGCTGTTTTGGGCTAAAGGTGATCTTAATTATTCTTCTATGTAATTACTGGATAGACAGTTGGCTTTGTAGGAAAATACTGCTTATACCACCTAAATTTAAGATATATGTATCTTCTAGTTCTTTAAATGTTACCATATTTGCCCATGGGGTTTCAAAAGAAGAACTCTAGGAATAATTTCAGTAGATGCCAACTGTCTTGGATTTTCAGAAACAGGCTGACATCTAGGTGCTCTGTCCCATTGATGTTGTATCTTGGGAACACATCACCCTTTTTAAGCATGCTTGGTAGCTCGAAAATGGGTATTTCAACCATGAATGGATGGTTCCCACATAATTAGGAGAGGGACCGAATGTGGGTGTAATCTGAGCAGGACCATCTGGAGAGTGAGTATGATCTAGACAGGACCACCTAGAAAGTGTGCCTGATCTGGGCAGGACCACCTGGAACGTGGGCATGATCTGGGTAGGACCACCTAGAAAGTGTGCATGATCTGCACAGGACCACCTGGAATGTGGGCATGGTCTAGATAGGACCAACTAGAAAGTGGGCATGATATTGGTGGGACCACCTGCAATGTGGGCATGATCTGGGTAGGAACACCTAGAAAGTGTGCATGATCTGGGTAGGACCACCTAGAATGTGGGTATGATCTGGACAGAACCACGTAGAAAGTGTGCATGATCTGGGTAGGAACACCTAGAAAGTGTGCATGATCTGGGTAGGACCACCTAGAATGTGGGTATGATCTGGACAGAACCACGTAGAAAGTGTGCATGATCTGGGTAAGACAACCTAAAATTGGGCATGATCTGGGCAGGACAACCTAGAAAGTGGGCCTGATCTGGGCAGGACAGTGGGCATTCAATCACAGCTGATCACGATGTAAACACAAGGCGGTTATCGGCATTCCTTTCCACGCGCTGACAGCGTGAGGAGAGGAGAGACGATAACTAGCTTATGTAAAGGGGACATCTACACTGATAATCAGGGCACTGATTATCAGTGCAGTCCCAACGGTGCCCACCAGGGCTGCCAATCAGTGCCCACCAGTGCTGCCAATCAGTGCTCACCAGTGCTGCCAATTAGTGCCCATCAGTGCCTTCTAATCAGTGTCACCTATCAGTGCCATGCAGCCTCATCAGTGCCCATCAGTGCAGCCTAATCAGCACATATCAGTGAAAGAGAAAAATTACCTGTTTGCAACATTTTATAACAAACTATGAATTCATTTTTTCAACATCTTCTGTCTTTTTTAATTTATTCAGCAAAAAATAAAAAACCCAGTGGTGATTAAATACCACCAAATAAAGTTCTATTTGTGTGAAAAAAAAATTATAAAAATGTAATGTTGCATGGCCGTGCTATTGTCATTCAAAGTGTGACAGCTCTGAAAGGTGAAAATTGGCCTTGGCGGGAAGGGGGAAAAAATGCCCTATAGGCAAGTGGTTAAATTAGATCAACTTTAACTCCAGTATAGGTTCTCTTTGACTGCTCAAATCCCAAACTTGAAACATGAAGATCAGAAGCATTATTCTTTGAAAGTGGTAAGTAATTACCTCCTGACATTACTGATAACGAATGCCCCTTCATCATCTCCTAGACAATGTCCTAATGAAAACTGATACAGGTCACAGCAGGACACTGCCATGGCTTGAGCCTGTGACATCACTGACCCTGCCTCTGGCTACAAATCTGCATATCTACGCATTTCCGAAAAGAAAACTCAGGTGTCAGTGTTCCACATGACACTCAGACAATTATATAAGAAAAAACATTTGTTCTGATGAATATACTCAATGCACAGATCCTTCTTTATGAATCTGCTGAAAAACAAACTCCTGTTTTGCCCACAAGCAACCAATTAAAATCCAGCTGTCTTTTTGTTTTTTTCCGGTTTATCTAAAGTTGTTACCTATAACACTGTCACAGATGCCCCACATCACCATCAGTCACTATGTACCCTGTCCGGGTTTATTCATTAATGTGAAATATATTTTTCTGCATTTCGAATGCTGTTTTATGGCAACTTAAAGAAGTAGTGCACCTGAATAGTAAAAGATAAAATAAAGGCACCATTAAAAATGTATAATGTAAAAATAGACATGAGATGTTAAAAATAGATACACAGTAGATAAGTAACCTCTTCTGCAAACAGAGATTTTTTTTTTTTTTTTTTTGCACTCATGTTAACCACTTCAGCCCTGGAAGATTTGGCTGCTCAATGACCAAAGCATTTTTTGCGATACGGCACTGAGTCGCTTTAGGAAGTTCACCGCTCACCGGTAATTTCCTCTCCTAGATTCAGCTGTCTCCACAATCAATCAGGGTGTTTGCAACAGGAGTGATAGGAAAAATTAGTAGCTGGATAGCCGCACTCCAAAAAATTCACCTTTATTGTATACAAATGGATATCAAAGCATCACAAATGGGTATAGACTAACTATACAGCCGTTGACGCGTTTCACACCAGGTACGGTGCTTAGTCATAGCTAGAAGCTAACTATGGCTAAGCACTGTGCCTGGTGTGAAACACGTCAGCTGCTGTACAGCCTAACACTAACATAACCCATTTGTGATGCTTTGATATCCATTTTTATACAATAAAGGTGAATTTTTTGGAGTGCGGCTATTCATTTTTCCTACTGCGTTGCTTTAACTGACAATTGCGCGGTCGTGCCATGCTGTACCCAAGCCAAATTTTTTCCCCACAAATAGAGCTTTCTTTTGGTGGTATTTGATCACCTCTGCGGTTTTTATTTTCTGCGCTATAAACAAAAATAGAGCGACAATTTGGAAAAAAATTCTATATTTTTTAACTTTTTGCTATAATAAATATCCCCAAAAAATATATAAAAAATACTTTTTTTTTTTCTCAGTTTAGGCCGATACGTATTCTTCTACATATTTTTGATAAAAAAAATAGCAATTAGCGATTATTGATTGGTTTGCGCAAAAGTTATAGCGTTTACAAAATTGGGGATAGTTTTATAGCATTTTTAGTAATCTTTTTTTTTTTTACTAGTAATGGCGGCGATCAGCGATTTTTATTGTGACTGCGACATTATGGCGGACACATCGGACATTTTTGGGACCATTGTCATTTATACAGAAATCAGTGCTATTTAAATGCACTGATTCCTATGTAAATGACACTGGCAGTGAAGGAGTTAACCACTAGGGGGCGGGGAGGGGCTAAATGTGATGTGTGTGGTTTTTTTTTTACATTAGGGGGGGTGGCTTTACGTCTGACGTCACTGATCGGCTTTCCCGATGACCGGGAACAGCCGATCAGTGACAGGCAGTGTAGGAAGCACGGGGAGAGGTTTGTTTACACAGACCTCTCCCCGTTCTTCAGCTCTGTGACCCGATCGCGGGACACCAGCGGCGATCGGGTCTGCTGGTCCCGCGGCCGCGGTCACGGAGCTCAGGACCGGGTCGCGCGCGCGACCCGCGGCTGGGCACTTAAAGGAGGACGTACAGGTACGTGCTTGTGCCCAGCCGTGCCATTCTGCCGACGTATATGTGCAGGAGGCGGTCCTTAAGCGGTTAAACGCAACTTTTTGGGAAAAGGGACACTTTCATGAATCTTAAATTCATGAGTAAATAGATACCAAACATGTCACGCTTTATAATTGCACGCACTCGTGGACTGGCGACAAACTTTGGTACCTAAAAATCTCCATAGGTAACGCTTTCAAATTTTTTTACGGTTACCAGGTTAGAGTTACAGAGGAGGTCTAGTGCTAGAATTATTGCTCTCGCTCTGACGATCGCGGCGATACCTCACATGTGTGATTTGAACACCGTTTACATATGTGGACGCGACTTCCGTATGCGTTTTCTTTGCTGCTCAAGCTCGCGGGGACGGGGGCGCTTTACTTTTTACTTTTTTTTTTCTTATTTATTTTTATATTATTAAATTGGGTTTAAAAAAAAAAATATGTGATCATTTTTATTGCTGTCACAAGGAATGTAAACATCCCTTGTGACAGTAATAGGTGGTGACAGGTACTCTTGATGGAGGAATCGGGGGGTCTAAAAGACCTCCAATACCTCCTTTGCATTTCAAAGTATTCAGATCGACGTTTTCGGCGATTCTGAATACTGTATATTTTTTTTTAAACCGGCACCATTGGCAGCTGAGTAAACAGGAAGTGACGTTGTGACGTCGCTTCCGTGTTTACAATTGTGTTTACAATCAGGACACGTTTCCGGCTTCTTTCCAGTCTGTCCCTAGCCGCCGGAAGTGGGGGGATCGTGGATCGGGTTTCCCGGTGGGACGGGAGGCCCCTTCAGAGCGGCGGAACGTCCCCTCCCGTTCCTCCAGCATACCAATCGAGCGGCTTTTAGCCGCATCGGTTGTTATCACTGGAAAGCTGATGGCCCACTCTAAAAAACGGTATCGGGATGATGCCTGCAGCTGCGGACATCATCCCGGTATAACCCCCGAAAGCCAAGGCCGCATATCTGTGTACGCTCGGGGGGAAGGGGATACCTGTGGGGTCTCTACGGAAGCTGGAAATGACTGTAGTAGGCACCACTACTACAGTGATCACCACTATCTGCTGGATCCCGTGCACAGGCACCATTCAAAGAATGCTTTGCAGTTTCTGAATGAATGCATAGGGGCAAGGTGGAGATTGTGACATCACCACCCCACCTCATCCGGTCAGAGAACACTTTTATTGAAAAAATGCTAAATGTTCCCTGAATGGCGCCCATGCCGAGCGAGTGACTGTATGTTATACTTCCTATGTTAGGAATGCAAAGCATTTCCTGATTGGACGAGGTGGAGAAGCAGGGTGCTTTTTCTTTTTCTGAGCCCCATCTTGATCCAGCAATGTGCATGAGAGCAGCGTCTCACCGGAGTCTCTGCCTCCTTAATTGGCTTAGCCATTGGCACCCACTACTGTCAATCACAGCCAGTGAGCCAATGAGGAGGGGGCAGGGCCGATCCGCGCTCTGTGTCTGAATGCACAGAGAGAGCAGTGGCTTGGGTGCGAGTCTGCTTGGGTGCCCCCATAGTAGGCTTCTTGCTTTGGGGCAGGAGGGAGGGGCCAGGACCACCAGTGGGGGACCTGAGAAGAGGTGGATTGGGGCTGCTCTGTGCAAAATCATTGCACAGAGTGGGTATGACGTGTTTATTTATAAAAATGACTTTAAAGTAGGCCTGTTATTAAAATTCACACTTTCGAAGAATCCGAATCGAAACCGCCATCTCTGTCCATATTAGTGAATCCCCACTTCCCACTAATCTTAGTAATAATAATTATTTTTTATTGTTCCTATTATTATAATTATTGCTGTTTTTATTACTATTATTATTATAACGTTGATCCTTTCCCAAAAAAACATAATTGTATACCTAATGGTGATATCGCCCAGGTTCAGCTAAAACTTTTATTTAATTTTGGGGAGCAGAGAACAGTTAGAGCCTCTGTCAGGTTTTTACTGCCATTTATGTCCATATAAACAAGAATTTACATTCATATAATACAGGTATTAATATAGTGCCGACAATGTGCACAGCGCTGTACATATATTGTACCTTCACATCAGTGCATACATTCCCTTCACTCAAGGAGCTGGTTAACCACTTCACCCCCGGAAGGATTTACCCCCTTCCTGACCAGAGCGTTTTTTTGCGATTCAGCACTGCGCCGCTTTAACTGACAATTGCGCAGTCGTGCGACGTGGCTCCAAAATAAAATTGACGTCCCTTTTTCCCTACAAATAGAGCTTTCTTTTGGTGGTATTTGATCACCTCTCCGGTTTTTATTTTTTGCGCTATAAACAAAAAAAATAGCGCCAATTTTGAAAAAAAAAAACGCATTATTTTTTACTTTTTGCTATAATAAATATCCCCCAAAAATATATAAAAAAAAATTTTTTTCCTCAGTTTAGGCCGATACGTATTCTTCTACATATTTTTGGTATAAAAAAAAATCCCAATAAGCGTTTATTGATTGGTTTGCGCAAAAGTTATAGCGTCTACAAAATAGGGGATAGTTTTATGGCATTTTTAGTAATAATTTTTTTTTACTAGTAATGGCGGCGATCAGCGATTTTTTATCGTGACTGCGACATTATGGCGGACACATCAGACAATTTTGACACATTTTTGGGAACATTGTCATTAATACAGCGATCAATGCTATAAAATTGCATTGATTACTGTAAAAATGTCACTGGCAGTGAAGGGGTCAACCACTAGGGGGCGGGAGAGGGGTTAAGTGTGTCCTGGGGGCGTGTTTCTAACTGTCTGGGGGCGTGGCTGTGTGTGACACCACGCTGATCGCTGCTCCCGATGACAGGGAGCAGACGATCAGTGTCCTGTCACTCGGCAGAACGGGGAAATGCTGTTTACATCGGCATCTCCCCGTTTTTCAGCTCCGTGACACGATTGCGGGTATCCCCGCGGCGATCGAGTACGTGGGTCCCGCGGGCACGGTCACGAAGCTTGCGGCAGGCGCACGCGTGTGGGCGGGAAATTCAAAGTAACGTACGGGTACATTATTTTGCCCAGCCGTCTTATTCTGCCGACATCGGTTGGCAAGTGGTTAAAAAAAAAAAACTGACAGCTCTGGTCGGAGTTGCTGTACTAACCATCTGAAGTTAGTACAGTATTCTCCCCCGCTGAGCTGTTGTGTTCTGACAGGGGGACGGCCCCTTCACCCGAACACTCCGATCAGCGTACTGTCTGAAAGCTCTGATCGGGAGCCAGTCGGCTGCTGGTTTTCCAGCATGCGCATCCAACAGAAGCCAGACAGACCGACATACACACAGGCCGAATGTTGGACGTCTTTTTATTGAACCAGCCGATGTCTCCCGACATTCAGCCCGTGTGTACGGGGCTTTACTAGGGCCAAATTGGAAAGAAGACCATTAAAGTATAACTAAAGCCAATATATTTTTTACCGCTTTGGATAGGAGAGAGAGGGATTAGAACCCCTGTCATTTTTTATTGCTGTCTGTACCCCCTTTAGGGAGATTCTGACTCTTTATTTGCTCAATTTATCATTAACATTGAAAGTGAAAGTAAAAGAAAATCCCAAATTTTGGGTTGTCCCCAGAAAAGTTAGGCCCCTTTCACACTGAGGCGTTTTTCAGGCGCTACAGCCCTAAAAATAGCGCCTGAAAAAAGCGGCTCCTTTCACTCCAGTGTGAAAGCCGGAGGACTGCGCTAGCAGGACGGTAAAAAAAAGTCCTGCTAGCAGCACCTTTGGAGCGGTGAAGGAGCGGTGTATTCACCGCTCCTACCCATTGAAATCAATGGGGCAGCGCGGCTATACCGCCGGCAAAGCGCCGGGTGGTTTTAACCCTTTTTCGGCCGCTAGCGAGGGTTAAAACAGCCCCGCTAGTGGCCGAATAGCCCCGCTAAAAGGACAGTAAAATGGCGCTAAAAATAGCGCTGTGTTACCAACGACGCCCGCACCGCCCCAGTGTGAAAGGGGCCTAATAGAAGGGAAATCGTCCAATGGGGACAAGGCCTAGTGCTACCACTAGGCAAACTAGGCAGCCGCCTAGGGCGCACTGCTGCCTAGGTCGCCCAGCCACTGGTGTTCCTACTTTCTTCTCTCTGCAGCAGAATCAGCAGGCAGCCGCCGTTTATAGTGTCAGAGGCGCAGCGGCGGCGGAGGACTGTGTCTGTGTCCTGACTCCCAAATGAATGGAAGCAAGCAAACATTCTTTGATGGGCACTGGTAGGCTGCATTAATGGGCGCTGGTAGGCTGCCTTGATGGACACTGGTAGGCTGCATTTGATGGGTGCTGGTGAGGCTGCATTTGATGGGAGCTGGTGAGGCTGCATTTGATGGGAGCTGGTGAGGCTGCATTTGATGGGAGCTGGTGAGGCTGCATTTGATGGGAGCTGGTGAGGCTGCATTTGATGGGAGCTGGTGAGGCTGCATTTGATGGGAGCTGGTGAGGCTGCATTTGATGGGAGCTGGTGAGGCTGCATTTGATGGGAGCTGGTGAGGCTGCATTTGATGGGCACTGGTGAGGCTGCATTTGATGGGAGCTGGTGAGGCTGCATTTGATGGGAGCTGGTGAGGCTGCATTTGATGGGCGCTGGTGAGGCTGCATTTGATGGGAGCTGGTGAGGCTGAATTTGATGGGAGCTGGTGAGGCTGCATTTGATTTGATGGGCACTGGTGAGGCTGCATTTGATCGGAGCTGGTGAGGCTGCATTTGATGGGCACTTCATTAAAAAGGAGAGGTATAAATGGGCAGGGCAAATGGGGTGGAGTCAGGGGTGGAGCCAACGGGGGGCCGACAAAATTAGGTTTCGCCTAAGGTGTCAAAAATCCTTGCACCAGCCCTGAATGGGGACACCAGTTGTGAATACTTGGGGGTCCCCAAGGAATTCCCTTCATTTTCAGGTTTCCTTTCACTTCCGGCTATGGGATGGCAAGTGAAGGGAAATCCCCACAATGGGACACAGATGGCAAAAACAAATCTGGCCGAGGTTATAATCCAAAATTTAAACAAAAAAAAAAAAGATTTGCCTATAGTTCTACTTTAATTATTAGCATGTCTTTGGAGTGTTATGCCCCGTACACACGATCGGAAATTCCCCCAGCAAAAGTCCAATGTGAGCTTTTGGTCGGAAATTCCGACCGTGTGTATGCTGGAATTCCCGCCAGCAAAAGATTGAGAGCAGGTTCTCTATTTTTCGGTCGGAAAAAGTTCCGATCGTCTGTAGCAATTCCGACGTGCTAAAATTCCTACGCATGCTCGGAAGCATCGAACTTCATTTTCTCGGCTCGTCGTAGTGTTGTACGTCACCGCGTTCTTGACGGTCGAAAGTTCAGCGAACTTTTGTGTGACCGTGTGTATGCAAGCCAAGCTTAAGCAGAATTCCGACAGAAAAAAACATCCAAAATTTTTATGACGGAAAATCCGCTCGTGTGTACGCGGCATTAGAAAAAAATAGAGAACATGGAAGAAGCCCATACAAGTGATAACATGCAAACTCCATGCGGGTAGTTGTCCTTGCTGAGATTTGAACCAAGGACCTTAGTGCTGCAAGGCAGAAACACTAACCACTAAGCTACCACGCTACCCATTATTACTTTACATCTATATACTTCACATTGTTATTATGATATCCCTTTTTTCAGTGAAGCAAAGTAAATTATAGTATTTATTAATAATACTATGTTGTGATAGTTGTTATTATTGGTATGATGTCCCTTTCTCAATAAAGTTTAGTATATTATTAACATTCTGTTGCTATTATTGTTGCCCCTTTCTTAGTATTATATTATTTTGGGTTTTAATATATTGTCTCCATCTCAGTAAAGCATAGTATATTAATAAAATTATAATTATTATAACGTTGTTATTGTTTTGGGATCCCTTTCCTAATGAATAATGATAATATTATTGATAATAATTATGCTGCCCCTTTCACTGTAATGCAAAGAAAAATATGAATACTTTTATTATTAATATTATTGTTATGGTTACTATTATTATTATTATGCTGTCCCTATCCTGGTAAAGTAGAGTATATTATTCCAATTATTATTATTTTTTTTAAAATATGTTGTCCCTATCCCAGTAAAGCATTATATATATTATTATTATTACTGCTATTGTTATTATTATTATTATTATGTTGTCCCCACCCCAGTAAAGCAGAGTATATCACTATTATATAATTTTTTTTTTTTTTTATATTGTCCCTATCCAAGTAAAGCATAGTGTATTATTCCTAATATTATTGATATTGTTATTATTATTATATGGTGCCCCTATCCCAATAAAAGAGAGTATATCACTATTGTTATGATATTATTATTTTAATATTGTTCTTATCCAAGTAAAGCATAGTATTGTATTCCTATTATTATTATTTGTATATGTTGTCCCTATCGTAAAGCATAGAATAATATTTATATTATTGTTATTATTATTTTTTATATTAATAATATTGTTGTTATTATTTTTATATGGTGTTTCTATCCCAGTAAAGCAGAGTATGTCTTTTTTTTATTATTATAAGTAATATGCTGTCCCATATAATGAAATAGTAAATCAGTGTATATTATTATTATTATTATTAATTTTATTTTTATATTGTAGTAGTGGGTATTATGGGGTCCCTGTCCCAGTGAAGTCATGTAGATGTATACAGTGATCAGTCAGGGGCCCCCCAGGTTGTGACCAGTCAGGGGTCAGGGGTTGTGATCAGATCAGGGGCCCCGGGTTGTGATCAGATCAGGGGCCCCGGGTTGTGACCAGTCAGGGGCCCCGGGTTGTGATCAGATCAGGGGCCCCGGGTTGTGATCAGATCAGGGGCCCCGGGTTGTGACCAGTCAGGGGCCCCGGGTTGTGATCAGATCAGGGGCCCCGGGTTGTGACCAGTCAGGGGCCCCGGGTTGTGATCAGTCAGGGGCCCCGGGTTGTGACCAGTCAGGGGCCCCGGGTTGTGATCAGTCAGGGGCTGTGATCAGATCAGGGGCCCCGGTCTGTGATCAGTCAGGGGCCCCGGGTTGTGATCAGATCAGGGGTCAGGGGCCCCGGGTGGTGATCAGATCAGGGGCCCCGGGTGGTGATCAGTCAGGGGCCCGGGGTTGTGACCAGTCAGGGGTCAGGGGCCCCGGTCTGTGACCAGTCAGCCCCCCCGGTTGTCTAGGACCTGGCAGAGGTCGGTGTGTGTTTGTAGGGAAGGGAAGGAGGGGGGCGGGGAGGAGAGGTGTGCCGGCAGTGCGCATGCTCGGTGTCGCTGTGAGCGCTGAGTGCGGGGCTCGGTGCCGGGACGGGATGGAGGGGACCTTTGTATCGGTTTAAAGGAGCCGCTGAGGAGAGAAGATCCGGAGCCGGGAAGTTGTTGGATGTGTCGGTGCGGAGTCCTCCGGGGGAGGACTGGGGGGGAGGGGTGGTAAAGTTCCCGGATGATGACGATGATCTGTCAGTCGGGTGGAAAAGTTGCGGGTGACACTTGTTCCGATCATTAGAGGAGGGGGAGGGGGGCACCGATGGCCAAAGTCATCCAGAAGAAGAGTCACTGGACGGGCCGGGTACACCGGTGTACGGCGGGGGGAGAGCTGAGCCTGCTGGGGGGAGCGGAGTTCGGGGAGTTCCTGTATGTCGGGGGGGTCGGGGACGGACAGTTGGGGGAGGGGGAGCTTCTCCTGGAGGTGTCCGGTGTGCCGGTGTCCGGACTACCCCGCTATGATGTACAAGACCTGGTCCGGAGCTGCCGGGACTCCGCCGTGCCCATCACAGCTGTCAGACAAGGTAAGAGCGTCCGCATGGGGCTCTCCACACACTCCGTGCACTTACCTTTATCCTACTCTGTGTACCTACCCCCTCCATGTACCTACCTTATCCTACTCTGTGTACCTACCCCCTCCATGTACCTACCTTATCCTACTCTGTGTACCTACCCCCTACACACACTCCATGCACTTACCTTGTACTAATGTGTGTACCTACCCCCCTACACACACTCCATGCACCTACCTTGTACTAATGTGTGTACCTACCCCCTACACACACTCCATGCACTTACCTTGTACTAATGTGTGTACCTACCCCCTACACACACTCCATGCACCTACCTTGTACTAATGTGTGTACCTACCCCTTACATGTACCTACACCCTCCATGGACCTACCTTTATCCTAATGTGTGTACCTACACACTCCATGCACCTACCTTGTCCTAATGTGTGTGTACCTACCCCTTACATGTACCTACTCACTCCATGGACCTACCTTTTATCCTACTGTGTGTACCTACCCCCTACACACTCCATGGACCTACCTTGTCCTACTGTGTGTACCTACCCCCTCCATGTACACACTCCATGGACCTACCTTGTCCTACTGTGTGTGCCCACCCCTTACACATACCCATCCCCTACACACTCCATGGACCTACCTTTATCCTACTCTGTGTACCTACCCCCTACACACACTCCATGCACCTACCTTGTACTAATGTGTGTACCTACCCCCCCTCCATCTACCTACACACTCCATGGACGTCACCTACCTTATCCTACTCTGTGTACCTACCCCCTACACACACTCCATGCACCTACCTTGTACTAATGTGTGTACCTACACACTCTATGGACCTACCTTGTCCTACTGTGTGTACCCACCCCCTACACACTCCATGGACCTACCTTGTCCTACTGTGATGACCCACCCCCTACACACTCCATGGACCTACCTTGTCCTACTGTGTGTACCCACCCCCTTCACACTCCATGGACCTACCTTGTCCTACTGTGTGTACCCACCCCTTCACACTCCATGGACCTACCTTGTCCTACTGTGTGTACCGACCCCCTACACACTCCTTGTACCGACCCCCCTACACACTTCATGTATCTACCTTATCCTACTGTGTGTACCTACCACCTACACACTCCTTGTACCGACCCCCCTACACACTTCATGTATTTACCTTATCCTACTGTTTGTACCTACCTTACACACACTCCATGTACCTACCCTACTCGGTGTGTGTGCCATGGGCAGATGTACCATCTGAAATTATTGTCCTTGACACACCCCCCACATTCCTCTCACCACCAATAAAATTTGCACCCTTGGCGCCAGTTCTGGTAATAAATATTGTTGCACATCAGAAGCCGGCATACATGTTTATGGCCAAGTCATATAGAGCAATAACACCGGAGAAAAGGAAGATGTTGGTGTTATTGGGGGGGGGGGGGGCAGAGGAGGCTTCTGTCTTGGGTACTTCATCAGGAGAGGGTGCAGAAAGGGCAGGAATTTTGGTGCTTTGGACTTTTGCAGTGCTGAAGGACTCCGGTACATTATTGGATTGTCCTGATGGTTCTTCTACGGAAGTGGTCATGGAGGATGTGAAAAATGGTGGTAAACAATGGTGGCCAGATGTCGTTGTATATTCGTGTATTTGGATAGATGTGGTCATAGAGGTTGGTGGCCACATTTATGGCCAGATTTGACAGATGTGGTTGTACAGTATGTTTCTCTAGTTAGATTAAAGTGGTGGTAAAAGGATAGTGGTCGCAATGATGGCCAGATATGGTTGTTTTTCCATGTTGTTGAGTTAGTGATTGTATAGGTTGGTGGTGACATTTATGGCCAGATATGACTGAAATAGTTGTATGTCCATGTTGTTCAGTGGAAGTGGTCGCAGAGGATGATGACTACATCGAGGGCCAAATATGAGAGAGATGGTTATATGTCTAGATAGTTCAATGAAAGTGGCAGTAAAGGATGGTGTCCATGTTAATGGCCTGATATGGTTGTATGTCCATATATTTTTTTATATATATATATATATATATTTGGCCACGTTTTTATGTCCAAATATGACTCCATATGGTTGTTTGTTCATTGTGTTGGATGGAAGTGGTCGTAGAGGATGGTGGCCAACTTGATGGCCCAATATGACAGATGTGGTTGTATGTCCATCTTATTTGATGAATGGTGGCCCGATATGGTTATACATCCATGTTGTAGGCATGACCAATGTGGTTGTATGTCCAGATTGTTCAGTAGTCCATAGAGGTTGGTGGCCACATTGAGGACCAAATATGATCTATATATTTGTAGGTTAGTATTGTTGGGTGGAAGTCATTGTAGCAATGAACAATATGGTTGTATGTCTACATTTCATTTCAGTGTTCATTGGAAGTAGTCATAAATAATGCTGGCCACGTTGATGGCCAAATATGACCGATATAGTTGTTTGTCTATATTGTTCAATAGAAGTGATTGTAGAGGTTGCTGGTCAGATATGGTTGTATGCCCATATCGTTAGGTGGTAGTGATCATAGAGGTTGTTGGGCAGATATGGATGACTGTCCATCTTGGTTGGTAGAAGTGTTCATAGACGATGGTGTACCATCTATGACAGGGATATGCAATTAGCGGACCTCCAGCTTTTGCAAACTACTACAAGTCCCATCATGCCTCTGGGTGTCATGCTTGTGGCTGTCAGAGTCTTGCTATGCCTCATGGGACTTATAGTTCTTCAACAGCTGGAGGTCCGCTAATTGCATATCCCTGATCTATGAGGTGCCCTGTCTGCTGGCTGCACTGTGGCTTAGTGGTTGGCACATCTGCCCTATGTCATGGGGGACTTTAGGTCTTATACCAACCAAGACATTTCTATTACTGTGATCATTTTTTTTTTTTTTTTATTTATTTATTATTACTGTTCCTATCCTAGTAAAGCATTGGATAATGTTATGGCAGTACAGTGGTGTAGTGGTTAGCACTTCTGCCTTTAATCATGGGAGTCCTCAGTTCAAATCCCAGTCAGGGTAGGTGGACTGTGTATGTCTGCATGTGGGATAGGGACTTTAGATTGTAAGCTCCTTTGAAGGACTGGAATGTAAAGTGCTGTGTTATTTGTTGGCCCTATATAAATAGCTGCAATAAATACTCAAGTTGCTGATTGGTAGAGGAGATGTGAGACGACTTTTCTCATTGGACTGTGTATGGGCATGTTTAGGGTAGCAGTACACGGAAAGAACACAAAGGTAAAATAATGTCAGACTTACCCATGTGCATTGATATCACCGCACCATTGCTACCTACCGCACACTTCAACATTCACACACTGCCTGTGTAGGTAAACGCTGAACTCCAGGCAAACAGATAAATACATAATAATATACAGGATGTCTTTTTAATTCTGTTCTGCAGATCTTATAATCTAGTCCTGCCAGACAGCACAGCCAGGTCCTGTTCCACTTCAGTTAATGGATACATTAACCTTGCAGTTCACCTTTCCTGACCTAAGCTAATACAGCTTTTCACCTTCCCGACCTGATGCCCGCATCCTCCACCGTTTCTTTATATACAACACTGCAAGTCTTTAGTGTCCCGGCCATGCCAGTATGTTGAGTCTCAGAGAGCCGATGGCCTCATAAAAGTAGCAAAAAGTTTCAATTATGTTAAAAAAATAAAAATATTATTTAACAAAAATACTTGCGGTCGCCCAGATGGACCTGTGGTCACTGTGTACCATCATGTGACTGTCTCTGTGCCCTTTGTAGCAGGTCAGGTTTACTCAATGGGGAGTCTACATGGCCGATTTTCATATCCACATTCACACATGACCTGTACAATTGGACACTAAGGAGTCCACCCTGCAAGCTCTATTGTGATTGGCTACAACTGATCAGACACACCTGAGTTACTATGGGGTTTATTTACTATCGCTAGAGAGTGCAAAAATAGTCACACCTCTGCAGAGAAACCAATCGGCTTCCAGGTTTTATTGTCAAAGCTTAATTAAACAAGCCTAGGTTAGAAGCTGATTGGTTGCTTGGCAGAATTGTTTCTAGTTTTGCACTCTCGAGCTTTAGTAAAATAAGTGACCAATTGCAGATGATCGTTTCAAAACTTAGTTTGACAATCACCAGTAAAGTCTCATTGGATGCAGATTTCAGTAACTGACCGCAGTTTGCACTACCATAGAGTGCCTGACAGTCGCTTGTGGAGTTTTGGCCAAAAATGTCACCTACAGACTCAGCGGTTGTATATATGAAGCCCACTGAGAGTAATAGAAATGAAGTGTATGACAGATCTTTGTACACATGCCATGTAGGCCTATGGAGGAGGAAGGGAGAGCATTGATATGATATATAACCTCTCAGTTATTATTATTATACAGGATTTATATAGCGCAAACAGTTTATGCAGTGCTTTACAATGTAAAAAAGGGAGACAATACAGTTATAATATAATAAAATAGAAGAGGATTAACAGGGCCCTGCTCAGAAGAGCTTACAATCTAATAGGGTGGGTGGGTGGTTTGTGGTGCTGGGCTGATGATGTCCTACCCAATGGCCTTATTCACACCTATACATGTGTGTGGATATTGACACACGTGTTCTGCGATCTGCAGTACAGTATATGTGAGTTGCATTCTAATTGGGACCAGCAATGCACATATACAGTGTAAAGCATCGTAGCTTCCCTTCTGTACACAGATTTGAATGCATGGTAGGCTGCATTGTCTAAAGATGTGCAGACATATTTGTGTGTGCGTGTTGAGGTTTGATACGGGTACATTCTAAGGGAACAGGTTGCCCTTATGCAACACGCATGTGTTCACGTATGTATAGATGTAAGTAGTGCCTAAAGCTCATCTACCTGCAACCCCAGGCTGTAACTCTAATGCCCCGTACACACGGTCGGAAATTCCGACCACAAAATCCGTCGTTTTTTTCCAACGGATTTTGTCCAATACTGGTGTTGCATACACACGGTCGGACAAGTTTGTCGGGAAAATCCGATCATTCTTAACGTGGTGGCGTTCGTTGCGTACGACGGAACTACGTAGAGGCTATTAGCCAATAGCTTTGGTCTCATAATTTTTTCTGTTGGAAATTCCGACGGAAAAAGTAAGATGGAGCCCACACACGGGTGGATCCGATCGGACATTTTCCGTTGGAATTTCCGACCGTATGTACGGGGCATTAGGGTAGATTGGGTCTTTTGATTGGTGGGACTGCGTTGGGCGGCTATTCCAGGGCAGTCCCACTGCAGGACCAGGCAAAATGCCCGGTCTTCGGTTGTGGTCGGTTCACACCGCTGCATTTTGGTGCTGAAAAAAGTACTGAGTGCAGTACTTTTTTACCAGAACAGTGCAGTACTGCACACTAGCCAATAGAACTTTATGACTGTCACTGTGCGACATTCCAATAAAGTTTGTTAAAAAAAAAGAAAAAGTAAATGGTGCAATGCGCCGGGATTGGTGCACCAGCACTGCTGGCACTGAATCGCACACCACCTGCTGTGTTGTAACTCACCTAAGGGCTAGGTTCACATCTACAGGTGTGACTGGGCACATGGCGCGTTTCTGCACATCGCATGTAGGTCAGCCCAATTATATCACTAGGCTGACCTACCTGCGAGAAGTCCCTGACTCTTTTCCAAAAACGCACCACACCGGACCATGTGGTGCTGCAGCACTGAGCAGTTTGGTGCACACATTACCAGACATGTGGGGGTGCCAATAACAATAGAGAGCTCTTAGAGGTGGAAGACCACGCTGGACTGACTTGCCCTGTTGAGGGTCTGAGTGAGTGATGGTGGGGCGTGTTGGGGAAGTTCGCTCCTGGTGAATCCAGCCCAACTTGGCAGAAAGGTGGCGGTGGGCCCCTTTTGAGGGCTTGGGCTGCTACCTCTGGGTACGGCCTTAAGGTTGTTTCGTGAGGATAGGTAATAGCAGTGCCCAGTATCCAATCAGAAGTAAATAAAAGGTGAATATCGCAATTGCCCTGATCCCAGTATCAGACACACCATCTTGGGCACATCCCCACCCATCATAGCATAGAGCAGCAGCCCTGAAGAAGGGGGATTCTTTGTTCCCCCGAAACGTGTTGGTTTTACCATGTTCTACTATTCCTAATAAAAAACGACCATTCACCTTTCATTTACTTCTGATTGGATACTGGGCACTCCTATTCCCTATCCTCACAAATAACAATCTGCTAAAGGGCAGAGAGTTTCTGTGCGTGTCAGGAAAGCATGTGACTTCGTACAAGTTCCTTCGCCCCTAACCGTATAGACAAAAAACATGCATACAGCCTTTTTTCCGACTTGTTAGTGCATTGTGGTGCACTGTATGGTGTGTGTCAGAGCAGCATTGTCTTAGTGTGTTGGGGGGGCCACGCTGAATGAATGACCCCGAAACGCGCTAACACAAGTTTCGTGCAATCAGCACCGCAATGCAAAAGTGTGGTTCAGCCCTTTATTATTACTGCCTCTTGTGAAATCTTTTGAGTTGCATACTGTAGTCTTTGTTATTGTTTTGGTCTTGGATGGAGGTTTTATGTTATTGTTTTGGCGTGTGTGTGCTGTAAACACAATTAAGAGAGGAAGCTCGCTGGCGATCCGTTCGCCTGTCTTCCCAAGACGCCTTCCGATCTCTATAGTGATCACACGTTTCACTGAGATCCACAATATCTGCACTTTTCCTGCGACCTGACCATATGGCTTTGTCATCAGCGGCATCCCATGACTGTGAATCCTCATCATGAATAATTATTTTTATCTGCGTTTGTATTATTAATATCTGTGGAATGGTTCTTTATCACTATGTGGTGCCTCATTCAGACATCGGGTTTCATTCACAGCAGTTGCTCTTGAGAAGACGTTTGATTAATGAGCGCTGCCTGTCGTGTCATTTCAGGTGCGCTGTTTATAAGACAAAAGCTTTCTATTGGGCAAAAGCTGCTCAACGCACCAAAAATGTTGCTTTTTTATTTTTTTTTAAGCACCTAAATGAAACAATCCTGTGTGAGTGTGCCGGAGAAAATGATACATTTCCTATTTCCAGTGTCTTCCTTAGGCCCCTTTCACACGGACGCAGTCAGTTTAGGCACGTCAAAAACGTATCAGTTCTTATCCGTTGTCTCATCCGTTGTCTCATCCGTTTTCATCCGTCATCGGTTCCGTTAATGTCCGTTTTTATCCGTTTTTTGTCCGCTTACATCCGTAAATGTACACGTTTACGTCCATTTTTTCATCCGTTTTTGTATACGTTTTGTCCGTTTATGTGTGCCTGTGCCTTTAAGAGGTTGAGTTCACAGATAAACACAAAACGGTTCTTAACGGATCGGACGTTGACGGACAATGTCCGTCAACGTCAGTTAATATCCGTTTTGACGGATCTGGACGTAGCCTTGTACGTTTAAAAAAACGGATAAAAACGGAAGCGGAGGTTAACTGATGGTGACGGATGTTCATCCGTCTGCCCATAGGAATGCATTGTCGTCCGTCGACGGATGGAAGAAAAACGGATAGACGGTCTGTCCGTGTGAAAGGGGCCTTATGCAAAAAAATGTAGCAAATTGTTATTATTATGGATGAAGGTTTATTGGGTTGTTTTATTTATGTGATGTGCTGGTTAAACTATTTGTTCCCTTTTTTTGTTGTAATTCTACAGCGGCATGTTTATCTTATTACCCTGTTATTATACATATATAGATATTTAAGCATCTCTAAATAAATTATAACAATGCCTCCTATATACAGACAAGATTTGCACTGCTATGCGATGAATAGCTCCACAATTTTTTTATTTTTTTTTGTTTAATAAATGTATCCCAATGAGTGTTTTTCTGCATGGCTTCCAGTGAGAATATATAGGTGATTGATATATATTTGCTATACTGTTTTCTTGTATATATGTTAATGTTTTTCCAGGGCTGTGTAGGTCTGGTATGTGAATTACTATGCTGTCTGTTTTATCCTGACATTTTCCCACGGATCATGTTTATGTTATATGAACAGTTGATAAAGCTGTATAATGTTTTAATAACTTTTGGTGGATGACTATATTAGCATTTTGTTACTATCTGTACATAAAATATATGAATCTGTGAGACACTTCATAGTAAAATGAATAACTGAACAAATCCTCTCCAGTTTTGATTGTATCCCCTTTTTTGTTGGTAATTGTATTTGTGACCATAGATCCTGAAAAACTAGTTACTAATCAGGATGGTCTGTGGTTGATGCGGTATTGCTGTTGGAAGGATTTTCATTGTGTGTGATGTAAATTTTTATTTTTTTTCAAAGCCTGGGTTTATTATTCATATTGAAGACTCTCTGAGCCTAGGACAGTGATGGCGAACCTTGGCACCCCCAGATGTTTTGGAACTACATTTCCCATGATGCTCATGCACTCTGCAGTGTAGTTGAGCATCATGGGAAATGTAGTTCCAAAACTTCTTGGGTGCCAAGGTTCGCCATCACTGCCCTAGTACTTAATTCAAATGTGTGCTGGTGGGGGGGGCAGTAGAACTAGGTGGTTGAGCCGTGGCTTTGCGCCCTCCCCAGGACTGCCCACTAACACTGTAAACATGCCGTGACCGCAGAAAAACTTAAAGGGTAATGTGAAAAATCGCTGAATGTGACTAATGCAGCTGTAGGGGGCTGCGCCACAAGCATGTGCAGTGCAAACAATAGTAGGTTTAAATTATTATACAATTATAAAATAGCTGCACGATTCTGGCTAAAATGAGAATCACAATTTTTTTTTTCTTGGAATAAAGTTCACGATTTGGGCTAACTTTACTGTTTTTTTTTTTTTAATTTAAATTCATTAAAGTGTATTTTTACAAAAAATACGCTTGAAAGACCGATGCGCAAATGCGGTGTGACGTAAAATATTGCAACAACCACCATTTTATTCTACAGGGTCTCTGCTAAAAATACGAAAAAAAAAAAAATATATATATATATATGTGTGTGTGTGTGATTTTTATATATATCCATCTCTCGTGTGTGTGTGTGTGTGTGTGTGTGTGTATATATATATATATATATATATATATATATATATATATATATATATATATATTTATTTTATTTCTATAGAGACAGATATATATGCACACACACAAGATAGATATATATATATATATATATATATATATATATATATATATATATATATATATATATATATATATATATATAATTATAAAATATATCATGTTTGGGTGTTCCAAGTAATTTTCTAGCAGAAAATAATGATTTTTACTTGTACTCTACAAATGTCAGAAAAGGTTTGGTCTTTTAAATGGTTAAACTTCCTTCATTTACACTCTGGAGTTCTTTCCTCTGATAAAAGAACTGAAAGATACTTTGTTTCTACTAATTCCCATGTTGTGATTAAACTTGGCAGGCTGCCCAGATTTTTTTTTTCCAGCAGCTGTGAGAACTCTCTGCACTTGTTAGAAAGAATCGTGTCATGCTGTCTTGAAGATCAGGAAGAGAAAATATTGCAATTTCGATTCTTAACGATTAATCGTGCAGCTCTAAATTTATAGGTGATCAGATGATGTGCAGGTGACATTCCTCATCATCGTCTGTCAAACGCCTCCGAAAAGTGATTTGAGCACAAATCGCTTTTCAGAAGAACAGCAGTCCCTGCCACATGTGAATAAGCCTACAAACAAGAAGCAAATACCAATTTTTTTTCTTTTTACCATAGATATGTATTAATGATCTTATTAGTTCTTTACAACGTATACCTTTCTGTCAGTGACAACTTCTGCTCCTCCGGGGGCCCCGGTCCATCTTTTAATTAGCGATTACCTAACAATATCATCTGCAGGAGCTGTAAATACCGACTGGTGCGGAAATGAGGCTCCCGGCAGTGCAGACGTGTGCTCGGCCTACATTCATCTACTAGAAAAGTTTCTTGTGTCAATATTTGTGCTACAAACCCAGCAGAGTGGAGTCACCTGTTACCGTCCACCCATCGCACATGAGTCACAGCGAGATAGCGTTCTGACCGCCTCGGGGACAGCCACAAGAAGGATTAGGTGTCACCAGAACATTAGCTGCTCTGCTTTTATCTGGTGTACTCGCCTCTGCATTTTTATTTTGCTGGACAATGCCTGTCTGGTGACAGCTACAGGAAAGTCATTTGTCTCCTCTGAGCCAAAGGGGTGTCTGTACTGAGAGAACATAATCCGTCCTCACTGGCCTTCTGAAAATGCTGGTTGCCTGACAGTCCTCAATAAATTCAAGCATTGACTTACAATAAGTATGCAGATCGGCTATTCTGGCTTTCAGATCTAGGTGTTTGTTCCAGGTCAGTGAAGCCATAAACAGCCAGGCAAATTGTTATCACAGCCTGGTTCCCTACTGCGCATGCGTGAGTCGGGCTGCGTGTTCTGAGTGGTCTCTGCTGTCTTCTTGGACCTGTGTGTCTCCCAGATGACAGTGGGAGGGACGGAGGAGGGGCTGGACATGGTGTAGATCGATGCGGATACCGCAACAATATTTCTCTGAAAGTGGGAGCAAATGCCTGGATTAGACCGGTATCTGCTCCCCCCCCTCCCAAATGTGACACCGGAGGGGGGAGGAACCGGATCAGCGGAGGTTCCATTTATGGGTGGAACTCCGCTTTAAGGTCAGAGTGGCCTAGTCCATCTCCAGACTTGAATCCTATAGAAAAATTTTTGTGGGAGCTGAAACTTTTGAGTTGCCAAGAAACCTTAAAGCGTTTTTTTTTTTTTTTTTTCAGACCTGTAAGGGCAAAGGCATAATGAGCTAGTATGCACCGCATATTAGCTCATTATGAAATACTTACCTTTAGAAGGAGGCCCCGACATCTCGCGCCCAATCCACGCCGAGGGAGCTGACATGTTCCCTCTGCGTGTCTTCCGGGTATTGCGGCTCCGGCGCTATGTATGTATGTATGTATGTGTGTGTGTGTGTGTGTGTGTGTGTGTGTGTACTTGTATACTTGTATAGTACCATCAATTTAGGCAGCACTTTACATCAGTCCCTGCCCTCTAGGAGCTTGCAATCTAAGGTCCCTAACTCACATTCATACATACACACACATACTAGGGACAATTTTAGACAGGAGCCAAATAACCTACCAGCATGTCTTTTGGAGTGTAGGAGGAAACCCACACAGGGAGAATATGTAAACTCCAGGCAGGTAGTGCGTTTTTTCTGGATTCGAACGGACGACCCTAGCACTGCTAGGTAGAAGTGCTAACCACTTATCCACCATGCTGCCTTATAAATATTAGGAATTAATGGCCCCCCCCCACATGTCTGCTAAAGAGCAGCACACTTATAGCTGCAGGTGTGTGAACGCGTACAATTTACACTGAGTCTCTCACCCGCGTAGATGTGAACCTAACCTAACTGTCATTGATTATGCGGGTTACTGGCAACTACTGAAATATACTGCTTTATAAGAGTAGAAACATTTGCTAGAACGGTAGTGACCACAAGGCCAATGACACAAGATAATGTTGTTAAAAAAATTTGGGACAATCTTTGCAAATGTCATGAAACCCACGTCAAAGTGCTTTTTGGTCCTAACAGGAATTGACCTATAAGATGAGGTTATGGGTGGAGTCTTCCTATAAGTTCCAGCTTATTCCTCAAAGACTAATCGGAAAAAAGTACAGCTAAAGTTTGCCAGTTCCAAGACCCTTTGTGAAGAAATTAAAAAATATGCAAGCTTTCCAAATTGCAGCATAGTTTAAACTCTTTCATTTTTGGATTAGAACTTTGACCAGATGTTTAAAAAAAAAAAAATAAATAAATATATAATATATATATATATATATATATATATATATATATATATATATATTTTATATATATATATATATATATATATATATATATATATATATATATATATATATATATATTGCACTGTTGGACTCTTTTATGTTCAAATTTTAAATATTGGAATGCACCAGTATTTTTTATTTATTACCACTGCACTATTTGTTTTAGTGCTACATATTTTTCACTATCTTATTTAAATATTTGTCACATTCCTGTGTAGCAGCTTTTTTATTAGGTTTGCGCAGTTATATGTGTGTGTGTGTGTGTGTGTGTGTGTGTGTGTGTATATGTGTGTATATATATATATATATATATATATATATATATATATATATATATATATATATATATATATATATATATATATGTATGTGTATATGTATATGTATGTTCTAGAGAGAATATGATGGTATATTTGGAATGGGAAGCATTTGATGGCTTTATTCTTGGAGCAGATGTTTAGCTGTTTTTTTGTGGTTTGCGTACTCCCATACAGATTAGTAGCTTTAACACCTCGAGTGTCTATCTCTCAGTTAATTAACACTCCAACCTCATCTCATTCATTATTCTCAGGAAAATAGAAGCAGCAGGTGTTGTTTAAGCAGAGATGATACAACCATTAGATAGAGTAGACAGGTTGAAGGGTGACCAGTTCAGGGCAGTGGGATGTCAGTATGGCTGTGTGTGTATGTATGTGTGTGTATGTATGTATGTGTGTGTGTGTGTGTGTGTGTGTGTGTGTGTGTTAGAATTTCCTCTGCCAATATTTGATATGTATATGTGCCATCCTTTACATGCCAGGCCAAAATATATACATTTAGATATCAAATTGCTGAGTGTCACTGCAATCAACAGTATATTTAAAAAAATCACTTTAATGACTAGAACTATTCTCCTTCCTATACACAATCTAGAAATTTGCCCTAATGGCTCTATAAAATATTATCCAGCTAAAAATAGCAATTTACAACAATGAATATTCCATTAAAGATAAAAGAACATAATCTACTTTTGCTGCAACGTTCAGCTTCCGTCCAGAGATTTCCCCTGCAGTATTTTTTTCTGCCACTAGTTGCCCTCAGACTGGCTTGCATCATTTAACGCAACTTTTTGTCCTGGACCCCCCCCCCCCCCCAGCCTGTGACTGGACAGTGAAAGGAGAAGCCACACAGCTCATGTCTACGTCTCTGCTTTCTTCTCCTATCAGTGTGCTCCTATTGATCGCATGAACTGATTGGCTCTTCGTGTTGCTTCTTGTTGCCACACTCCAGCCCTGCAGTGCAAAACTGCATTAGTTTTTATTTTTTTTTAAGGAAGCAATTGCTTGTCAGTTACATCAAATTTTTTTTTTTTTATCGATTAGGAAAATGTATTCAGCTAGTAACAAGCATAGTTAATATTCAGTAGGCCCTGTCATAGATTTAACCCACTCTGTCTTAACCACTTCAATATAGGGCATGTGCACCCCCTTCCGGCCCAAGCCAATTTTCCAGTTTTCAGCGCTGTCGCAATTTGAATGACAATTGCGCGGTCATGCAACACTGTACCCAAATTACATTTTTATACTTTTTTTCCTACAAATAGAGCTTTCTTTTGGTGGTATTTGATCGCCTCTGCGGTTTTTTATTTTTTGTGCTATAAACAAAAGAAGAGCGACAAGTTTGAAAAAAAAATAAAATAAAATAACACAATATTTTTAACTTTTTGCTACAATAAATATCCCAATTTAAAAAATAAAAAAAAGAATTTTTTCCTCAGTTTAGGCCAATATGTATTCTTCTACATATTTTTGGTAATACAAATCGCAATGAGCGTATATTGATTGGTTTGCGCAAAAGTTATAGCGTCTACAAAATAGGGGATAGTTTTATGGCATTTTTATTATTTGTTTACTAGTAGCGGCGATCTGCGTCGGACATATCGGACACTTTTGACACTATTTTGGAACCATTCACATTTATACAGCGATCGGTGCTATACAGATGCATTGTTTACTGTATAAATGTCACTGGCAGGGAAAGGGTTACCACTAGGGGGCACTCAAGGGGTTGTTGCCTAGGGAGTGATTCTAACTGTAGGGGGCGGGGACTCGCAAGGGGAGGAGACCAATCAGTGTTCCTCTGTGCTGGGAACACATGATCGGTCTCCTCTCACCTGACAGGATGTGGCTCTGTGTGTGTAAACGTCCTGGCTCTGTTACCGGGCAATCGCAGCTGCCGGGCACGCGCATCGGCACCCAAGTGACGGGCCCCCCAGATGGCCGGGAAACCCGGGACGTCGTATGACGCCCGCCCAGGATGGGAGATCCCTCCTGCGGACGTCATATGGCTATGGCTATGATGGGAAGTGGTTAATGACACAGGCAGCGCTCAAATCACATTGTGCTGATTCACACATTTTAGGCCTCAGTTGATGTAGAATTCAACCATTAGGCCCCTTTCACACTGGGGCGGTGATCCGCGGTGACGGTAAAGCAGCGCTATATTTAGCGCTGCTTTACCGTCGTTTTCACCGCGGTTTTCGGCCGCTCGCGGTGCGGTTTTACCCCCCGCGAGCGATCGAAAAAGGGTTAAACACCCCCCGCAGAGCGCCGCCGTAGCCGCGGTATTGCCGCGGTAACCGCGGTATTGCCGCGGTTTTACCGCGGTCTCCCATTGTAATCAATGGGAAGGAGCGGTGAACACACCGCTCCTATCCCGCTCCAAAGATGCTGCTAGCAGGACTTTTTTTGTCATCCTGCTAGCGCACCGCTCCAGTGTGAAAGCCCGCCGGCTTTCACACTGGAGTTAAAGGGGCCGGATTTTTTCATGCGGTGAACAGGCGCTATTTTTAGCGCTGCACCGCATGAAAAACGCCCCAGTGTGAAAGGGGCCTTAGTGTAAAAACATATTAGGGCCCCATTCACATTTGTGGATGAGGCCATTACCGATCACATGCAGCAGCCCCATTTAAAGCAATGGAAGGCCGACAGCTCCCGCGGCTAATTGTGGCAGCTTGCATGTAATCTCTCATGGAGGCTCAGACGGCCTAAAGCACAGCTGAACGATCAATTCAAATCCATGAAATACTCTCCAAGTGCATCAAAACAAAATTTGTTAGACTTTTACAGCTCTTTTTTTAGAGCACAGCCTAATTAGAAAAGTATGTCGCCTATCAGAATTCTGTAGAAAAGAATCCCTGATTAATGTTTGGAACAGTAGTCTCTCTGCAGAGGTCTGGCACACCTACTGAATCAGAGGTAGAGCTCTGCAATCAGCAGGGGGCATGAGCTTTGCACATTGCAGAGCTATAGGTTTGATTCAGCAGGTACTTGTCAGACCTCTGTAGAGAGACCACTGCTTCTCCACAGAGATTTAACTGATTTAAGCTTAAAGATCAATTGGGCTATAAAGCTGAACTGCAGAATAAAAAAAAAAAAAAAAAAAAAAAATACATAGGTTAAAAGCTTGTTAATTATGGGCTTAGAGGTATAAGTTGTAATACTTCTCACTGATGCTCCAGGCTGTGGGCAGGCCCAGCCTGTCTTCACATTCAATGACGAACTGTGGGTCTTGCATTGTACTTGATGACATCATTGTGCAAATGGCGGCCAGAACGCCAAAGACAAGAAGCTTTTGGAGGCTGATTACACAGTGTGAATGAATGACAATGTATAGCGCTACCTATGCGAACTGAATTGCCTCAGGGTGCTTTTGCCCCCGGTGTCCATCTGTGGTATAGCGCGGTCCTTGCCCCATGGGGTCCCGACACACTTACAAACACATACAACATACACATAGTTTGGCCAATTATATCGACTGGATCTAATTAACCTACTAGCATGTCTTTGGAGTGTGGGAGGAAACCAAAGTACCCAGAGGAAACCCACGCAGGCACAGGGAGAACATGCAAACTCCAGGCAGATGGTGTCGTGGTCGGGATTTGAACCAGCGACCCTATTGCTGCTAGGTGAAAGTGCTAACCACTACATCACTGTGCTACTCCCAAAAAAGTGTGGAGGAAGCCCGCCCAAGCTAGGGGTATAGAAAGTATTACATCTTATTCCTCTTACCTTATACTTAAAGAGGAGCTCCAGTCTCCCAAAAAAGAATGAAAAGTCAGCAGCTACAAATAGTTGCTGACTTTTAACCACTTGCCGACCGCCCCCTGTATATATACGTCGGCAGAATGGCACGTACAGGCAGAACCACGTACCTGTACGTGCCATTCTTCCGGCGGGTGGGGGGTCCGATCGGACCCCCCCCGGCCGGCGGGGACGGTCGGGATCGCTTCAGGAGCGATCCGGGATGAGGGGACGGCCAGTGGTTTCTGGCCACCCCCTCGCGATCGCTCCTGGCGAATCAGATGCTTCCTCTGTCTGTGTCAATCAAAACACAGGCAGAGGAAGTGATGTCACGCTCGGTGCGCCGGTCTATGTGACCGGAACGCCGAGCTGTGAACGTCTAAAGGTTAGTGCACCAACAGTACACTGACACCAGTACACATAGGCACACAAAACACCCCCCTGTCACCCCCAGATCACCCCCCAGATCACCCCCTCCCCCCCCAGTCACAGTGTCACTAATTGCAGTGATCATTTTTTTACTGATCACTGCATTTAGTGTCAGTGTGACTGTAATAACTGTCAGTGCAGTTAGTTTTAGGTCCAAGGTAGCCCCCTACCCCCCCCTAATAAAGGTTTAACCCCTTGATTGCCCCCCAGGTAACCCTTTCACCCCCTTTTGCCAGTGTCACTAAGCGATCGTTTTTCTGATCGCTGTATTAGTGTCACTGCTGTCGCTAGGTAACCATTTTTTTTTTTTTTTAGGTAACCGCCATGTTTATATAGGTTCATAAATAGGTTTATAGGTCAGGTACCCCCATATTACAACCTAAATAAAGGTTTTAACCCCCTGATTGCCCCTAGAGTTAACCCTTTCACCAGTGATCACTGTATAACTGTCACTGGTGACGCTGGTTAGCCAGTTAGTTATTTCGTTATTTAGGTTCCCCGTCAGGTTTTTATATAGCGTCAGGTACCCCCATATATTACCTAATAAAGGTTTTAACCCCCTGATTGCCCCTAGTTAACCCTTTCACCCCCTTTTGCCAGTGTCACTAAGCGATCGTTTTTCTGATCGCTGCATTAGTGTCGCTAGGTAACCATTTTTTTTTTTTAGGTAACCGCCATGTTTATATAGGTTCATAAATAGGTTTATAGGTCAGGTACCCCCATATTACAACCTAAATAAAGGTTTTAACCCCCTGATTGCCCCTAGAGTTAACCCTTTCACCAGTGATCACTGTATAACTGTCACTGGTGACGCTGGTTAGCCAGTTAGTTATTTCGTTATTTAGGTTCCCCGTCAGGTTTTTATATAGCGTCAGGTACCCCCATATATTACCTAATAAAGGTTTTAACCCCCTGATTGCCCTAGTTAACCCTTTCACCCCCTTTTGCCAGTGTCACTAAGCGATCGTTTTTCTGATCGCTGCATTAGTGTCGCTAGGTAACCAGTTTTTTTTTGTATTACTGTTACGGGTGACGCTGGTTAGTTAGCTTTATTTTTTATACTGTCAGGGCACCCGCCATTTATTACCCAATAACGGTTTAACCCCCTGATCGCCCGGCGGGTGATATCAATTAGGTTTTAGGGTCAAATAAGGTCTGCGTCGCCCCAGGTTAGTGCCAGTACCGCAAACACCCACGCGCAAAGCATACACCTCCCTTAGTGGTACAGTATCTGAACAGATCAATATCTGATCTGATCAGATCTATACTAGCGTCCCAGCAGTTTAGGGTTCCAAAAAAAAACGCATTGTTAGCGGGATCAGCCCAGATACCTGCTAGCACCTGCGTTTTCCCCCTCCGCCCAGCCCAGCCCACCCAAGTGCAGTATCGATCGATCACTGTCACTTACAAAACACTAAGCACACATAACTGCAGCGTTCGCAGAGTCAGGCCTGATCCCTGCGATCGCTAACATTTTTTTTGTGGTAGCGTTTTGATTCAGTCGCTTCAGTCAGGAGCTTTTTTACCTGTGAATCTCAAAAAAAAAAAAAAAATAAAAATAGTTGTCGTTTTATTGTTCTCTCTCTCACTCTATTCTCTCTCTATTGTTGCTCTTTTTTTACTCCATTCTATTCTGCAATGTTTTATTATGTTTTATCATGTTTTATCATGCTTGCTTTTCAGGTATGTAATTTTGTTTACTGTGTTTTAGTGTTAAGCATTTTTTTGTTTTCAGGTGCGCCATTCAGTTGCAACGCGGATTTATTTATCTTGACAGCAACAGCGTTTGCTCCCACGATACATAAAGCCGCGACTCCAACGCTGTAGGAGGTGATTTCACCACCACAGTTAAAAAAAAGAGCATATATGCCGAAGCATGGGGGCAGCAGGGGGGGGGGAGGAGCGATTGGCTCCTAATGCCACGTACATACGGTCGAAATTCCGACCGTGTGTACACGGCATAACTTTTGCGGGAGGATGCCCCCATGCATCGGCATATATAAATGGTGCATGTATGCCCATCATTAGAAGTGGGTGGATGAAGGGAGGTATTCTAATGGTGGGCATACCCACCAATCAATCTCTTTTTTTCGTTCAGCCAAGAGGCTGCATGAAAAAAAAAAGATTACAATATATGTCCAGTATGTTGCTGGACTTTGAATGGTTATACCAGAATGATGCCTGCAGGTTTAGGTATCATCTTGGTATCATTCTTTTCAGCCAGTGATCGGCTTTCATGTAAAAGCAATTCTAGCGGGTAATTAGCCTCTAGACTGCTTTTACAAGCAGTGGGAGGGAATGTCCCCCCTCCCGGATATAAACCGCGCCATTGGGAAATTGGGAAAGCATTTTATCACACCAATCTTGGTGTGGTCAGATGCTTTGAGGGCAGAGGAAAGATCTAGGGTCTAATAGACCCCAATTTTTTCAAAAAAAGAGTACCTGTCACTGCCTATTGCTATCATAGGGGATATTTACATTCCCTGAGATAACAATAAAAATCATAACAAAGAAAAAAAATGGAAGGAACAGTTTAAAAATAAAATAAAAAAGCTAAATAAATAAAAAAAAAACCAAAAAAAAAAAAAAAAAAGCACCCCTGCCCCCCCTTCTCTTGCGCAAAGGCGTACACAAGCGTTGGTCTGGCGTCATATGTAAACAGCAATTGCACCATGCATGTGAGGTATCACCGCGAAGGTCAGATCGAGGGCAGTAATTTTAGCAGTAGACCTCCTCCGTGAATCTAATGTGGTATCATGTAAAGGCTTTTAAAGGCTTTTAAAAATGTATGTAGTTTGTCGCCACTGCGTGTTTGTGCGCAATTTTAAAGCATGTCGTGTTTGGTATCCATGTACTCGGCCTAAGATCATATTTTTTATTTCATCAAAAATTTGAGCAATATAGTGTGTTTTAGTGCATTAAAATAAAAAAAAGTGTATTTTTTCCACAAAAAATGCGTTTGAAAAATCGCTGCGCAAATACTGTGTGGAAAAAAAAAATGCAACACCCACCATTTTAATCTGTAGGGCCTTTGCTTTAACATTATATATAGTGTTTGGGGGTTCAACGTAATTTTCTTGCAAAAAAAAAAATATGTTTTCATGTAAACAAAAAGTGTTAGAAAGGGCTTTGTCTACAAGTGGTTAGAAGAGTGGGTGACGTGTGACATAGGCTTCTAAATGTTGTGCATAAAATGCCAGGACAGTTCAAACCCCCCCAAATGACCCCATTTTGGAAAGTAGACACCCCAAGCTATTTGATGAGAGCAATGTTGAGCCCATTAAATATTTTTTTTTTTTTGTCCCAAGAGATTGAATAATGAAAAAAAAAAAATATATATATTTTTTTTACAAAAAGTTGTCACTAAATGATATATTGCTCAAACATGTCATGGGCATATGTGGAAATACACCCCAAAATACATTCTGTTGCTTCTCCTGAGTACGGGGATACCACATGTGTGGGACTTTTTGGGAGCCTAGCTGCGTACGGAACCCCAAAAACCAATCACCGCCTTCAGGCTTTCTAAGGGTGTAATTTTTTTATTTCACTTCTCACTGCCAATCACAGTTTCGGAGGCCATGGAATGCCCAGATGGCATAAAACCCCCAAAATGACCCCATTTTGGAAAGTAGACACCCCAAGCTATTTGCTGAGAGGTATGGTGAGTATTTTGCAGATCTCGCTTTTTGTCACAAAGTTTTGAAAATTGAAAAAAAAAAAAAAAAAAAAAAATTTTTTTTCTTTACTTTCTTCATTTTCAAAAACAAATGAGAGCTGTAAAATACTCACCATGCCTCTCAACAAATAGCTTGGGGTGTCTACTTTCCAAAATGGGGTCATTTGGGGGGGTTTTGTGCTATTTTGGCATTTTATGGCCTTCGAAACGGTGATAGGTAGTGAGGAGTGAAATCAAAAATTTGCACCCTTAGAAATCCTGAAGGCGGTGCTTGGGTTTCGGGCCCCGTACGCGGCTAGGCTCCCAAAAAGTCCCACACATGTGGTATCCCCATACTCAGGAGAAGCAGCAAAATGTATTTTGGGGTGCAATTCCACATATAACTATGGCATGTGTGAGCAATATATCATTTAGTGACAACTTTTTGAAAAAAAAAAAAATCTTTTTTATTTTTGTCTTTATTCAATCACTTGGGACTAAAAAAAAAAATATTCAATGGGCTCAACATGCCTCTCAGCAAATAGCTTGGGGTGTCTACTTTCCAAAATGGGGTCATTTGGGGGGGTTTTGTACTTCTCTGCCATTTTAGCACCTCAAGAAATGAAATAGGCAGTCATAAATTAAAAGCGGTGTAAATTCCAGAAAATGTACTCTAGTTTGTAGACGCTATAACTTTTGCGCAAACCAATAAATATACGCTTATTGGCATTTTTTTTTTTTTTTACTAAAGACATGTGGCTGAATACATTTTGGCCCAAATGTTTGACTAAAATTGAGTTTATTAGATTTTTTTTATAACAAAAAGTAGAAAATCTCATTTTTTTTCAAAATTTTCGCTCTTTTTCCGTTTATATCGCAAAAAATAAAAATCACAGAGGCAATCAAATACCATCAAAAGAAAGCTCTATTTGTGGGAAGAAAAGGACGCAAATTTCGTTTGGTTACAAAATTGCATGACCGCGCAATTACCAGTTAAAGTAGTGCAGTGCGAAATTGAAAAAAGACCTCTGGTCCTTTGGCTGCCAAATGGTCCGGGGCTGAAGTGGTTAATATAAGGACACTTACCTGCCCAGGAATCCAGCGATGTTGGCACCCAAGTTGATTCTTCAGGTTCAGGCACCGGCATTGTAAGTAAGGGAAACTGGCAGTGAAGCCTACCAGCTGTGCATGCGTGAGTCACACTACGCTTTGTGAATGGTCCCGCAGTCAGACACACAGGTCCCAGAAGGCTACGGGGTGTAGGAGGAGGGGCCGAACATGCTCGTAGATGGCCACAGTGATCTGAGCCAGAAATCAGATCGGGTACCTGTCAAAACCAGGTACCCATTCCCCCCTCAAAAAGTGCCAAATGTGTCAGTGGAGGGTGCAAACAAGCAAAGTGCCCCCTTTTGGGTGGAGCTCTCTGCTTTAAGGAGCATGTAACCCTTGCAGTGTGGGAGGCCCCACATTTTGTTTTTTTGTCTGGAGTGGGGCTTTAACATTTCTGCTTTAGAAGAATAGGGCAGCAGGAATGTCTTCTGATTCTGTCCATTTCTGGGATCTCTGAATCAGTTTGGCTGGGAGGAACAGAAGGAGAGATTATGCAATTCATCCTTTAATAAAAACAACAGAATTATCGACTTGATGTAAGCAAGATCTGTATCAGCTGTGACTCCGCAGCCTCTTGTGATAGAAATCCTCCGCAGATAGGCCGTTGTGTTTTTTTGAAGCTGTTTCTGCGGTTTAACAGCCTCCGTCTGCAGTCGCTTGTCTTTGATGTGGTCGCAAGAGCATTTGGGAGAGTTCATAAGGAATTGGCTTCTCTTGGGACTGGATCGCTAACAATGGCTGCTCTGTCCCGTCCTCAGCCACTTCATGAAACTGCTTTTCTAAAAGCAATATATTGGTGTAACTGACTGAGAAGGAAACGCAGTCCCCACTGAGACTGAAGGATAATTGTGTTCTTGGCAAAGTGATTCAATATCCGTGGAAGTCTGGATAACATTCTTTTGCACTTTTTATGTCTGTGCTCTATCATTCTGGAACGCGGGACAAAAAAATGCTGCAAGTTTATCCTCCAATCACAATGGTTATTTCGGCGATCAAATCCTCATTAGTAATCCTATGTCATGTTGATATTAGTAAGATTAAAGTGTATGTAACCCCTAACAATAAACTTCTCTTATTAGTTCCTTTTTTAGTCTGTTTTACTCCTTTACATTGGCCTGAGCCAGCACTTTAAATGGGCCGTGACACCCGGAGCCTGTGATTGGCTGCACAGTGCTGACATCATCATGAACTACTGAAGATCAGCTGCTGATCTTCAGTAGTTGACCATAAAATATCAGTGACCGCTCGATAGGTGTTCTAGGGGTGTGGCTTTCAATAGGCCGTGATGCCCAGAGCCAGTGATTGGCTGCACAGTAATGATGTCATCATGAGCTGCGCCTATGAGCTGCTGATCATCAGTGGTTGACCATGAATTGTCAGTGACAGCTCAGCCATGGCTCTGGGGTCGCCAGTGGTGTGGCTTTAAAAAGGGTGTGATGCCCGGGGCCTGTGATTGGCTGCACATTGCTGATGTCATCATGAGTTTGGGCCAATCAGCTGCTGATCTTTAGTAGTTGACCATAAAATATCAGTGACGGCTCGGTAAGGGTTCTGGGGGGCGCTGGTGGCGTGGCTTTCAATAGGCAGCAAGGCCCAGAGCCAGTAATTGGCTGCACAGTAATGATTTTATCGTGAACTGCATCTACCAGCTGCTGATGGTCAGTAGTTGACCATTATTTGTCGGAGACAGCTCAGACATGATTCTAGGGCAGTGATGGTGAACCTTGGCACCCCAGATGTTTTGGAACTACATTTCCCATGTTGGTCAACTATACTGCAGATTGCATGGGAAATGTAGTTCCAAAACATCTGGGGTGCCAAGGTTCGCCATCACTGTTCTAGGGTCTCCAGTAGTGTGGCTTTAAATAGGGGCGTGATGCCCAGGGAATGTGATTGGCAGCACAGTGCTGATCTCATCGCAAGCTGCGTCTACTAACTGACGATTGTCAGTGGTTGACCATGATCTGTCAGTGACAGCTTGATCACAGTCCTGGCGGGTGCCAGTGGACAATGCATATATGTCCTGGCTGGGTGTTAAGCTCCACCTGCACTGCTGCCTCATATATGCATAGTGCTGTCATAAAGGGGTTAAATAAACCATTGAAAGTGTGTTCTAGCTCTTCGTCCAGGGCAAAAAAAGAAAAGAAAAAAAAGACCCCTTGATGCTGCCAGAAATGGAGTGAGCTGATAACATTTTAACATGTTACATTGTTCTTAGTTCCCTCTGAGGACTACAGAACACCTTCCTTCTATGGTGTAGAAAGTGCTATGGTATTCTAGGGGAATGTTGCTGCTGTTCCATAGATACAGTAGGATGAGTGTTAGGAAGTGTGTTACTGGTAGGATCACCAAGTGAAAATAAAAGCTTAAAAAGAAGTCTAATGCAGCCACCACATCCAAGGAGTGGTAAGCTGCAATTTATTACCTTTTTTGTTCTTTGCTCTTTGTTCTTTATAATATGTTTTAATAATTCAGTTTAAGATTTAGGTGCCGTTTAGAACTAATTGTCTGCATAGAGGTACATTTTCCCCCTGAACGCATGTGGCCCTAAATGTGAGTACCATGCATATATGCAGTGCTGTGCTAAAGTTTTGGGCAGGTGTAAAGAAAAAAAAAAAAAAAAAAATTGTAAATTAAGAATTCTTTCAGAAATAGAAGTGTTAATAGTTTATTTTTATCAATTAACATAATTAATAAAATAAATAAAAGTAAATGAACTGAGAGAATTTGGCAGGTAGGTTGTTCCCTAACATCTTGGAGGACTAACTAATGAAATCCCAGACAGAATCAATGATGTTGAGATCAGGGCTCTATGGGGGCCAAACTATTCCTTCCAGGACTGCTTGTTCTTTACACTGAAAATAGTTCCTAGTATGGGGTCATTATACTGCTACAAAATAGATTTGGGGCCAATCACACGCTTTCCTCATGGTATGGCATGATGTTTAAATATGTGCCTGTATTTTTCAGCATTGAGGACACCCTTGATTCTGACCAAATCTCCAACTCCATTTGGAGAAATGCAGCCCCAAACTTGCAACGAACCTCCACCACACTTCACTGTTGACACTCCTTATTGTACCACGCTCCAGCCATTTAGCCAACAAACTGCCTCCTGCTACAGCCATATATTTCACATTTTGAATAATCAGTCCAAAGCACTTGTGTGCATTTTTCTGCACTGCAGTGTTTGTTTTTGTGCATACTTGAGTTGCTTAGCTTTGTTTCCACATCGGTGGTATGGCTTTTTGTCTGCAATTCTTTAATGGTGGCCAGACTTCTCTGTACAGTGGATAGGTGTACCTTGGTCCCATGGTTTCCACCAGTTCTGTGCTGATGGCGCTCTTGGATATCTTCCAATGTTGAAGGGAAGTCAGCATGATTTGTCTTTCATCTGCGGCATTGCGTTTCCTTGGCCAACCACTGCGCCTACAGTCCTTAACGTTGCCCGTTTCTTTGTGCTTCTTCAAAAGAGCTTGAACAGCACATATTGAAACCCCAGTCTTCTTTGAAAACTTAAATGCCTGGGAGAGACCTTGCTGATGCAGTATAACTACCTTGTGTCTTGTTGCTGTGCTCAGTCTTGCCATGGTGTATGACCTGTGACTTAAAAAGATCTTCTACAACCTTACCTTAGTAGCAGAGTTTGGCTGTTCCCCACCCAATTTTAGGGCCCCTTTCACACATGCGGACCGTACATTATATCAGTTCAGTCACATTTTTTTATCATCAGTTGTTGTCAGTAAACATCAGTTTTCATCCATTTTCATTTCCCTTTTTCGTCCGTTTATGTCCGTTTTTCATCAGTTTTTTTATCCGTTTATGTCCGTTTTTTATCCGTTTAAAAAAAAAAAAAAAAAAAAATTGTTTTCATGAATTATGGGAATTTTTTTGATGAAAAACTGATGTCAGCGGATCGGATGTGAACGGATCGTCTGCTAACGTCCGTTTTTTCGTCCGTTCCGTTTTTTTACGAAAATAGGGTCTTCTTCCATTCAGAAAAACGGACCTTAACGGAGACGGATGTTAGCGGATGATCATCCGCTAACGTCCGCTATCCCATAGACCAGCATTAATGTCCGTTTTCATTCGTAAACGGATGTATGAAAAAACGGACGAACGGTCCGCATGTGTGAAAGGGGCCTTAGTCTCCTACACAGCAGTTTCTGTTATGGTTAATGACTCTTTTGTATCCTACATATGAAATTAATGATCATTAGCCCTGCTTTGTATTATTGGTTAATCATACACCTGACTCTAATCCTACATAATCCCAGACTTTGTGTACAAAAGTGTGTAAGAACTGATGCTGGGTTGAAGCCAAAGGGTAGTCGCACCAAATATTGATTTGATTTTACTTCTGTTCGCTCACTTGATAAAAAATATACAATTAAAATATATATTTTTTTACAAAGCTGGGATTGGATTCACATGAGGTGAACACCCAGTGTAATTGCAGCCTGTTTAAAACATATACCGTATATACTTGAGTATAAGACGAGGCACCTAATTTTACCACAAACAAGTGGGAAAACTTATTGACTCAAGTATTAGCCTAGGGTGAGAAATGCGCAGTTACTGTAAGTGGAAAAGAGGGTCAACAATGCCCATTTGCAGCCTCACTGTTCCCATTTGCATGCCTCACTGTGCCCATTTGCAGCCATAGGTCCCCCAAACTTCAAACTTGGTAGTTAAGGGTTCCTAGATGCCCCCTAGCTGCAGCCAAAATTTGGGGTCTCTGGACTCAAAGGGTCCCGAAATGACATTGCTGCAGATGGACACAGTTGACCGACTTTGGGGCCCTGTATCTCTGGATATGTTGTAGTGCTAGTTCCACTGGGTTTGCACACCAAATTTTGGGGTTCCTAGCATCAAGTGGCCCGAGATACGGGGCCCCAAAGTCGGGTCGGAAAATGTAATTTTCTGCTGCATAAAAGTGCTTGACTCAAGTATAAGCTGAGGGGGGCACTTTCATGACAAAAAAATGTGCTGAGAAACTCGGCTAAGGCTGCATTCACACCTGAGCGTTTGGTAGCTTGAAGCCTGAAGCTACAAAACGCTAGAGGGGAAAAAATACATTATTCTCTATGGAGATGGTTCACATCTCCACTCCAAAACGCCTGAAGCCCTACGCCTGAAGCTCAAACAAGTTCCGGACCCTTTTTTGTCGCGCGAATCGGGCAGATTTGGGCATTTTTATTCTTTTTACATTGGTGACCTTTTGCTCTGCACAAAATTCGCGGCCAATCGCGGTAAAAAAAACATGCGAATCGTAAAAAACGCCGCAATTCGCGCAATTTTCTGCCTGAAAAGCTACGCTCAGGTGTGAATGCAGCCTTATACTCAAGTATATACGGTATATGATTGTAATCCTGTTTAAATTGCCTTTTCATTTCAATCGACACGCTGCTACAGGTTTCTAAAGCTGGCCATAGATGGACACAATTTTGAAAGAAAATTCTTAAGAAAATTTGTACAAAAAATATTGTACAGAAGATTTCATTTTGCATTTTACGTTTTGGTTTTGGAATGAATGTACTGTAGGAAAACCACATATACTATTAGAATTTTGTGCCAGAGAAATTTTCCATCCTGGTCCTTCAAATTGTCTCATCACTGCAGTCAAAAACGAATTGACCTACCGATGATCAGGAAAACAAATTAACTTTGTTTCCTAAGCATTTTCATTTAAAATCCCATCAATGGCCAGCTTTAGTCCAAAATAGGCCACACTTGCTCTTGCTTTCTACCATGAAATGTACACTACTACTTGCAGATGGGACTTCCCAGAAATCTCGTCACCCTGCTCAAGCAACTTGGTTCACTGCTTTTCCTTGAGGTTTGCACAGAGCTTGAGGCAAGATTGCAGGAAACCCCCGATTTATAGCGTTAGTGATGCCGGTGGGCTGGGTGAGAATCTCCGACGTGTACTCATAAGACAATGACACAGTGTTCTAAAACAGTTTGAAACTAGATATCTCATCAAAGGGATCATCTCCTATAAAATTTCAGTTTCAAGTGGAGCCGGGCTGGATAAGCACCTGACTTCTTGTATGTCTCTTAGATCAGTGGTTGCCAACCTTTTGGACCACTAATCCCACAATTTTGAATCCTGCTGCCCCAGGCATTCCGCATCACACTGCTGCCTTACAGACTCTTTATTGGATCTCACTTCTGTATTCAGCCACGTGCTCGAGCTCGGTGCTCCCTCCCAAACTCTGTGATCAGCGCTACCATTGGAAGTCCCATCCTTCTTCAACTCTCGCTCTCTGCACTACTCCCAGAACTTCCCTCTGAGTTCACAGGAGCTGGAACTACAGAGGAAGCATCGGGTATCAATGCACGCTGACAGTACTGACTGTCGGTGAGACTTGAGAACATCACTGGAAACAACATTGGGCGGTATACATCCATCACAATGGAAAGAAGTGTAGGTCTGACGAAGGAGCTGTGCATGCTCCAAAACGCGTTGCCGCCCACCACCTTCACCTGATGTCATATCGGCCGCGTGCGTTCCAGCTTGGGTCCAGAACCCTGGCCACCTCATCGCATCTTCACTTTCCACGCCCTTAGGGACTCTGACAGCTGCAGGACTGCTCTCTTTACCCCAGACAGACGAGGATTACAGTGATCTGCATGAGGACAAATCATTATATGCCTATGACCTCTTACTATCTTGTAAGTGTTTTTAATTCCATTGTTCCTGTAATACATTTTTTAACCACTGCACTTAGACTGTATTCACACCTGAGTGTAGCGTTTTCAGGCAGAAAATTGCACGAATTTACCGCGATTTTGCAGCGTTTGTTACCGTGATTTTGCTGCGTTATTTACAGCGTTTTGCCGCGATTTTGTGCAGAGCAAAAGGTCACCAATGTAAAAAAAGAAAAACGCCCAAATCTGCCCAATTCAAGCGACAAAAAAGGGTCCAGAACTTGTTTTGAGTTTCAGGCGTTCGGCTTCAGGCGACATGGATTGGAGATGTGAAGCATCTCCATTGAGAATAATGGATTTTTTCCCCTCTAGCGTTTTGTAGCTTCAGGCTTCAAGCTACAAAACGCTCAGGTGTGAATGCAGCCTTAGAGGCGCCTTTCTCTTTCCTTTATGACCCTCCAGAGCCGCTTCTTCTCTACAAAGTGCTGCCTTCTGTGCCATCTCTCCACTGCTACTAAGGACCGGATACCCAGCCTCACCAGAGCGCCCTCATCTTTCACTTATTTCTACATCTGTCGCAATGTTGATTTGTGACAAAACTACTGGTGACCACCAAAAATTTTTCATGAACCATCAGTGGTCCACGGACCCACTGGTTGGTGACCGCTGTCTTAGATAAGACCCTGCGCCAACGCCTGCCTCATGAAGAATGGGTAAAGTAGCGCTGGAGCCCTATTCGGTATTGTTTTGGGTATTATTTTGCAGTAGGGATGTAGTGGTGTTTTGAACTGGGTTTCTGGATTCCTGGGCTGCCAGCTTCTACACGTCAAAGGGTTTGAACAGTTCCCTTGGTTTGTAGTTTTAGGTCCCTTTCAGGCGCCTGTGAGTTTTTAAAGTGGACCTGATTGGAAGGTCCTTTCGTCCCCTATGGGCAGACAAACTTGTGCCTGATTTTTTTTTTATTTTGTTTTTTTCCCACTTCAGAAAACTCTGTTGAGAGACTTTATTCAACTTGACGTTCATTTATTGTCTCCTTCTCGATCTCACAGCATTGTGGTACTTTATTATTCAATTTCTTTATATAAAAAAATAAAGAATATTAATATCTTAGTTGCTAAGATTTCCTTCTATTTCTGTCTTACAAGGACTCTATACTTTCCCTACCCGTTTTCGGCCACCTACCCACCACCCCCTTAGGTTTGTTCTCGAACCTCTATCTTATTTCCAGTTTTACTCAGGCCCTGTCGCCCTCCACCATGTTTTATAAATATTTCTCCGAACTTTTAAAAGTTCTCCATCTTCTCCAAATACTGTGCCTGATTTAACCCTGAAAAGCTGCACTGCCACAAGTGCCGCCTGTCAAACTCTGCACCCCGCGCTTAAAATGTTGTGGTTGCAATGCATCGCGGGCACGGCATGTGCACAGCTCCATTTGACTATATTTTTCAAGTTCAGGGTGGGTTGTAATACTCAGCCAGTCAGCCATCTGCCCATCTGAAAGAAATCATATTAAATTGGGGAGCTACTGCATTTCATTGGGATTTTATTTAGTATTGGGTGAGTAACTTCAAAGATCTGTATTTCTACAGATCTTTGAAGTGGTCTGATCACTCAGGTCCATGAACTTTTAGTGCAAGGTTGAGCTGTGCAACTGGAATGCGGCATTGAATGTAACACACCCCTCGACAGGTGAAAAGGGCATTCCATATCAGTGTTCACAGCCTAGACTTTGTACAGAAACTCTGAACAAGCCTCAAAAAAATCCCGTGTGAAACTAAGCTAAGGCCAGAAAGTCTGCTTTTGTTACAGATTACTCTATCAATACTGCAAGGATCCGCTAACAGAGTATAAACATATTGTGTCCGTCAGCTGTAATGAAACGCCGACTAACACTCGCACTGACTAAATGCGCTGCCAGAAATTATTACTGTGTGTACTGAATGTGAAACTTCCCAGAGGAATCAGTAATTCAGGAAAATGGTCTGCTGCAAATGAAACTTTTTTTTTTTTTTTTAAATAAGTAATGCTGAGATAAGGGCAGTGAGGGGCAACCTGAACGATTCCTCTGTAACTCTTGAGTACTGTCCATGATACGTTTTTTTTTTTTTTGCACTAACATACAATTTTTCAGGACAAGATCTCTTTCTCTCTTTAACCATTAAAAGACTAGAAGTCTGAAAACAGACTGGTATCAAGGCAGCATTTGATATTATTTAAAGTGGAGAGCCATCCTGAAAAAAAAAAAAACTTGATAAAAATGTTAATAACAATTTAAAATGGGGAAAAAAAGAAAAAAAATATTTTTTTTTACTTACCAGAAATGGCTGTTGCTAGGCAGATCGTCCTAATCTGCCTCTTCCTCTTCCGCGGAGCTGTTCTGTCTTCTAGTGAATGGGGCGCGGTGTGTTATGGGAACTGTGTGTCCCACAACACATCGCGTTCCCCATTCACAAAGCGCCGCGTGACGACTGGCGCATGCGCAGTAGGAAACGGGCAGCGATCGCTGCCCGTTTTCCTTACTGAGGATGGCGGCGCTGGGACCGGAGCGCCGAGGGACATCTCGGCCTCCACGACCGACATCGCGGGCGCCCTGGGATGGTAAGTGTACTTATTAAAAGTCAGCAGCTACTTTTTTTTTTTTTTTTTTTTTAGCTGCTGACTTTTAAAAAACAGTTTTTTTTTTTGCTGAAACACCGCTTTAAATGGTTAGCGATCTACAAATATCTCAATGGCGATCCCAGCATGGGAAATAAACTATTCAGTTTTAGGGAGTGTAAGAAGACACGGGGCCACACAATGAGACTGGAGGAGAAGCGGTTTAACCTTTAAACTTTTCAGGGGGTTCTTCACTGTCAGGGCAATAAGGATGTGGAACTCTCTCCCACAATTGGTGGTGGCTGCGGGGAGTATGGATCATTTTTTAAAGGCTTTTAGATGTACATCTTAACCACTTCCGGACCGCCGCGCGCCGATGTACGTCCTCGCTTTGAGGATGGATATCGTTGTTATGGCAGCAGCTAGCTGCCATAACTCCGGTATCGCCGTGTTCGGCCGGCGGTCCGGTACAAGATAAAAGTGGTCTCTGCGGCGGTTTCGCTGCAAAATCACTTTTATCGGTGGCGGAGGCAATCGCATCCTTCCCGTGCCTGTGCATGGAGACGAGTGAGGGGAAGATGGCCCCACCTGTCTCCATGACACTGCAGGGCGGAAGCGACGTCGAAACGTCACTTCCGCCCATAGATTTTAAAGGGCCATTTTTTTTTTTTTTTTATTATTTTTTATTTTTTTTTTATTTTTTTTTTTTTTTTTTTTTTTTTTTTTTTTTTTTTTTTTTTTTTTTTTTTTTTTTTTTTTTTTTTTTTTTTTTTTTTTTTTTTTTTTTTTTTTTTTTTTTTTTTTTTTTTTTTTTTTTTTTTTTTTTTTTTTTTTTTTTTTTTTTTTTTTTTTTTTTTTTTTTTTTTTTTTTTTTTTTTTTTTTTTTTTTTTTTTTTTTTTTTTTTTTTTTTTTTTTTTTTTTTTTTTTTTTTTTTCATTTTTGTTTTTTTTTTTTTTTTTTTTTTTTTTTTTTTTTTTTTTTTTTTTTTTTTTTTTTTGTGTAAATATTAGATCTGAGATCTTTTTGACCCCCAGATCTCATATTTAAGAGGTCCTGTCATGCTTTTTTTCTATTAAGGGATGTTTACATTCCTTGTAATAGGAATAAAGTGACACAATTTATTTATTTTTTTAAAACAGTGTAAAAATAAGAAATAAAAGATAAAATAAATAAGAAAAAAAATGTTTTAAACGTGCCCCGTCCCGCCAAGCTCACCTGTAGAAGCGAACGCATACGTGAGTAGCGCCCGCTTATAAAAAACGATGTTCAAACCACACATGTGAGATATCGCCGTGATCAGTAGAGCGAGAGCAATAATTCTAGCCCCAGACCTCTTCTGTAATGCAAAACATGCAACCTGTAGAACAGGGATATGCAATTAGTGGACCTCCAGCTTTTGCAGAACTACAAGTCCCATGAGGCATAGCAAGACTCTGACAGCCACAAGCATGAGACCCAGAGGCATGGTGGGACTTGTAGTTTTGCAACAGCTGGAGGTCCGCTAATTGCATATCCCTGCTGTAGAATTTTTTTAAATGTCGCCTATGGAGATTTTAAAGTGTAAAAGTTTGTCGCCATTCCACGAGCGGGCGCAATTTTGAAGCGTGACATGTTGGGTATCAATTTACTCAGTGTAACGTTATCTTTCACAATATTAAAACAAATTGGGCTAACTTTACTGCTGTCTTTTTTTTTTTTTTTATAGAAAAATGTGAATTAAAAAAAAAAAAAAAGAGTGCGCAAGACCGCTGCGCAAATACGGTGTGACAAAGTATTGCAACGACTGCCATTTTATTCTCTAGGGTGTTAGAACCCCCAAACATTATACATTTTTTTTTTTCTAAGTAATTTTCTAGCAAAAAAAAAAATGTTTTTACAACTTGTTTTAAACGCCACATCTAAAAAAGAGGCTCGGTCCTTAAGTGGTTAAACGACACAACATACAGAGAGAGATATGGGAAATCATTCTAGATACACATACACCTACACAGGTTAAACTGGATGGACTATTGTCTTTTTCGACTTTACCGACTATGTAACTATGTTAGGCAAGCTGTAGATGAAAAAAAAATGCTAGATTCACCTATCGGCACAGTCAGTGTTGATCCTTCCCTGCTGGCAGAACACAATGATTATTGCTAGTGGCTATAACGGCCAGCTGTAACGGCAGGTTGTAGTTTAGTCGATTAATGGATCGACTTTGGTACAACCAGCCTGCCCAAAGATGGAACCAATCTCGGCCGGTTCAGTAGGGCCCAGCTAAGATTCAATCCACCTATGGTCGGCTTTAGTTCACTTCTCCAATATTCATGCATTCAAGTGTCCCCAGTAGAATAACAACCACTGCTCTGTTATGAAATTTTGCTTTTTTTTTTTTTTTTTTAAATGTCATACCTGTAGGGCGTATTCAGCCTCTCCCAGGCCCGTCAGAAAAATTCTCAGTGTAGAGCTGGCAAAAACACTGATCAAAACTCACTCAATTCACCATTTGACCAGCCAGGTTTTAACCACTATATGGCTGCCCCCTCTTAATAAAAGTTGATTTTATAGTGAAGGGTCAAGCTGGATAACTTTTATCGATCAGCGGCTGCAATCGATCTTTTGGGTAGACTTGTGCATTTTTGACCCCTACAGACTTTAATTGGAGCTCCTGAAAAATGCTCATATCAGGTGATTTTTGCACAATTTCTAACCTCTCCGTCTCATAGTAACTAGCTTTCCATTGGATAAAACAAAAATGTTGAAGCGTAAAAGGTGTGTGTACAAACGCACAAATACGCTCACATTAGTGTAAACGAGGGCCAAAAATGTAAGTGATATTAATGTTTTTTTTTATTTTTTTAAACACACATGTTATACTTACCTGCTGTGTGGCACAGAGCAGCCCAGATCCTCTTCTTGGGGCCCCAGTCAGCTCTCCTGGCTCCTCCCCCTTGACCAGTGCCCCCCAATAGCAAGCTACTTGCTATGGAGGCATGGGTGCGTGCTCGCTCCCGAGGCCCACTCTATGTATCCATAGGACACACACAGCTATGGCTCCTTGCCCCCCCCCCCCGCTCTCACTTCATTGGCTCACTGGCTGTGATTGAGCCAATGAGGAGAGAGATCCAGATCAAAATGGGGCTCAGGTGAGTATTAGGCTGGGCTGTGCCGGGAGCAAAAGGTAAAAAACCTTCAGGCTGTACAACCACTTTTAAGCCAGCGCCAACCAATCCTGACTCGCCATTTCCAAATGCCCAGTTGTGTTTGTACATGTTTCTTTTCAAAGCTGCAGTACTTCTTGCCACCCCCTGAAAACCAATCCTCCTGCAGTCGATTACATTTCAGACAGCAGTGGGTGACAGGTGTTCAGGAGGTGTTACTGTCATCTTCTGGACTCCTGTTTTTTTTTTTTTTTTTTTAATTGCATTTCCTTTGCATTGCGGGACTGTGCCCCAACTGCAAGCTGAGCGTTCTGCTCGCGGTTGGGGTGCGGCCCCATTAAACCCAGGCAGTACTGCTTGTCAAACTGCACCCCGATCTAAAAATACCATGGCATGTGTACTGCCCTATCTGACTGCTATGTTCAGGTGGGTGACTGTGGGGTGGTAAAACTGCAGCTCAGCCACCCATCCAAAGGAGGCCTTACTGCTGAAATAAAGTCTATGTCCATCAAGCAATATATGTACCGTATTTATGGGCGTATAACACGCACCCCAAGTTTAGGAGGGCATGTTAAGGAAAAAAAGTTTTAGGAGGGAAGTTTGGGGGGGAAAAAAACTTACATTTAAGCGCCATTTGCAGCCTTGCCCAGCGCCATTTGCAGCCTTGCCCAGCGCCATTTGCAGCCTTGCCCAGCGCCATTTGCAGCCTTGCCCAGCGCCATTTGCAGCCTTGCCCAGCGCCATTTGCAGCCTTGCCCAGCGCTATTTGCAGCCTTGCCCAGCGCTATTTGCAGCCTTGCCCAGCGCCATTTGCAGCCTTGCCCAGCGCCATTTGCAGCTTTCCCACGTTTAAATTTCCTGCCGCCGAAAAAGACAGAGCGCCGCCGAAAAAGACCGAGCCGACTGTTCGGCTCCGCTCGCAGTCCTGCCTCCCTGCTGTTTTGGGAGCGAGTGCAGGGAGGCGGGACTGCGAGCGGAGCCTTGCAGTTGGCTCGTTCTTTTTCGGCGCCGCACAATTTTTTCTTTTTTTTTTGTCACATTTTCTTGGGGGATCGGCGTATAACACGCACCAACGACTTTCCCCCGATTTTCAGGGTAATTATTTGGGGATTATCAATTTCAGTACAAAGAGTTCTAGTGGAGGCCGAAGTAGAAATAATAAAAAATTGTATCGGTTTGCACATTTGTGTTTAATTTATCTTCTATAAAAAGCTCTTTTGGCTTAATTAGCCTCCACAATATGGTTTTGTTGACTCCGGGAAATTCTTGTTATTGCTTGTCGCCAGAATAGTGTGGAATGGCTTCCCTGGGAATTGTAAGGTTACTACAATAGTTGGCATTATACGTGACCTGCCTGAAAGAGCAATGAGATCTATCTTAGCGGGACCATAAAGTCATTAGACTGTAATCCCAGTACATATCTGCTTAATGCAATTTCTGTCCTCCCGCACCCCCCTCTCCCCTATAATGGGGGAGGGCTGAGTTGCTAAGAAACCTTGTTTTCAGAGCTCCCTATCTATTGGCTGTCTGGTATGTATAATGATGGGTGATGCTACCTTCACCTTTTTTCTTTAGGAGACGTGGAGAAATAAGCAGACAACATGACCGATGGTGGGCTGCCCAGAATATTGACTTTTTCATTGTATTAACTCTGAGTCTGGATTCAAAGAGACGAACATGAAAGGGAAAAAAAAAAAAATCATGACATTGTAGGAAGTATAATAGCTGTCCAACCACACTTACCTCGAAATCTTAGATCCACCAACATCTAAGACACTTCCAGGAGTCCACCATTGTGCACATGAAGGCCCCTTGAGCCCACGCCCTAGGGAAAGAGAGCCTTGACTGATGGGGGCATGGCCAGGTGCCGGACAAGGGAAATGATTGGTAGAAATATGGGGGATGGGATGGGCCTGAGCTCAGGGAACGTGTGCCCCAGGGAATTCTGGGTCTGTCGGAAGAATCAGATGGAAGAGCTTCCCACCCTCCCGCCTCCTTTTTTCCTCTGTTATGGTATGGCACAGCTTGCTGCGGTTTCTTGACCTTGCCAGCATTTAGAGTTGCCGTAATGGGCTATGCCCTTGATGAAAAATTGGAAGTAGGCTGTCTGTCCAGCACTTATGGTAAGGACAGGCCCCACTTCCCTCTTTTGGAATTGAGTGCGCACAGTACAACTGTGACTGGCACTGGTTAAATGTGTTCACGTGTTGCGTGTTGGAATTTAATAAAGCTGTAGCCTTGCCCTTTCCAACCTAGTGGTTGTAAGTGTTTTATTTAATGGGGTAAAAGGGCAAGGGTGGTGGGGGATTTGATCCCATTGTGTTACATTATTTGGACCTAGGCCTATTGCGCCTCAGCAGTCATTGGTTCTGCTACATCACTACTGTGTCCCTGCAATGCTGAAAAGGCCCACAGTACGAAGGGGGAGGGCAGAGGGGTTGGCAGCATTCGCCACTCCAGGAAGTGTTGAATGCTAATTTATTCTTGGGCTAGTGTAGCTAGGCAAGAGAGAAAAGATTAGTGGTGCAAGTTGCAGCTGGGTAGGTATTATAATTTTGGCTTGTTCCCCTGCATTTTACCAGCCCAGCCACCCCCCCCCCCACCCAAAATAGGGGTGTACCCATGCCCCCTGTTGGATTCATTGGGCAACACCTCTGTGAACATGACCTATTTCAAGCAATTGGGGCCGCTCAGCTAGGCGTGGAATGCATGCAGCTGCAGCATGGTGGGGCGACATTACAGGGTTAGAACAGGTGGTTGGAAGGAGACATATTACTTCCTCCCTATTGGACAAATGCCTCTGAAACGTGACCCACAGATTGCTTTTTAGAAGGGTGGCAAAGGTTGCTGCTAGTGTAAACTGAGCCTTAGAGCCCCACTGCGGGCAAACAATATTTTTTCTTCACTCGCCTTATTCTATTAGGCTTTTTTTCCCCACTAACCTTGTGAAGAAAGAGATATTCTCATCCAAGTCCTCCCTTCAAGTGGTTGTAAATCCAAATAAAAAAAGACCTGCAAAACAAAGGCATAATTATGTAATACTCACCTGAGATCGAAGCCCCCGCTGTGGTGCCCATACACAGCACCGGCCGGGGACATTTCTCCCCGGAGTTACTTCTGGGTATCGCGGCTCCGGCACTGTGATTGGCCGGAGCCGCGATGACGTCACTCCCGCGCATGGGAGCCGCCGGTAACGGTGCACTCAAGCAAACGGCACATACGTGCCATTGGTTCAGTGTGCATGTGCCGATGACGTCGGCACATGCAGATACAGGGGATATCTCCAAAGGCCTTATTATAGGCTTACCTGTAGCAAAAAGTGGATTGTAAAGGTTTACAACGACTTTCAGGTCCCACGCCAATGCTGTTTCTGGGGGCGTGGGGACTGCCTACCCTTCTGAGACCGTTGGTCCCATCCCACCTTCATCATTTTTCTCCATCCTGAGAGGACCCTGCCATAGTCCATCCAATAGGAAGTGTCCTTGTCAGGCAGGCAGTGAAGTGGACACCTGAAAAATGGACCTAAAACAGGAAGAAAATGGAAGAGAAGACTTGAGGGTGGAGCATTAAGTGACTGTGGCTACAAGGAAGTTAAAAGGCTTTAAAGCTAAACTTCAGGCACAAAAAAACATTAATTTTAAATATATTCCTCAGGAGCCACAAAGGATAATAATTAATCTATTCTATTTACAAAGTCAGATAGTATTGTGTAAAAATAGCAGTGACATGTCTGTGCAGAGAGCTGAGCTCTGGGAGGGGCCCAGCAGGCTCCACCCACTACAGGCTGCCTGCAGAAAACTACAGGAGGGGGCGGAGACCAGACCAGTCACCCTGCACACGGAGAGAGAGCAGCAGTGACCGGTCTTTATTACAGGAAGTAAAGTCACACCGAAATACAGCAGATCTGGAGGAAATACACCAAGATTCAAGAAGAATACACATGCCTCTTGTATTTAGACCTGCTCAGTTATGACATGTGAGGAGGAGTGGACGCTCTCCTTAATATTTAGAATTTTTTTGCATGTGCCAGAGGCGGGGCAACCTCATAAAGGGTAAAGATGTCACACAAAGGATTGTTGTCTTTCAAGAATTACAGTTCAGCTATGTGGTCGGCCCAGGTTCACATACTGCCTAGGCCCTGGGGGGGGGGTTCTTCATATGGTCTGTGTCCTTGCTGAAGTATTGCAGAATGTTTAAGGTACATATGAAACCAGGAATATAAGTGGATTTATACCCAGCCTTTTTTAAATGCAGTTGGAATTGATCTCCAGCCTTCCCTTCAGAGTTGCACCTGCTCTTCTCCTGTACTGAAATTGATTACTCTGCTTTACCTGCACACTGTGAGCTTCTCACAGTGTGCAATAGAAGCTGCAGTAGGTCCAATAGAGCCATTTTCTGGCTGGAGGACATCCAGCATCTTCTAGTTCTTTTTTCCCTAGCATGACTGCCCCTGGCCCACCCCTTTCATTCATTCGACTTCAGTTTTTTCAACCATGGGGGGCTCAGCATTAAATATCGGAGTTACCCAGGGTGGTCTTCGTGCCAGCGCAGCCTTTCTTGGGAACATCCACTCCTCCAGACTGACCTACACCCGTTAAAGCATTTTGATAGCTGCATAATTCCTCCCAAGAGCCAGTCTACTGCTAGCATTAGGGCTGAGAGCTTTTGAAACTAAGACATGGTGATGTACAGCCAGTTCCTCCCACCATCCATGTTCTGCCTGCATTGCATAGAAAGTCACAAAGGCCCAGTGATAACATTGCTGGGTCTGCAGTAAAAAAACTTAATGGCACCACAAAGGTATTATATAAAAATGTAATGATCATATTGATGAGGGTGAAAGGGGGAACCAGGTACAATAAAATGTAGCAGCGACTGCTCCATAAGGGCCCCCTAATCTCCATGCGACCGGCCCTTAATCTATATATTCGGGGCGCCAGATGCATGGATTTCTAATGAGGTGTGGTTGTTTTTTTTTTTTTTTTTTTTTTTTTTTTGGAAGCACATGATTACAGCCAAAGGCTCTTATTGGTTTCAAAAAGGGTGGGCTCAGGGCACAGAGCACTGCGCCCCGAGCCCGCCCACTCGTGACATTAGCGAATAAACATTCGCTATTGTCTTCCTGCTTCTCCTCCCGGATAATCAGGAGAGGAATTGGCTGGGAGGGAAAAGTGACCGGATTGGAGGAGGAGAAGCCAGGGAAGCCACCCACGACAGAGTGGGTGGGTGGGCGGGTTTTGCAGCTTCCCTGGGCGGGGGTAAGTGTGGGGCTGGCTGGCAGGGGGGTGGAGAGTTTGTTTGCCCCCTCCCTCCAAAAAAAATTGAGCACCAGCTTCCACTGGTAAAATGTAGATGCTAGAGCCTCTGTCAGCTTTTTATTGTTTCCCTGCTGCAGCTTTTCTCTAGTTTCCTTGTCTGATACAGGAAGTGAGAAATCTCTCTAATGCCCCGTACACACGATAGAATTTTCAGACGTAAAATGTTTGATAGGAGCTTGTTGTCAGAAATTCCGACCGTGTGTAGGCTCCATCGGACATTTTCCATCGGAATTTCCGTCACAAAAAACTTGAGAGCTGGTTCTCAAATTTTCCAACAATAAAATCCGTTATCGGAAATTCCGATCGTGTGTAGACAATTCTGACACACAAAATTCCACGCATGCTCGGAATCTAGCAGAAGAGCAGTACTGGCTATTGAACATTTTTCTCAGCTCGTCGTACGTGTTGTACGTCACCGCGTTCTTGACGTTCAGAGATTCCGCCCAACTTTGTGTGACCGTGTGTATGCAAGACAAGTTTGAGCCAACGTCCGGCTGAAAAAAATCATGGATTTTGTTGGCGGAAAATCCTATCGTGTGTACGGGGCATAACTGCATAGCAGTAAAACTGTACAGGGGTTCTAACCTTTCCCCATGCTTTCAAAACTAGAAAGTTCTGGGTATAAATACATTTTTAATAAAAATTGGTATCGATTGATTATTTTCCTTAATGACAGTTTCTTTTTTACATTCTGTAGAATTTCTTCTTAAAGATTTAGTATAAAAGATGAAGAAATGATGTTGGGAACCGACACGTTTAAACCATTTTTTTTTTTTTTTTTTTTTCACACAAGCTCTCATTGGTATGCCGAGTTTATTTTATTGATTTGCACAGCAGCTGCTCGGAGGTAACCTGGACGAGTGCCGTCCCCGGTGACAGCATTCTAATGGAAAATGGCAGATTGCTTGATTGATGTTGTAATTCTGTCATTTGTGAATTAAGTTTTTATCTCTGAAAGAAACTTTGGCAGGCAGAATATTTTTTGCTGTCTGCTGCCAGTATGTGCTAGAAAACACACGTGTGAAAATTACAGTACTACCTGCCTGGGGTTTCCATGTTCTCAGTGTGCCTGCGTGGGTTTCCTCTGGGTACTCCGGTTTCCTTCCACCCTCCAAAGACATGATGGTAGGTCAATTGGCTGCTGTATAAATTGGCCCTAGTTTGTGTATGTATGAGTGTGAGTTAGGGGCTTTAGTTTGTAGACTCTTTGAGGGCAGGGCCTGATGGGAATGTGCAATATATATGTAAAGTGCTGCAGAATTGATGGAGCAATATAAGTACCTGTAATAAATAAATCAAATTTAGAATATATTTTAAGGCCCCTTTTTACACGGGGTGAACACCGTCAAGCGGATTCGCCTACTCAGCAGGAAATCTGTTTACTGATCCCAGCTGAACAGGCGCATGACCGGTCCAGATCCGCCCTGCTGATGCAGAGTGGACAAGGACACAGTCCGCTGTTCTCCATGGGACCACCAGCCACCAGACTGATCCTCATCCTACACATGTCCGTTGACCTCTGCCGCTCCATAGAGAGCAATGGATGGTCTGATCGGGGCGGCCTGAAAAATGGACAGGTGGACCTGATCGGAACATTTGTGTGAAATATGTCTATATGCACTCGGTCCAGTGTTGGCTGCACATCTTTGCTCTGTTTCAGACTTCTGATGCACAGTCCTGCAAAGTGTATGTTAGCACGGCCTCCTGCAGTCTCAACCAGGGGTATGTGTGGCAGGGTGACAACACGGAAACGCAACTGGAAGACAGTTGGTGTGAACGAGGACCTTCATGGCAGGCATCCTTTTAACTGCTTAGCGACTGCCCACCGTAGATTTACTGCGGCAGGGCGGTGGTTCTGCACCAGATCGCGTACCTGGTGATCTGACAGTTCTGGGTTTGGGGCGCATGCCGCTGGCAACCCACTCACGATGTGATTGGACACAGCAGGAGCCAATTAGCGGGTCCGGCGGATGCAATGTTCACCGGGACCCGCCGATGGTTCCTGAGAAAGGCAGTCTGTGAATAGGGAAATGTACTGATCTTGTGTTCCTGGTCACTGCCAGGTGTTTTTTCACCCTAATGTATAGGATGCGTTCAGGTGAAAAAACATGAAGGTTTACAACCCCTTTAAGGCCTCTTGCACACTGCAGCTTGAAAAATCTCAGTACAGCTTATTTTTTTACTGAGCTAAAGTACAGCCCATTCATTGTAATGTGCCTATGCACACAGGTGCGTAAACAAGCGCTGTGTATTCTTTAGTAAGAAAAAAAAATAGAAAATCTGCATTTCTGGTCAGTAAATTAGTCCTAGTCCTGACAGGAGTCAGCTGAAGTCTGTCCCTTTTACAGGAAGCTTGTGTTGGGCGAAGTTGAGACCTTCATCTTTAGACCTGCGCGTAAGTGCACGCAAATGCGCACAAATGTGCGCTAACAGCCATTATTTACAATTTACAGAAGACCATGAGAATCCGTTTGCGCAAAATTGTGCGAATGCATATGCGCGAAAATACGTGCAAATACATAGTCTGAAAAAGTAGATGCTCAAACAGGAGTATCGTGTCCAAGAGGCCTAAGAAGTAGAGGGAATCTGTCTGGTGTGAGCCAGGAGCCCGGGGAAGTGGAGACTGATGGGGAAAGTCACCTAATGAGCATAGAAATGGCATCTTAGGGCACGGTGAGCTCATGAGGGGCCCTGCAGCATACTTCCCGCTCACAAACATTCTCATTAAGTTATGAGGAGACATATTTTAGTCAACTGATGGTATCACATCGTGACATCTTCTCAGAGTTCTTTATGCTTTGTTTACATTCTCCACTCTGAGGAGAAGCAGCTCAGGAAGGAATGGGAAGACTTTCCTTTTATCTATTTATTCCAATGTTTTAAAGATTTTAATGAATATCATCTGATGTGGTCTCGGAGTTTCATCAGCTGCGTTTTGTGTTGCATATTAATGTCAGCTGTGTAAATGATCATGGAATCACCCTGACAGGAGTCAGCTGAAGTCTGTCCCTTTTACAGGAAACTTTTGTGTTGGGCGAAGTTGAGACCTTCATCTCTAGACCTGTGAGGAGACGATGTGGCGCTTCCTCACCGCCTGTTGTACCCCATAATTGCTGCACAAATGCGACACAACAGCTTGCAATTCTTCCTCGTTCGCTTGAATAGATTTCATTTTGTGGGCTTGCTGGCCATTAAACAATAAGTTCACCTTTTGGAACATGTTAGGCCCCTTTCACACGGATGGACCATATGTCTGTTTTTCATCCTTCCGTTTTCGGATGAAAAACGGACATACATGCATCCCTATGGGATAGCGGGTGTCAGCGGATGTCAGCGGATGAACATCCGCTGACACACGATATCATCCATGTCCGCTATTGTCCGATTCTGCAGACGGAGGAAAACCCTATTTTTCTATTCGTCTCTAGACCGGATCGGATGAACACGGACAGCCGATAGGGGATAGCGGAGATCTGACAGGGTGGTCCCTGCACAGTGTGCAGGGACCGCCCTGTCATCCGCCAGCACAGCGGGAATCAGCGGAGCAATCCCTGCTGAGCAAGCGGATGTTCACGGGGTGGATCATTATGGATCCGCCCAGTGTGAAAGAGCCCTTACATGTTGCACCCATATTTAGGGTGGAATATGTAATATGTTCCAGCTCCTGTGACCAATCCTGCCAATCTCCCCTGTTCTGTGACAATGGTTGGGGGGTCTTCTCTGCCACCCGCTGTCTTTTTGAAAAGAACTTGGCCATGCGGGGCTCCACCCACACAGCCGTATAATTCATTCACAGTTTCCCATGAATAAATGAACTACAACTACCGCCAGCAATTGCAGCGGACGGCTTGTAGTTTTCAATGAACTGCAAGAGTGCTGCTGAGAGCGCCTTTGTAGTTCAGAGATTGTTCCTACTTTCAATTAACTGCCTGCCCATATGAGGTACAGGCAGACGGCTATCTTAAGGGTCTGCTGGAGCCCTGCATTGCACCCATGATCTGCTAATCACGGGTGAAAAAAATATGCATTTATTATTTTTAAACAAGGTGATTTTTTTTTTTTTTTTATCAAATAGTTTTTTTTTTAAATAAATAAAATCTAATATAAGAACTTATCCTTTAACCTTTTATCCTTTAACCACTAGCCAACCAGTCGCTGTCATTTTACTGCGGCAGGTCTGCACACGCCCACTGCACAGCGAGGGTGCCGATGCTCGTGGCCAATACTCTCGATGACCGCTGGCCACCAGCGATCGCAATAGGAGGAACAGAACACGGAAGTGTGTGTGTGTGTGTGTGTGTGTGTGTGTGTGTGTGTGTGTGTGTGTGTGTGTAAACGCACAAATCCCTGTTCTGTTCTGAGAGGAGTGACAGATCGTGTGTTCCTATTAGCTAGGAACCACGATCCGTCACTTCCTCTAGTCAGTCCCCTCCCCCTTCAGTTAGAAACACACCTAGGGAACACAGTTAACCCCTTCACCGCCCCCTAGTGTTAACCCCTTCATTGCCAGTGACATTTTTACAGTAATCGGTGCATTTGTATAGAACTGATCGCTGTATAAAAGCCATTAGTCCCAAAAATGTGTCAAAAGTGTCTGATGTGTCCACCATAATGTCGCAGTCCCAATTAAAAATCACAGATCACCGCCATTACTAGTAAAAAAAATAAATAATAAAAATACTATAAATCTATCCCCTATTTTTTAGACGCTATAACTTTTGCGCAAACCAATCAATATACGATTATTTTTATTTTATTAAACTGAGAAAAAATTAGCTTTTTAAAAAAAAAAAAAAAAATGGGGATATTATAGCAAAAAGTACAAAATATTGTTTTTTTTTTTTTTTTTTTTTTTTAATTGTCGCTCTTTTTTTTGTTTATAGCGCAAAAAAAAACGCAGAGGCGATCAAATACCACCAAAAGAAAGCTCTATTTGTGGGAAAAAAAGTACGTCAATTTTGTTTGGGTACAGCGTCGCACGAATTGTCGGTTAAAGCGACACAGTGCCGAATCGCAAAAAATGTCCTGGTGATTAAGGGGGCAAATCTTCCGGAGCTTGAGTGGTTAAGTGCAACATTTTTAACGCCCCCAACCACATGACTAAGCAAGCCCTTAAAGTCACTTAAAGGGATACTAGCACATTATGGCATTAATACAGGGATCTCTCCCGCCATCATCTTTCACTGGTCTTCCTCCCTGGGTTCATCTCTTCCGGCTGTTTGAATAGCTGGACCATGATGTGTGTGTGCGCGCAGGAGTCATCATCCTGGCATTGCATTCTGCATCCATGGCACAAAGCGTCTCTGCGCATGTGCAGTGACATCACTTAGGTACAGTTTTTTAAAATGAGAGTTTAATGCCGTTTTAAAGCAGAACTGCAGCTAAAAAGTACAAGATTATAATAAAGAGCTCATAAGACACAGTAACAAAGCCAACTTTTGTTGAAATATTTAACAAATGAGTGGTGGGTCGAAGGGGGCTTTTGCAAGGATCCTGGTCCACGGAGGGTTCAATCTTTACCTGTGCTATCTAGACACAAATGCGAAGGGGGAGAGAGAAATTCCTCATCATTAAGATAATAGCAGGCATTTAAAGGAGTAGCTCACCTTTGGGATCATGTTTTATGTTTTTCCTAATTTAGGGCTCTTGCACATGGGTGCAAACAATGCAACATTTTTAGGCATTTATGTGTATGGCAGAGGAACTTGCAAGCACAATTACCTTGATGTCAGCCCCATAACAGAAGGTCATGCCTCTGCACAAACCTGGTGCCAGCATAAAAGCGATGCCGGTGCACTGCACCCACATGCTTGCAATGCTCTGTAGGCTTTAGTGCACAAATATAATCAGTGCACTTTTGTTTTTCTTTTCCTAGTGCAACAGTTTTTTTGTAAAAGGACTGTGCCTTTTAATGGTGTCTGCTCTTGGGCATGACTTTTACTTTCAAATGCGTAACATGGTTGACGGGTCAGCTTTAAAGTTGTACAGCCGTTTGTTAGTCATAGCGGCTGGTCAGGCTCATACTATCATTTTTCTTGTGTAGAACTGCGAGTAAAGCAATTATCTGGCTGCTGTGGGCACGCTGGCAGAGCTTCTTTCAGACACTTTGATGAAGTAGGCCTGTTGTGCCCTTTGGTACAGGAACTCGTACCTGCTACACACGCGAGGGCTACCCCTATAGACTTCACTAGCCAGTCCTGCAGGCTGCTCCTTCCAATTATAAATAATTACAGATGAGGACGATGAAGGCTCCAGCAGCTCTACGAGGTTTGAGCAATGTTATGACGACGTTTAGTGCATCCTAATAGGAAATTCTTCAGTGGCAGAACGCAGAACAGTAACACGGCGTCCTTGCCAGCAAAGTCTTGACGGCTTCAAATCAGTTCCTGGCTCGACATTTCAAACTCAAGGCCTTTTTTTTTTTGCAAATGCTTTGGGAGAGACAAATGCAATAGGGAGCGTGCTGATTATTTTCACTAAAGTGTACATAGATGTCCCAAGACCTGTTGTACTCACTTCTAGCTGCATCGAGTGGGAATTATATAAATGTAAATGTTTTTAACCCGGCCTCCCTTGTGGAGACATCCAAAATCCATGAGACTGCTGCTGAGTTCCGCCATTTTAGAAGTGGAGAATATGGATTGATGGCGTTTCTGTTTAGACTAAAGAAGTCAGCTGGCCCACATCCCTAATTGAATGATAAATCATTGAGAATTGGTTTCCTCTAATTGGGACTTTAAACGGGACAGTGAGGTCAGACATAGTTATCATCAAAAATGTTGCTTGTTTATTAGATGAAGTAAAAAATATCAGTTGGATGCAGGACATAGAAATACAGACTACAAGAGGGGAGGGCAGATACAATGGTAAAAAAAATTACAATGCATGTAAACCAATACTCAAATGAAACAATTATAACGAGAGATAATCCAACGCATTTCGAATCTATCATAATAGTTCTCTTTTTCAGGGGTAAATGATTACATCAAGATAATGCATCCTGCACATTGCATGAAGATTTGCCACAAGTTATTGCATCCAGGTTAAAAACAGTTTGAGTATCTGTTGTGGCCTTGAGGGCCATGAGCTCTGAGAGAAAGACACACTTGTTGATGGAGAAAACCAGGCTACTCACAGAGCACTCAATTCACAAAGGGTGCTTTGGGTGGCACCCCCAAAAAAAGGAACACCCGAGTGCTAGGCCCGAGAGATAGCCTAAGGTGCTGGCCAAACAGGCTGCGGGGTATGTGAGGGAGAGGGACCTGAACACTCTAAAGTATAATAGGGCCGCATAGCCCAAACGATGGAGTGTCCCTACTTTACCAGAGACGACCAGAGGTAAACACTCAGTATGGAATAGTCTTTGGATAGGTCCAACACCCCTCACTGTATGCCAAATAGGCCCCTTTCACACTGGGGCGGGAGCCGTGGCGACGGTAAAGCAGCGCTATATTTAGCGCTGCTTTACCGTCGTTTTAGCCGCGGTATTCGGCCACTCGCGGGGCGGTTTTACCCCCCGCGAGCAGCCGAAAAAGGGTTAAAATCCCCAGCAAAGCGCAGCCGTAGCGGCGCTTTACGGCGGTATTACCGCGGTGTCCCATTGAAATCAATGGGTAGGAGCGGTGAATACACCGCTCCTATACCGCTCCAAAGATGCTGCTAGCAGGACTTTTTTTTTTACCGTCCTGCTAGCGCACCGCTCCAGTGTGAAAGACCGCCGACTTTCACACTGGAGTGAATAGGGCCGTTTTTTTCAGGCGGTGTACAGGCGCTATTTTTAGCTCTGTACCGCCTGAAAACCGCCGCAGTGTGAAAGGGGCCATACAGAGCATCCATTTTGGAAGTGTTGTCAGCTGCCCTAGTACTGTAAGACCTGCTGCTCAAGTAACACTCTCTATAGTAGTGATGGCGCCTTGGCACCTCAGATGTTTTGGAACTACATTTCCCATGATGCTAAACCACACTGCAGACTGCATGAGCATCATGGGAATTGTAGTTCCAAAACATCTGGGGTGCCAAGGTTTGCAATCACTGCTCTATAGCATCCTTTCTCAGCCTTTTAACCCCAGAGAACCCTTTAAAATAATCATTTTCAGGTCTCGAAACTTCAGATAAAACCAATTCCAGTCAGTATGAAAAATGCCCCATACATTGGTGCCCATTGGTAAGAATAACCCCCCCCAAAATAAAAAGGTGGCTAGAATGCCACCCTTACATACAGATTGCTCTGCCAAGTAGTGTTGGCTACAAAACTCTGCAGGCATGGATGCTGGGGCTGGGCTGCAAGGGGTTACATACCACCAAAACAAAGCTCTTTCTACCTCAAGAAAATAGTATAGAATTTTAATTTAGGTCCAGTGTTGTATGTGTAAGTAATTGTCAGTCAAAATATCAAAGCACTAGAAATTGGCTGGTGGTTAAGGGGTATATACAGGCTGGTACTTAAGCAGTTAAAATGAATGGTACTACAATCAGTTTCAGTTTGTTGCAGTAAGGCCAGAGACAGACAGGCAACTAGCATTTTCAGAAGGATGTCGGCGATGGCTGGCTGCACATATCCATGATTCCAGGTTTCCTTTAGGCCTGTTCTGTTTAGCCATTCTGAATGCCAGAGCTTTTAGTGTGCATGAAGCCTTAGGCCCCATGCACACGAGACGCAGATGCAAACTCTGCTGAACGCGTGTTTTAAAAAGCAGAAACCTGCGTTTAAAAACGCGCATTTTGCTGTGTTTTCATGCCGCGTTTAGACGCGTTTAGACGCGTTTAGACGCGTTTGCGTCTATAAGCATTTGTAAAGATAACATCATATAGACCCTCCCCAAGCTCAGAAAGCATGTATTATTAACTATTTCTGCCATTTTGATCAGAGTGAGCAGCAGAGAGAGCAGTTGTACACTTGCATTTGCCTCTTTCTGTGTTTTTTTTTTTTTTTTTTAAATGGATCCCATATTAAATATATGTCAGGAAATGCTCCTGATGTTGCTCTTATTGAGGGAGCAATGTCGTCGCAAATTTGCATGAGAGGTCCAGAATCAGAGCTTGGCGATATTGGACCCATCCGTTGATGGCACAGCAAATGTCCGTTGGATATTTCACAAACATGTATGCATTTCACAAACATGTATACATCAGTGAGTATATATGCTCTATGAACTATCTAAACTAATTACGACATTTTAAACAATTTTTTTTCTAGTATTTTTTATGGTTTACCATCATATTTCTCAGTTTTCTGGTCAAAAAAATTGGGTTCCTTTTAAAAAGGCTTATAAACGCAAACGCGGCTAAACGCAGGTGCCTGCGTTTAGCCGCGTTTAGCCGCGTTTTGCGTCTGAAACGTGGAAAAGCAAAGTGTCTGAACGCATTTTTTTTGCTTCTGGAAAAACGAGGTTAAACGCAACTGCATAAAAACGGGAAAAAACTAGACTGTGTGCATGGACACATAGGATAACATTGCATGCGTTCAGGTGCAGTGGAAAAAAGTGTCCAACTGCCTCTGAACGCGCGTTTAACTGCGTCTCGTGTGCATGGGGCCTTAAAGGTATGCAGACCTTTACCCCCTGCGTGCCTGAAATTATTATTATTATTGTTGTTATTTATTATTCTACAGGATTTATATAGCGCCAACAGTTTAAGCAGCGCTTTACTGTAAAAAGGGGGGACAGTACAATTACAATACAGTTCAATACAGAAGGAATAGGAGGTCCCTGCTTGTGGAGCTTACAATCTAAAATCATTACCGTGCCTTTTAAGAGCAATTCCATTTTGCTTATAGTGGTGCATGTATATCAGTACGAGTAATATCATTAATTACGGTGCTATACTTTGACACTTCAACAATATTCATTACACAGCCACACCTTTGGGATCATCAGATCTATGACCGGTTAGCTTGAGGCAACACTGCTACAAAGACAAAACCTTGTGCCGCGAGTCTTCCGACAGTGCCTGACAGGAGAAGTGTCTGTGTCTTGTATAAACAAGAAGAATCGCACAGATTGCTTCATGTCTGTTTGACATCAGTGACGTTACCAATTACATTTTTAGGTAATTTTAAAGGGAATGTGTATCTTTTTAAATACAATAACCACCTGTATGGATTCCTCCATTCGTGTTGTTTAGCATTAATGAGGGAATGAAGTGAGGGGGCTGAACTGGAGAAATCAACAACTGTATGGCTATCCAAAAGGATGGGGCTTTATTATTCCTCATACCCCAGTACAAGTTATTTGGCCTCTGCAGTCATTGCACAAATAACCTACCTACCTATACTCTCCTTTGTCAGTTTCCCATCACTCTGTCCCGTTAATGGAGCATGAAGTCCATACCCTGGGTTCGTAAACTCTACATTGTAAGATGTCTGAGCTTGCACAGGGTTGGTAACGCCAACCCCTCCCTTCATGACAGTGTTTGGCCTGGCGATTAACTGATAAGGCCTGAACACAACATCCTGAGATGAGGTTGCCTACTCCCCGTACCAGTGTTTTTCCTGATGGCTTCAGAGAAGTGAGGGAGCGTTGCCAAGGCGATTATAAGTGATAAGTATAAAAAAAAACACCAAATGGGCAAAGTGGCAAAATCTCTTAAAAGCCCCATACTGAGGCTTTAAAGAGATTTTGCCACTTTGTCCATTTGGTGTTTTTTATTTTTTTTTTTACAAATAGTAAAGGTGGGCTGAAGGCACCCCAGGGGACCAGAGCATGGTATCTTTGGTATGATATCAGTATCTTGTGAGATCGATCTTATTGCCGATCCATCTGTCCTCCCAATCGGAAAAAAAAATAAAAAAATAAAAAGTTGTCAATGGAAGTTTTCCATCTACTGAAAGGCAGAAAAGGAACTGTTAAAATTTAACTAGCCTATATGACATCTGTCAGGTTTGTGTATAGAAAACATATCGCTCGTTGATGGAGAGCCAGGTCTTCTCATCCAATGTTAGTACCTAACCTCACAAATGCTTTTTTGGCAGAATGGGCAAAATTCCTACAGATAAACTCCAAAATCTTGTGGAAAGCCTTCCCATAAGAGTGGAGGTTGTAACTGTAAAAGCAGAGGAGTCTACTCCATATTAATGCCCATTTTTGAATAGGATATCCGACAAGTTCATCTAGGTGTGATGGTAAGGTGTCCACAAATGTTGGCCATATGGTGTAAATTTAGTGGACTTTCTAACCTCCTCACTAAGGCCACTTTCACACTGAGGCGCTTCTAAACTGCCAGTAAAAACACTGAGCGCTTTTGAAGAGCTTTTTTTAGGTGCTATTGAAGAGCTTTCCATTCATTTCAATGAGGGGGGGAGTTTTTCACAGCCTTGCCAGCACACTGCCCCAGTGTGAAAGCGTTCATTGATTTTAATGGAAATACGTTTTCGTGAGCTTTTTAGGAGCTGTTTTTAGCATGAAAGCGCCTGAAAAGCGCCTCAGTGTGAAAGTGGTCTTATGCAGTGTTTGTGTACAGCCATTATTTGCTTACTGATTGCTTTCACTTGTTTATTACAGGGTTTACTTCCTCTTTAAGTATCATCATGCCTCACTGCGGTAACTCCTTACTCCAGGGCTCTCCTATGTACAACATGGGGTCATTGGCCAGGCGCTGTACTTGATGACATCATTGTGTGACTGTAGCCCGGAGCGCCATTATAAAAGAGGCTTCGGGGACCGGTCACAAACGTGGAGGAATAAGGAAAGTATTACACCTTATTCCTCATCCCCTAGTGTTAACAGGCATGTTGTAGTGCAGGGGTAGGTGAGCGCGGCCTCTGCAAGGATCGTTTTTTCTAGTTTCTGGAGTTGGGCTTTTGGAAAAAAAAGTCAATGTTGCAATGCTGATATTTTGACTTGTATTTCTAAGTTACTGACTCCAGCCGAGGATTTCTGCCTTCTCTCTGACTTTCCTGATCTGTATACTTGCTCTGGATCACTGATTCATAAAGTACTGAAGGCAGAGGATCAGAATAACAGCCAGGCCACTAGCTTTTGGAGGCTAGCAGTTTGTGCTTTAAGCACAAACTACATATTACTCACGTTTTGCCAATACAGAAAACTCAGTTTTTATTTAATTTTTTTGTTAAAAACACAGCAAATGCTTTCTGGCAATGCTGATTCTGCAGATTATCCGTCCGGTGAAAGGCGATCAAATGTTCCCGATATCGGATTCCGCACAGCTCCAGCCTTCCAGTGCAGCAGGCCTACACATCAGTGGCCCTCACGTGGAAGAGCGGGGGAATTTGCCGTCAATTACTACCAGATGATATCACTTTGTGGTTACGTTTATTTTTCTGTAATCAGAAATAAGTAGGTTTCACTTAAAGGCACGATTTGTGGCGGTGCCAGAAGACTGGATGAATAGTGGGGGATTGTTTAATAAGTCAGCCTCTTGTCGGCTTTAATAGCTGTGATTGATATCTCCTCTAATGCTCCATACTTACAGTGACGTTAAAAATTAGCAAAGGTACCTAAACGCCAAACTGGAAGGGTTAGTCACCCCAAGAGCTGATATTTAATTTCGTTTTAGGTATGTACTGGCTGAATCACTTTTTTATTATTTGACCGATGAGTTTTCTGTAGCCAGATTCCTAGATCCGCCACAACAGTGACTCAGCCACCCTTACTTGGATTTTTAGATTATTTTACTTAGTGTTACTGAACTCATAACAGTAAAATCAGTCTGTATATGCAGTAAAGCATGCTTGTTCTACTCACTGTGGAACCTAAGGGGTTAATTCTCTGCAGTGTGTAAAAAGGCTGTTTGATCTTCTCTGATCCTCCCCTTTTTCCACTATCCCTAAACCTTCTCACAGAACAGAGCCTTTGGGGGACTCTGCACATGCTTTTGGTGTGTATTGCAAGAGGGTTTTTTTTTTTTTTTTTGGGAGAGTGCATGTGATCAGCACTGTCCAGATGGAGGGTCAGTGGTCCTGCAGCCTCATAGGACAGTCAGAGTAGAATGAAAACTCCTCCTACAAGCTTTAACCAGACAATGATAGAAGTCACATGACTGCTATATACTGCTGATCAGAAAAGGTATTTAGCTGTCGATATTTACTAAAACTTTGCAGCGACTTCAAAGTCGTTCCAAGTCGTGCCAATGGCTGAGAGTGCCGACGGAAGTGTTCTGGCGGGGGCACTTCAACAAACCTACTAAATGCAATAAAATAAAAAAACACACATACACAGGATAAGGCAAACGCATACGGGTAAAGACAGCCTAAAAGTAGAGAGCCGCAGGAGGGACGCTGGGCCCTGTTAGGAGAGGTACACAAACTTTGATGCACTAAATCATCAAAAACCATACGGAACTATTTCTGTCTATGAAAACACTAAAGGAAGCAGAACAGCAATGACCTACAAAATAAAGCTGAGCTTTGCGAGATAGTGGAAGGCTGGAAGCGAGGATAAAACGTCTTTTCCATTCTAAATCCTTCTTCTCCACGTTGTGTGCAGATAAAACATGACAGCCGCACAGAGAGTGGAGTACTCATTTCTGTTACACTTCAACTAATCTCTAATGCTTATAGTGGTAACAGTGTGTATTGTGCTAGACATCGAGAGCAGTGCCGGTTTAAAGTCCACCCGTACTTTGCCAATAGCAGTTTTCTTTAACCCCCACCTCCAGCACTATATATTTACCTTTTCTTTAGCTCTCTATCCAAAGCCAGAAGTTGACTTATAGAATTGATCCTTCCAGATATGGAGGATAATGGGATGCACTGCATGTGACAAGGCCTTGTGTGAGCCATCACTCAACTACTTGTAGCAACACAGGCTTTACAATAAAGGGTAACTCCACTTTCCTTGGGAAAAAAAAAAATTGCAAAAAAAAAAAAAGTGTGTATATGTATATGTGTGTGTGTGTGTGTGTGTGTATATATATATATATATATATCTCTATCTATCTATCTATCTATCTATCTATCTCACACACACACACATACACACTTGCGACACAAGTCATATTGTAATTGAATGTATCTAAAAATGACCTTTCCTTTTCAATCTGCAGCCGCTGTAATTTTCTGTAAAAAGCAATGCAATATGGCTACCTGGAGTTGTTTTGAAAATGTATACAGAACGCCCCTCACACAACATTTCTTGCTTGTGCGATTGGCTCACTGATTTTCCCAGAAGTCTACACTAAGATACAAGTCAGATTTTAGGCATTCCTGTGCATGCAAAGGGGTTGGTTAGGGCACAGCACACAAGCACTGCTAGCCCCACTGCTAGTATAACCTGTAGTATATACTATATGCCGTTTTTTTTAAATTCATCTTCTAAATACCTTATTCTTTCTCAGTCACGTGACTGCCCGTCGCTCTCTCCCTCCAATGTATACACTACAGAGGGAGGTCACGTGACTGCCCGGAAGATATCAGAGGGAGAGCTCGACCCCTCTCTTCCTAGTACATACATAGGAGGAAGAGAGAGCCGGGTGGTCACGTGACTGCTGATCGGGGAGAAAGGTATTTAGAAAATGAATTAAAAAAACGGCATACATTATATACTACAGGTTATACTAGCAGTGGGGCTGGCAGTGCTTGTGTGCGGTGCCTTAACAACCTCTTTTAAGTTATTACTAAAACCAGTAATAATCCAATGAAGAGGCATTTATTTAAGGCATTTATTGAGGGCAGCACAGTGGTGTAGTGGTTAGCACTTTCACCTAGCAGTAATAGGGTCGCTGGTTCAAATCCCGACCACGACACCTTCTGCCTGGAGTTTGCATGTTCTCCCTGTGCCTGCGTGGGTTTCCTCCGGGTACTCCGGTTTCCTCCCACACTCCAAAGACATGCTGGTAGGTTAATTAGATCCTGTCGATTAAAATTGACCAAATATGTGTATGTGTTTGTAAGCTTGTCAGGACCCCACAGGGCAAGGACCGCACTATACCACAGATGGACACCAGTGGTAAAAGCGCCCTGATGCGATTCAGTTCGCATAGGTAGCGCTATACAAGTCATTCATTCATTCATTTATTCATTCATAATATGATAAAGAGTGGATACATTTATATAGTCTTATGCCAAGTACATAAAGGAAAAAGGAAGTTCAATAGCCAGTAGCCAATAGCTGCCGTCTCGTACTTGCTTAAGAGCATGCGTAGTTTTTGGTCCGTCGGAACAGCATACAGACGAGCGGTTTTCCCGATAAGGGTTGGTTCCGTCAGAAATATTTAAAACATGTTCTATTTCTAGGTCCGTTGGACATTTTTTTTTTCAAATATTCTGATGAGGCCCACACATGATCGGAATATCCGATGAAAAGATTCCGTCTGACTTTTCTGCCGGAAAGTCTGACTGTGTGTATGTGGCATTACAGATACAGCCAGCCTTTTGAGGGCAACCATGATGCTGATGTGGCCCTCGAAGTTCAGTTTGCCACCCCTGGTATAAGGAATCAGCTGGTTGTGTGCTAAAATATCTTGGAAGAACAACCCTCTACCTACTGATACTCACTAACTCGTAACATTTCCCAGGGGCTTGAAGAGTTTGTTCACACCACGTTCATTGAGCTGTGTATTTCTACACACCACTATACGTGCATGGTGTTAACAGAGCATGTAGAAAACCATTCCACGTGTATTGTGTGAACAGGGCGCATAGAAAACTGCACATGTATTCTGGGAACAGGGCGCATAGAAAACTGCACATGTATTCTGGGAACAGGGCGCATAGAAAACAACTGCACATGTATGCTGAGAACAGGACGCATAGAAAACAACTGCACATGTATTCTGGGAACAGGGCGCATAGAAAACAACTGCACATGTATTCTGGGAACAGGGCGCATAGAAAACAACTGCACATGTATTCTGGGAACAGGGCGCATAGAAAACAACTGCACATGTATTCTGGGAACAGGGCGCATAGAAAACGACTGCACATGTATGCTGGGAACAGGGCACAAAGAAAACAACTGCACATGTATGCTGAGAACAGGGCGCATAGAAAACTGCACATGTATTCTGGGAACAGGGCGCATAGAAAACTGCACATGTATTCTGGGAACAGGGCGCATAGAAAACTGCACATGTATTCTGGGAACAGGGCGCATAGAAAACAACTGCACATGTATTCTGGGAACAGGGCGCATAGAAAACAACTGCACATGTATGCTGAGAACAGGACGCATAGAAAACTGCACATGTATTCTGGGAACAGGGCGCATAGAAAACAACTGCACATGTATTCTGGGAACAGGGCGCATAGAAAACAACTGCACATGTATGCTGAGAACAGGACGCATAGAAAACTGCACATGTATTCTGGGAACAGGGCACATAGAAAACTGCACATGTATTCTGGGAACAGGGCGCATAGAAAACAACTGCACATGTATGCTGAGAACAGGACGCATAGAAAACAACTGCACATGTATGCTGAGAACAGGACGCATAGAAAACAACTGCACATGTATTCTGGGAACAGGGCGCATAGAAAACAACTGCACATGTATTCTGGGAACAGGGCGCATAGAAAACAACTGCACATGTATTCTGGGAACAGGGCGCATAGAAAACGACTGCACATGTATGCTGGGAACAGGGCGCATAGGAAACAACTGCACATGTATTCTGGGAACAGGGCACATAGAAAACGACTGCACATGTATGCTGGGAACAGGGCGCAAAGAAAACAACTGCACATGTATTCTGGGAACAGGGCACATAGAAAACGACTGCACATGTATGCTTTGAACAGGGCACATAGAAAACAATTATTTTTTTGTGCCCTGTTCACAGCATACATGTGCAGTTGTTTTCTATGTGTCCTGTTCACACTATACATGTGTGATGGCGTCCAGAAAAATGCATATCAACAGACAGAGTATGAACAAGCTCTTACACTGGGTTGTTCAAACCCTTTTTATCTCTAACACAAACTTTTTTCCCAGCATTCCCCTTTAAAAAAAAAAAAAAACAGACCCAGAACATAATGACACTTGATATGCTAACATTATTCCACCAGAGCAGAGTCAAAAAGCGTTCCACAGGCAGATCGTCTCTTTGTAGACTAAACTGGAGATTTCCTCTAATGCACAAGAATGAAGCGGCCCACAATTCCAGGGCGTAACGTCAATCGTACATTCCGTTTGATTCTGTTGCTTTGTGCTCCATACTCTCAGCCTCTGAGAAGTAGGCTGCTGCTTTCACAGGCCCCAAATGTGGAATTATTAAAAAAAGATTTATTGTTGGACTATTCATCGTGCCGTGCAAGCAGAGTTTATTTGAAGAGATCAGTCCCATCATCTCATCCCAAAAAGGAAGTATAGCAAGAAGCTCGGCGCTGAATGCAACAAGCTGACAAACCTAAAGGAGAGACAGAGGAAAAACTTAAAGCATGTAGAGTAGTGTGCTAGGTCTAGCTGACCACCATGGGCTTGTGTCTTTGTGTGCTGTGGGGCGAAGCATTAGGCAGGCCATTCAAACTGGTGGGTATGAATAAACGTGTCATGCTATTTTTAATTTTTTTGCAGGGTTGCAAACAGGGCTGGTGCAAGGATTTTTGACACCCTAGACGAAACCTCATTTTGCGTCGCCCCCCCCTTGCTCCACCCCTGACTCCACCCCCTTTGCCCTGACCATGTATACCCCACCTTTTTAATTAAGTGCCCATCATTAAGTGCCTTTTTAAGTGCCCAGCAATTGCAGCCTCGCCAGCGCCCAGCAAATGCAGCCTCACCAGCGCCCAGCAATTGCAGCCTCACCAGCGCCCAGCAATTGCAGCCTCACCAGCGCCCAGCAATCGCAGCCTCACCAGCGCCCAGCAATCGCAGCCTCACCAGCGCCCAGCAATCGCAGCCTCACCATCAATGAATGTTTGCTTGATTTCATTCGGTAGTCGGGACACAGACACAGTCCTCCGCCGCCACTGCACCTCTTACATACGGTCCGACTTTGGAAAATGTGTGATCAGGGCTTGTTGTCGGAAATTCCGACCGTGTGTAGGCTCCATCGGACAGTTCCATCAGAATTTCCGTCGAACAAAATTTGAGATCTGGTTCTCAAATTTTTCAACAACAAAATCTGTTTGCGCAAATTCCCATCGTGTGTACACAATTCCGATGCACAAAGTGCCACGCATGCTCGAAATCAAGCAGAAGAGCAGCACTGGCTATTGAACTTAATTTTTCTAGGCTTGTCGTACGTGATGTACGTCACCGCGTTCTTGACGTTCGGATTTTCCAACCGACTTTGTGTGATCGTGTGTATGCAAGACAAGTTTGAGCCAACATCCGTCAAAAAAAATCCTATGGGATTTTGTTGTCAGAATGTCAGATCGTGTGTACAGGACATGACACTATGTGCGAACGGAGCGGCGGCTGCCGCCTGCTGATCCCGAGACTTATCTGCTTGCTGCAGAGAGAAGAGAGTAGGAACACCAATGGCCAGGTGCCCTAGGCGGCTGCCTAGTTTACCTAGTGGTAGCACCGGCCCTGGTTGCAAACAGCAAGGTGCATCATGTGTTGTGGTGCACTGCAGCGTGCTGTAATGCAGCAGCAGTCTGGATGTGCCATTCAAGACATATGGAACCTTAACGCACTAACATAAGCAGTGTACTACCTTATGTTGTGGTATTAAGAATGAGCCCTAAAGCTGGATATACACATGGCAACTTTACAGCGATTTCGACAGACCTGGAATCAAAATCCTGAGCAACTGAATGCAGATATTAGTAGTTTTAGTTGATCCAAAGGAGATCAGAACGATCAGATTACCTTGATCAAACCCAACTACACTAACATTATAGCGGAACTAAACCCCCCTATCCTTTACAGCCAAGGAAGCTGCCATCTTAGGCTGGCCATACATTTTACAATTTTCCTTTAGATTTACCAAAACCATATACAGTGCCTTGAAAAGGTATTCATACCTCTTGAAATGTTCCACATTTTATCATGTTACAATCAAAAATGTAATGCATGCAATTTTACATGTCAAATCGCTGTAATGTGAACCAGGGCTAAATTCACACAGAATCAAGATGACACCTTGCCAATTAATATTCTCATTTCTTTTTCCCATAGCGGGTTAGAATGATTAAGAAATATGTGTAGAAGAGGGAGTAAAAATCATTGCACGTTTTAATGGTCAGGTGCTAAACATTTACTTTTATTTGCATCACTTTCCCTGGTAGATATTTATAATACAAATTAACATCTTCATTGAAATTCAGCTTTATTTTCCTCACTGTATAAATACATATATAAATCGCTGTATCCTGCCGCTACTAGAAGACATTAAACAGAGATTTCTGGATAAAATAAAGACATCTTCCTTGTCGCTTATAAATAAATACAATCCTTTGCCCAGTTCTCCCATTTTTTTTTTTTTCATGTCCAAAATGCAATTTTTACCGGAAGTTGGCCACAAGTGCGCCAAACTGCAGCGCAGGCCTGCGACCCAGACTATAGAGAAGTGTACCTAAACGTCAGGAATCCTGGCTCTCCAAGGGCTCCCAGCTCTTGATTGGATAGATTGATAGCAGCGCAGCCATTGGCTCCTGCTGCTGTCAATCAAATCCAATGACGCGGGGGGCGGGGCCGAGTCCAGCATTCTGTGTCTATAGACGCAAATGCTAGACTCGGGAACGTGCCCGCAAGGTAACCCCCTTGGGAGGGGGTTAACAGATGTGGGGAGGAGCCACGAGAGCTGCCGGGGGACCCCAGAAGAGCAGGTTCGGGGCCACTCTGTGCAAGATGAGCTGCACAGTGGAGGTAAGTATGACATGTTTGTTATTTCAAAATAAAATAAATTACCCTTACAATCACTTTAACTGCTCCTTGACCAGCTGGAATGGCTTCACTTCACTTCTACAAACCTTGGAACACTTCTATGTTGGCCGTACACTAGGCAGCTACACAAAGCTTTCGATCTTTAAAAAAAAAAATAATTAAAAGCGGAGTTCCACCCAAAAGTGGAACTTCCGCTCATTGTACTCCCCCCCCCCCCCTCCGATGCCACATTTGGCAACTTTCTGGGGGGGGGGGGGGACATGATACCAGTCTTTCACAGGTATCCTGTCCCCACTTCCGGGAGCCTCAGCCATTGTCACCGTTCAAGCTCCCCCCTCCTTCCTCGGTCGCTGGGCCAGTAGGAGAGAGAAGCGGAGCCTCGCGTATGCGCAGTAGGGGTTCACCCCGCAATGGAGGCGACAGCACCTGACCGCTGATGGAAACATCAGCTGCGGTGCCGACATCGCTGGACTCCAGGATAGGCAAGTTTCCGATTATTAAAAGTCAGCAGCTGCTGGCTTTTAATTTTTGCAGCGGTGGGCAGACCTCCGCTTTACGGCCTCATTTACATGGGGGTACTACAGCATACACCAATGCGAGGGATGTGTTTACCCACATAGGAAGGATGCAGTTTTCCATGCATCCCCATGCAGGCAGTCCTATTGATGTCAATTGGGACACAGAAATTACACGTACACAGCGGCTGCACCCAATCTGACATCCATAGGGGTGCAAGGCCCTAAAAGCACAGTATCTACTTTTGAGGGTCTTGCACCTGCTTGGATGTCAAATTGAGCAGTGTCTGTGTCCATACAGTCACTGCCTCCCAACTGACATGAATGGGGATGCAAGGAACACACCTGTGCATCATTGTGCAGGTAAACATGGCCCTCGCATGGACATACACTGTAGTATGCCCCGTGTGAATGAGGCCTTATTGGACTAAGCCAACTTGCCATCAAACTGTATCTAAATCTAAACACTAAGGCCGCTTTCACATGGGGCGGACTCTGATTAGATCAGCGGAGAAATCAGAGAACAGAGGGGCAGATGACAGGTCCGTGTCCACTTCCTATATGCAGAGCAGACAGACAGAGCCCACTCTACTCAATGGACCAGCGTGTATAAATTTACTTTGCTGTCCATTTACACCTTATTGCCCTCTGATCCGATCTGTCTAGACAGAAGGGGACGGATTCCCTTCTGTTTTTTTAGCAGGCCGTATTGGATTGGAGGTAGTAAGCGGACATAAGTCTGTTTACGCCAGCTGGTCCATAGGGGTGAATGTATTGCACAGAGCAGGTAAGTACAGTGGAACCTCGGTTTGCGAGTAACGCGGTTAACAAGCGTTTCGCAAAACGAGCACTGTATTTCTAAAAATCCTAACTCGGTTTGCGAGTGTTGTCTTGCAAAACGAGCAGGATTCAGGCCAAAAGTGGTGTGCAGTACCTCTTTTTGGCCTGAGGTGGGGGGAGCCGGAGCCGAATAGCGCCAATCGTCGGCAGAGGATGTCACATCTTTTCTTATTACACAGGGCATACTTTATCCCCGCAAAGTTGTTTCGGTTTGGCCGTAGACAAGACGACACATGTCCTAGATGCAGGAGGCCGGGCGGCGACCTTATCCATATGTTTTGGAGATGTCCAAAATTATATCGATATTGGAAAGAAGTGGTAGATAGGACCGCTCAGATATTTAACACCAAGCTTGCTCTGGATCCAATCCTGTGCGTACTAGGGGGGCTTGAGGGAGAAAATAGGTCAAATGAAGTCCAATTGGCCATCATTAGATGTCTTTTTCAGGCAAGAAAATAGATTGCACAAAAATGGCAATCTCCAAACCCACCATCTTTCTACGATTGGGAACAGAACATGGAGAGGGTGATTCTTATGGAGAGATCAACATATATTAAACAGGGAAACCTTACTAAATTTCAGGGGATATGGAAACGGTGGTTGGAGAAAAATTATACGTAGTTAATTGAACTGGACTAAAATGCGATGTGGTGTAGGATGTCGAACTCTGAATGAGGCAGGAATGTTAGATGGTGGAAAGAGGAGAGGGTGGAGGAGCGAAAGGTGGTACTGAATGGGTAGTGAGTGGGGAGGTTGTTGTACAAATTAGCTATTGTAGTCTTCTTATAGTGTGTAATGTAGGAAAAGAAGCGGGGGAATGTAGGTAAATTGTACTGAAGGTGTAATAGTTTGTCTGTTTGTTTTTGTCATATGTGAAAAATTTAATAAAGATAAATTAACGAAAAAACGAGAAAAAAAAAAAAAAGAAATGCACGGAAAGGCCTGAGGATAGTTCGGCTGACCTTGGCAAACCTTGGAAAGGCTCGTGAACGGAATCTTTCCGAGGTTTGCAGAGGTCAGCCAAAGTGTGCTCGGGCCTTTTCGTCCGTTTCAGAGGCTCTCCGGCGCCCCCCCCCCGCCTCTGGCCGCATGCGGTATTGCATCCCATTGAAGTCAATGCTGAACAAATTATTTTCATTTCCATTGACTTCAATGGGAAAACTCGCTTTGACATGCGAGTATTTTGGATTACGATTGTGCTCGTAATCCGAGGTTCCACTGTATAGAGATATTTGTTATTTATTTTTTCTTTACAATCTCTTTAAAGTTATCTGAACCCAAGTATAACCTATAGCAGCTTACCAGTTCTTGCACGTTGTGGCTGCATCAGTTGCCAGAACACATCTTATGGTGAGAAACATTCACTCACAGTACTAAATCTATGGAGGAACAGTAGTCACCATCCTAGGTAAGGATGTGTGTTAGGAATACAGAACACCGCCTCCTTTCACGATTTTCATAACATAGGGGGAGGAGTTTAGTAGTTCACAAAGGTGAACTGGGCAGGGCTGTTGGTACTGGTTGAGATAATGCTACACAGTGCACAGGACAGTGCTGGATTTCTGGCGGGATCAACAGATTTGTTATTTTTTGCACTTATCAAACAAACAGATATATTTTCAATTGTATATTTAAAGCGGAGTTACACCCAAAAATTGAACTTCTGCTTTAAAGGGAAGGTGACTCCCTGGCATGTCATTTTCTGGGGGGGGGGGGGGGGGGGGGGGGAGCAGATACACTCTTTTTTTTAGAGGGCTCTAGCTGCCACCAGAAGGGAGATCACCTCTCCCCCCTCCCTCTAGGCAATCGTGGTGATGTGTCCCAGATGATTTCCTGGCCAGTCACGGTGTGCCGCACGGCTTGCGCATGTGCAGTGGATGCCCAACTGTGAAGCCACAGCCAGGCGCCCATATTTACAATGCCTGTGCCGTAGAGAGGAGGGGGGAGACCAGTGGGGCTTGGTTCCCCCGCATCGCTGGACCCTGTCCAATTATTAAAAGTCAGCAGCTGCAGTATTTGTAGCTGCTGACTTTTAATTGTTTTTTTTTTTTGTTTTTGTTTTTTTACGTGGAACTCCGCTTTAATGCTGATCTCCAGGGTTTCTGGGACTTTAAATTATTTGTTCGGACCAAGATGGTCCAAACAAACTATTTAAAATCACAGAAAACCTGGGGATCCGTTTTAACAAACCAAAAGAGCGCAAACGAGAAGTTATTGTCAGGGTTTACATTTACATTTTATTTGCAGTTGTTTTTTTCTTAGTTTTATAAAAACTGCGCCAGAGACTCTTTAAGTTACCAACTGATAATTAAACTACAAGCACAGGCATTTGGGAAAGCAGTGGGGGATCGGGTAATGAGTTCCAATCTTTGTGGTGTTAAGGCAGAAAATGAGAGGGTTTCTAGTGGCCGCGGATGGAGTGGGTATGTTTTGGGAGGCGGTGGTGGGATTGCTGTGGTATAATATTGAGGTGTGTGGCAGGAAACTGGGTTTGTGGTTTGAGCGAAGGGTATGGCAGCTATACAGATGGCAGACAGAGAACAGACGGAATACAGAAATGATACGCCAACGTTTCAAACATGCCAGGATACAAATTTCAGCATTTAAAGTTTGCAGGGGATATAATGATGGCGGCTGGTCGGCAACCGGTTAATATAAAAAACTAAATAATTAACCCCCCCCTGAACCTGCTGCTTCCCATTCATTAATTGCGATCTCTTCATTCGCAAATCCTCTTTTCTCCTTTTCCTCCACTGGCAGCAGTGCTGTGGCTAAGGCAGTACAAGCCAGCCATCCTGTACTGGGCCCAGGTCTCATAAGTTCAAAAGGGGGGCCCAGAAACCTGCTGAGCAGGAGGGCCAGTAGTACTGCCTTATTGCTGATACTTATGACTCTTGCACAGTGCTACCAGATTCTACTTTTTCTTTTCTCCCTCCAGCTGCACTGTCGGGTGGATCGGCTATAGTACCTGCTGTCTTGGACCCCTGTATATCCCTTTCCCCGCAGTGCTTGCGGTTTCACTCCTCTCCCGCCGGCAGCTGCTGAGGCACACAGGTGGGTTATTTCAGGATGGTGAGCTGGGGGGCTCACTATTCTGAACGAACACAGTGAGTGATCGGTACTGATCGCTCACTGTGGGGGTACAGCTATAGCCTCCGTGCCACTGTTCCCTTGAATGGGTCTTGTTCGACACGGGTATCATTTCTTCCATGGCCGCAAAGCATAGAATCATGGTTGTTGCATTTTAGCAAAAATATGATTTTCGATATGATCAGTTATTTGTAATACACAGTGCTTTAGCAAACCTAGGCCCTGTTCACACAGGTGTGCTTAAGCATATGTCTGTACGAGGGCTGTTGTGTTTACTCGCAGGGGGGGGGGGGTGCAACATGTAATGCAATGTAATAAAAAGAATACAGAGCAGCGCAATTAAATTAAACAAAACAGTCCATCACATCATCTGATTGATGGTAAAATAGTCCTGTGAGTGAACATATATGAAGAGCCTCCTAAGGTGCAATGATGGACAAAGACAGTAAAGCAGGGATTGCAGCCCTTCCACCATAGATACTCACTCCAGCCTCTCACCTCATAGACTGGTCCTGTAAAAGGTCACACTGCATTTGACCCACACCTGGGGTACCGATCGTTTAAGGATCCAGCCGGTAGTCACATCACACATAAGCATAAAATAGAAGGGGACAATCTAGTGCTCTCTGTGCTGGCAAACAAGCATGTAGTAAATACAACTGGTTTCAAACCAGAAAGATGGCCGTGGGTGACACCAGACATAACACCTCCCCCCCCATACGCGTTGCGTCCTGTGGGCGGAACTTCTTCAGCAGGAATCACACCCACATGCACCTACTCCCACACGGCTGTCATATTGGGAACAACGGTTGTGTCTTTGAAGCCGTTTCATCCCAACTGACATGAATGGGACCGCCTGCATGGAGATGCATGGAACACCTGTGCATCCTTGTGCAGGCAAACATGGCCCTTGCATAGGCGTACTTTTAAGTATGCCCGTGTGAATGAGACCTAAAATGTCATTTAGTTAGATTTTGCATCCACTTTGATGTGAATGTACAATATACTGTACATGTGAAGCACTGCGCAAATTGTCCGCACTATTTAAATACCTGTAACACATAAATAACCTGTTTTAAAAGGGTTTGCATTGTTTTGAAGCATTCTTGCAACACTAATTATGATCCGGCTCGGCATTCTTCAGACATGTCTTAATTCCATGCCTTCCTGGCAGTGATTACAAAAATAAAAAAACACACTCATGAGAGAACCAAACGGCACCATATAAATGATCTCCCATTACACCAATGTTTACGTTGGATAGTATATAATGTTGGCGGTCACTGTCCCCAGGCTGGAACATCCAGTATCGATGAGAGAGCGGGGACTCGTGACAAACAAACAATGTCGCTGAGCTAGTTTCACTGACAGCTCTTAGATGGAGGGTCAGGTTTCCTGGAATGTACCTTATTGTTACATTCCGCCAAGAAAACCAGAACAAGAATGTGAAGGAGTCATACTCACCATGAAGAGGAACAGAAGAATTCCAGTTCTGACTTTTACTGAAAAAACATATTTTAGTTATGTGACTGCCTTCTTTTTAAACCAAATTCAACTCTACTGAAAAGAACTGTCACTTTTTATAAATAACGTTCCTTATGGATGTGTGTAGCTTTGTGAATTGAGCCTTATGGCTGGCGTTAGATGGGTGCTCTGTACTTTGGGTTTTAGGGATCTAGGTTTAGTTTCAAACGTGTGTTTTGGATAGAATGGTGGACGTTTAGACCCTCTGTCAACTTTTTAGTGCTGTCTCTGACCCAGTTGGGGAAATTTGCTGCTCTGTTTGTACTGAAGACTATTGTCACCAAGACAGAAAGTGATGGGAAATCCAAAATGTAAGAGTTGTCACCAAAACAGAAGGTGAAGGGAAATCTTCCAATGGAGGCACCTGTTCCAGGAACAACTGTCTAAGGCTGGGTTCACATGTGTGAATTGGATGCAGGTTTCCCCGCATTCAAATCACATGACTGGCGAGTGTGCCCGACTCGCAATGGAGCCGTTTCAGGGTCAGGGTCCGCATTCCAAAGGACTCCTGTGTGTCTTTGGGTCCGATTCAGGTTTGAATTCAGGCAAAAATTTAGGCCTGATTTGCATTTGAACCAGAGAACAGGGACACAGCGGACCCCATGCTGTGAACCTGGCCTAAGAGAGAAATTCCTCTTACTTTGGGAGATTTCTTCTAATTTCCTGTTGCATCTCTGGGACAGGAAGCGAAGGGAAATTTCCCCAATGTTACACAGACAGAAAAAAGTATTGGGGCATCAATCATGAGAAGGTGTATTGAGGCATCATTCAGATCGAATGACACTTCATTGCACCAATGTGCGTTATCAGTGTGAACAGGGTCTTGGTGGTCAATTTATAACCTCACTTT